>QLSR01000420.1:59102-206080 GCA_031780015.1 Citrullus colocynthis | reverse complement strand
AAAAAAAAAAAAAAAAAAAAAATGAGAACGTTATCAAATGGGCCAATAATTTTTTTTTTCTTTTAATAGGACCTTAAACGTATGAAATCTATCATTAATAAACGTTTATCAATGATATGCTATGATATCACTAATAGACTAAGTCTATTATAGTCTAATGATAGGTTTCTATCACTAACAGATTACTTCAATCAGCGATTAAAGTTTGTGACTTATAGACTTTTATCAACTAATGTATACTAAATTATTAATAAATACTCAAGATAAAACTAAAAGTCTAAAATTTATAGAATCTATTAGTAACTATCAGTGATAGACTTCATTATTATGATATAATAATATAAATCTATTAGTGATAGCTACTAATACATTTATAACTTAGTCACTCAAAGATTCTATTACTGATTGAAGAATTCATGGGCTATTACTCATGTTTTTAAATGTTAGAAAAAAAATTCACTAAATATTTGTGTATTGGTAATATCAATTATTAGTGATATTAGTGATAGAACTTAGATAGATATTAGTCATATTTATATATCGGTGATATCGAACTTAGGTAGATATCAGTGATAAAAGTCTATTATTAATAATCGTGATAAAAGTTTCTCAATAATAGCTATAAATAGCTTTGAGTGTTAATCTTTCAAAATTACTTATGAAAGTCTATCAACAATAACCATAAATATTTTCTATCATTGATAGCTTAATCGTTGATGATTTTCTTCTTAGTTAATTGTCACTTATAAAAGTCTATCATTGATAGTCAACTTAGTGGAATTGATTAATTAAGTTGAATCTTGAACTAAAATGTAGGCGGGATGCTTAGAAGTTATCACTAATAGCATGTTACCATTGATAAAAGCTATCAACGATAGCATGTTGTTTGAGGATAAAAAAGAATGACAAAAGTTATCTCTAATAACACATTATCAGTGATAAAAACTATTAACGATAACCACGATATAAGTGATATCAGTGATAGAACTTAGGTGATATCCATATATCGATGATATCAATGATAGAAAAAGTCGATTCATTTGATGAAAGTCTATTAATGATAGCCATTGATCGAAGTTATCAGTGATATGACTTAGGTAGATATTAGTAATAGTCACTTATAAACCTCCCATTAATAGACCTCTATCACTTATAGCTTTAAATGTTAATCTTTGGAAGTTGATAGTTTCCTTTCAAAGTTGATAACTACCTATAAAAGTCTTATCATTGATAACCGCTGACAGCCTTAAATGTTAATATTTCAAATTTAATTCCAATTCATGAAAATGTATCAATAATAACCAATAATAACTGATAGCAAATTGAAAGCTAATCTTTCAAGTGTTACTATTTCAATGTTGTATTTATATTTTTCAAATTGGAGGTCATTATTGACAACAACTATCAATAATAGCAAATGATTGTAGTTATCAATAATAGTTTTCAATTTGAGAAAATCAGAAGAAGAAGCGAAATGGCAGGCTGAACGTGGACTTTTTAGTCATTTACCAATATGATTATCACTAATAGCTGCTATTAGTGATATTTGGCGCTAATTTTGTGCTATATTCTTAATATGTTTTTCCTTGTTCTATATCTTTTATTATTTTGGGTCTGATTGTTATTTTTGCAATTAGTCATATTTGTAATTATTTTTAACAATTTTGTCATTTAAAATAAATATGATTTTTGGTATTTTTTTTTTATTATTATTCTTTAGTAATGTCCACGTGGTGTTTAGTGTTTGGTGTTTACTTCAACACTAAGAAACTTTATTTTATTTTCTTCATGTGGTGTATTGGCGGAGGAACACGATGCTCTATCCATACATCAAAAGGGCAAAAACGATCTAATTTCAGGGAGGATAATTTATAAGTGATTTATTGAAATTGGTTTTCATACAATTATAGTTGAAATATTATTTTGGTACCCTCCTTTTAAGTTTGTCCAATGATAGAATCTTATACTTTTAAATGTTTAATTTTACTCTTTATATTTTCAATAAATCTTAAATTTAGTTTCTACGAGTTGATTTTGAATTTTCTCATTACTTCTTATTTTTTACTAGCATTTTACTATAAGTTTTAAAAAATATTTGCATATTGTGTTTCTTTACATGAAAATTATTATGATTATTTAATCAATTTTGATAAAAATTAATTTCGAAATACTAAATTTAAGATTTATCGAAAAGTATAGAGACTAAAATTGAACAAATTTCAAAATACAATGACCAAAATTACCACTACAACAAAAATAGGCTTCTATGATTCTAAAAAATAGTCATTACCACATTTCTTGACTCTTTTTTTTAGTCATTTAATCGCCCATCATCTAAAGTGTATAGATAACACATGAGAAATCAGTCATCGTTGATAGTTTCATAACTTTTAGTCACAGTCAACAATAAATATATATTGACATTTATTATAAGTCATTCAAACTATTTTTATGACAATTTTATACGGTCTTTAAAAATCAAAATGTTGACTTTTTTCTGTCAAATAAAGAGTTACGTTGACATTACACTTCTGTCATCGCAAAATAAATAATGACACATTTAAAGTGTCAATAATACATTAACTATGACATTTTTTTAAGGTCATTTAATTACATACATCCCATGACTTTTGTCAGATATCATAGAAACCATTACCACGATACACGTTATTACACCTGTGTTTCATACATGTTATTACACCTGTGTTTCCTTCAGTTTCAACACAAAATATGTACACAAACATAAAAAGTAACTTTTATATATAATAATATAGTTCCAATTGTTAATACAAGGAAACTAGCTAGTAATCAAATTCTAAGTACATCATTTACAAATTCAGTACTTACAACTAAGTGTTGGCATAATACCAAAAAATATATATACAACACCTATTTAAATATCTTGGTTGGTGGGCTTCCTTGCTTCAATGGCATTGTCTAGGAACCTTATAAAAAAAACATTCATTTTAGAATTTGACTCAATACAAGTAAGCTTCAATGAACACTTTCAAACAAAAATTATGCATAGGATCACAATATAGCCACATAAATATATATTATATCACATTATAATCTCACTTTTTAACCTTAATAACATGAATAACCTCCAAAATTAACTTATACACTACTCTACTAGAAAGAATAAAGGTTAATTGAAAAACTACTTCGTTAAGGAGGAGGATGAGAATGAGGAGGAGGAGGGGGGGGGGGGGGGGGGGGCAAGGGAACATAATACAGTAGGAGCAAAAAAAAAATGTATAATTTAAATACTCACATTAGTCTTACAATCCACAACATAGACACTTTCAACGTCAATCAATGCCAATAACTATTTTGAAACGATTGTAATAACTATTAGGGAATTTTCCATAACATAGACGAATCCAGTGTCAATCGATGCCAATAACTATTTGGAAAGAATTCTAATAACTATAAGAAGAAATTAAGCCTACCTAAATCTAGTAATGTGAGCCAATAATTGAACTGAGGTCTTAACAACATAAACCAATTGAGATAAACAAATAATTCTAGGTTATATGATATATACCTCTTAAGCACTAATAAAGACTGCAACTTCAAAACTTCTTCCTCCGACCTACTTCTTCCACATAACATTGTTCTCAAAATATTGAAATACGAACTACAAATAAGATAAATATAGAAGAGTAAGAGTCAACCAAAATTATAAAGTTTAATAAGAAGATCAACATAATACAAATCCAACAATTACGACATTTCCATCACCCCCATTTTACCTTTTTGCTAACAATTATTTTGAAAGTTTTTTCTCTAATTAGATGGCAAAAAATCACTTGTGATGTTACCCAACCATAGACAATATCATATGTCATGCCAACCTTTTCCAAACAAAAAATATAAATGTTAATATAAAACTAGTAATTGAGTTATATAACAGATCAAACACACCAGAATTCTACAATACCTCCAAAAAAACGACGACATTTAACGATCATACCCATACCAGTTTTATTCATGCTTCAACTCCACAAAAGGTATTTCGCAAATGCATTCAATTCTATATTGCGTAACAAAATATAAGTACTCCATCCACAAAAAAAAAGTTCTGTTTTCTCCATACTCCAACAATTGTTACTGTCACAAAACCTATGCGAAGAACATGTGCGATCCCACATACTCTGCCCACTCAATTCGTACCACGTCAATGTCATCTTGTGAGTATGTAGGTGGCGCACCTTTCATCTATAAACAAAGAAAGCTAAATAAACTCGAAGCACTAAATACGTAATTTCAATTTGTATGAATTTGTAATACGTACTATATCTAAAATTGATGTGGTTCCTGATAATATTATCTCACGCATGTATCGCATGACATAATATCCGCATTCGACCACACCGGATTGCTTAGGGCACTGTTTGTATGAAATGCAAAACACACGCTAAGTCAATATTGTACATGTTTATTGGATAAACTATGTTATGTACGAAATAACATACCTTAATTGATTTCCAATTAAGCTTTTTCTTCTTAGGGGGGTCAACAATCTTGCAAAACCTACAAATGGCTTTGAATGTAACATGTTTCTTTATGTATTCATACTAGTTAAAGTTGTGAAATGCTAGCTATAACATATGTACATGCCTATCACATTGATGATATCTTGGTCGAGTCGATTTTTTAAAGGGTCCATCCAAAATATGCTACTTTTTGAATAATCAATAATGATCAAAGTCCAATGATTCCTACAAATTTAAAGAATCACAAAAAAATTATACAGTGCACAAAATATAGTATAATGCATTTTATACAACATACCCAGAATTGTAAGGGAAGATGAGAAGTTGATTATCCAATCCTGCCATTCTCGAGGACAACAATTGAGCTCGAGATTCTTTGTTTGGTTGAGATTGAGATGGAACCAGCATCTAAAAACTTATACAAACTCAAACTCTTTTATTTCTCCATTAGTTTGTATAAGTACCTGTAATATCAATAAAACTTTATACAGTACTGAATATATATATTTTAATACTAAACCATGATATATTAAGATTACTTACATCATATATGCATCAAAACAAGGAGTGCATATTGGGCGCAAGTACCACAACTGTTTAGCAGACACTCCTTTTTTCTCTTCTGTTGAGTTCTTAAGAACCTTCAATCTCGATAGATTACAGTTAGGACATTGTGTGCTTTTTGCATACTCTTTTCTATATAAGCAACAATCATTTGGACATGCATCTATTTTTTGGTAACTCAAACCTAGGGCACCTAATGTTTTTTTAGCTTCATACATAGAATTTGGCATCTCATTCTTCTCAGGTAGGAATTCACTTATTATAGATAGTAATTCAGAAAAGCTTGAATTACTCCATCCAAATCTAACCTTTAGGTTATACAATCTCACAAGTGCTGACAACTTCGTAAATATTTTACATCCCGGGTATAATGGCTTTTTAGCATCGTCAAACACAGTGTCAAAGATATTTGGTGCACCAGGAAGTTGATCATGAGCAATTTGAACCATGTCAATTACGTTAAACAAATCGCACTCATCCTCATAGTTTTCATTTAACACAGGATCTGAATTGTTGTTAACATTGTGTGTGGCTAAATCTTCCCCATGCCAAAACCATAACTTATAACTTTGATCAATTCCATTGACATATAAATGATCCCTAACTATCGAAACATCCTTAGATATACGATTTCCACATTTTAAGCATGAGCATCGAATGGAATTAGAACCATTGCCGTGACGCAAACCAAATTCAATGAAAGTTTCAAGTCCCACCTCGTATTCTCTAGATAATCTACTTTTGACCATCCATGATTTGTCCATCACATAATACTAGGGAATTAAGAAATTGTTAATTTCCCCTCCCCCAAAAAAGAAACCTGATGATAAGATCATAATATTAGACAATAACTTTTATGAAGTCCATCTACAGTCGTTCATTTAAGGTGGTTAATTTGTAGTTTCGTCAAGATCATTTCTATCATAGAAAGTTATAAATGGCAATCTAATTCAACAAGTTAAGTTAGTTAGGTAGCATGCTTTTGATATGCACAGCAAATTAAAAAGAAATGAGAATTGGGTACATGCACAGTTCGCATCCCAAAGTTTCTAGGACACCTAAGCATGGCTTCTCAGCTCAAAACAAAGACAAAAAAGTGCGTAAGTGACAGTTCCAACCTCAACTCGTCATACAGAGTGCATACAAAGTGACATACATACTATTCCACAAATGACACAAGTTAAGTTAGCTATGTAGCATGTCTTCGATGTGCACAACCAAGTAAAAAGAAATGAGAATTGGGTACATGGACAAAGTGACATCTCAAAATTTCATAAAGGACTTCTAAGCGTGGCCTCTTAGCTCAAAACGAAGACAAAAAATGCGTAAGTGACAGTTCCAACCTCAGCTCGTCATACAGAGTGAATACAAAGTGACATATATACTATTCCACTAATTACAAAATCAAAATCAATTCACTATCCTATCAACAAACACATTCCTTCCTCTGAAAACTAGAGAAGTAACAATAAAGTGAGAATCAAAAGACCGAACTTACCGAAATAGAAGAGCAAGTAGGAAAGTAACCACAGGGACAATGTTAACCAATGCACAAGCGAAAGTAGCAGATGTATGTTGAATTTCCGGCAGAAAACATTATTGAGTTAGTGAAGCCCTGAATTAAGAACACAAACAACAAACCAATCAACAAATAAACGAATAGAAAAACATGTAATTGCTATTTGCAGTTTGAAATTTAATGAAGAATAGAGGCTGGACTCACGAGAGGATGGAGACCGAGAGGTTGGACTCACGAGAGTGGAGAGCGAGAGCGAGAGGTGAGAGGAGAGCTAGTGGAGAGGGAGACCGAGAGGCGGCCGTAGAGCGATTGGAGAGGGAGAGCGAGAGACGAGAGGAGAGCGAGACGCCGGAGAGACCGAGCGGTGATAGAAGCTTCAATTGGAGAGGGAGACCGAGAGACGAGAGGAGAGCGAGACGCCAGAGAGATCGAGAGGTGACCGGAGATCGATTGGAGAGGGAGACCAAGAGACAAGGGGAAAGCAAGACGTCGTCAACGGTGGTCTGAGACGGGAGTAAGGGAGGCCGTCGATGGGATTCCAAACAATGAAGGAGACGGGAGTGAACAGAGGCGCGCAAAATCCTTAGAAAGAGAGCGATTTTGGAGGGTTTCTGTTGTAGAGTCGACTGCGACGCGTTTTTAAAAGGTTATAAAATCGGAACGTTCTCTCTCGCTCTTTCGCTTTACCCCTAGATCGAAGACTATCTCTCTCTCGCTGTCTTCACGCCCGAATCAGCTATCTCTCTCTCTCTCTCTCAAACATTCCCTATGTCTCCCTCCCTCACTCCCCATTTCTCTCTCTCTCTCTCTCTCTCTCTCTCTCAAACATTCTCTATGTCTCCCTCCCTCACTCGCCATTTCTCTCTCACTCTCTCTATCTCTCGCTCTCTCTCTCAGAAAAAATTGAAATTTTGCGTATTTTCCCACAAAAATCGTGCCTTTTTCGTTTACTCACATTTAATGACTGTTTTTTTAGTCATAAATCAATGACACATAAAAACAGTTATGTATTCTGCCAAATCCGAAAATTTCCGTTTTTTCCCGCCAAAAAAGCGTGATTTTGGATTCAATGACTCTTTTTTCACTTTCTCCTCTATTTTTGGCACTGTTCATGAGTCATTAAATGTACAATTTGTTGTAGTGTATAATTATTTATACGTTTGGTTTTTCATCTTTACAAATGATTTGTTATATAATGAAATAAAGTGATTTATGTGATGTATAAAGTATAGAAAATATTCTCCAATATTAACTCTGTTAAAAAATATGCTTAAACTTTTAGAAGTTTTAATATTCTAATTTTTAATAAAAAAAATTGAAAAATATCTTTAATGTTAGCTTTTGGACGAAGGTTATTAATTTATTGTTTCAAAAATATTTTTGAATTTTTAAAATTTTTATTAATATTCTTAAACTTGATTAAAAAAAGGTGAGAAAAATACTTTTACCATTAATTTAAGGTAGAAATTGTGAGTAATATATTTCAAAACATCCTTGAACTTTTAGATGTTACATTAATATTTTTAATTTTTCTTTAAAATATATATATAACACTTATACTATTAGTATATGGATGACAACACAGATTACCTTTCTCCTTTTGCTTCAATCCATGGCCTGCACTTTACACTTCCATTTTTTTTCCCACTGCCTGTTGCTTAATCCTTATTTCATCTTTAAATTTAGAAGGTGATTAAGAAAGGGGTGAAGTTGTTTAGCTTGGAGAGTTAGTTAGTCTTTGTTTGGAGTGCAAATATATCTAATCGTGAGTTATGAAGTTTGTATTTGGGTAACATAGTTGTTTAATTTTGAGCTAAGTTTAGGTTTTTATGTTGTTTTTTTCCCTACAATTTTGTTGTACAATACAATTAGGGGCCGTTTGGTTTAAGATTTTATAGATATCCAAGAATTAAGAATGCCCTGGAATAAAAAGTACGAGAATAAGATTATTGGGAATCAAGAAGGACTGTGTTTTGCATCCCTAGAAGCTTTCTCACTCAAAATCTCAAACACACCCTAAGAAACATGAGTTCTCTTGGAGAAGTTAGAGTTAGAACCCCCTACTCCACAAAAGCGTGGGTAGAGAGTAAGGATTGGACCTTGGAGAAGGACAATTTATTCCTAGGGAGTTAAAGAGAGTGAGAGACACATTCTAAGAGAGTGTTTTTTGTATTTCTAGCATCTATTTTCATTTCTTCTTTTGTTAAGATCTATTCCATTCATATTGATCTTGTAATTATGACTTTGGAAGTAATAAAAGTATTTCATTCATTCTTTAATATGAGCTAAATTCATTGAGCGATTCAGCTATGTGGATGCCTTAAGGATTTATGGCTTGATCGTTGCTTAAGTGTCATACCATGCTTGCTTGCTCTTTTCTCTCGTTGATTTTAAGGCTTAACAATGTTAAGCTAAACTGGCCACTTAATTTAGCATTCTAGTGGAGCTCTAATGCTGAGAAAGTTAGAATGTAAGCGGAGTTCAAGAGAATATGGGGTAATAGCCTAGGTATAGGAATACCACGTCATCTTAGGTATAAGAGACACCATAGGATATAGAATAAGAGCAAGAATTAATCTAAGTAGCAGCTAACGTAGGCATATAGGCTTAGCTTCTTAGGCACCTAAAGGGACTTGATACAAGACTAAATAAGTTAAGATTATGTCCATGAGTTAGGCAATGCATTGGTATGATGTGGCCACATCACTTAAGTCATAATGAACTTAGGCAAAAACATAGTTGAAACCCTACTTCTATCATCAATTATCTTTATCTTTTTAAGCTTTATTCACATCAACTCACAACAATTTCATCTTGGTTACTTTGGTCACTTGATTACATTGCTTCAAAACAAACCTATGTAGATTGTTAGTCTCGTGGAATTCGACTATTTGATTACTCCAAGATTATTACTTCATCGACAGTGTATGCTTGCACTAGACCATGTTTATTTCAATTTTTCAATTCTCATACACAGTTGGTCAATCAATAGGTAATATAAATTTCATTTAAAAGTGAATAGATTAAAAGTTTCATTCAAAATTTTCATAAAAATTAACTTATAATTTTCATAAAAATTAACTTATGATACACTAAAGGTTATTTAGTTCACAAACACAACCACTAAAAATTAGGAAAAAAATCATATTACTCAAACCCATGCGTAATAACCTGCACCCCAAACACATGCTTTAGAAACTCAGGCTTCCAAACTTTGCACCCAAAAACAAGCATTTGTGATTCTTAGGCTTTAAAACCCACTCAAATAAGCTCCCATACATTTTATTCTTAGACATTTAATTCTGAAACTACGCCCCAAACACTCCCTAAGGGTTCTGCAATTGATCTAATCAAAAGCTTCAAAATCTAATGCGCACAAATATGCCTAAATAGTTAATTTGTAAACCTCAAACATATATGACATATATGAATGAAAAATAAAATACCCACCATGCTAAATTATAATTCTAGCAAGGTTTCTTTGAAATTTCTCCTTCTTCTGAATCTACTACCACAAGATCTTCTTTATTACCTTTGTGAGCTTCAATCTTACTATATGTTTTGATGATAATATATATATACCGATAATTTTAGTGTTTTAAAGTGTCCATACCATAGCATATAGCTCGAAGAGACAATTCCAACACATTTTAAATCACTCAAATCGGACATCAAACGAAGAAGTTGTGGCCAAAAGAAGATTTAAAAGAAAGATCATATGTAGCGATGATGTGGCACACATGGATCAATCACGTGACAATACGAGTTGAATAAATAATACACATGTGGCAAAATAACCAAGTCAATTAAAGCTAAAATCATAACATCTGATACTATCCAAACATTCATTTAATTTTAAAAAGGATAAGACATATAGTTGTTTTCAAATATAGCAGAGTGAAGCAAACTATTTACTAATATAGAATTTTACTGTCTATCAGTGATAGACCGCGATAGACTTCTATCGCTGATAGACAACAAAATTTTTCTTCATTTGTAAATAGTTTGATATTTTTTTCTATTAATAATAATTTTCTTAAAACAAATTGATTTTTTTAAAAAATAGAAATTTTCTTTAAAAAAGGATTTAGAAATTATAAAAATTGAGAAGTGCCGGCCACGTTTTCTTATTAAAAATGATTATTATTATTATTATTATTTCCTTTTAAATCAATTTTATATTTCTATTTAAATTCTATATTCCCATCTCTTTTAAGAATGACCTCTCATCCTCCAATCTTACTGAAATTTCTCTTCAATTTTTCATTCTTGATCTACCTTCAAAGTTTCCTGTTCTTACAATTATTTTTGTTAGAGGAATTCATTTTTTAAAGAGATTATTTTGAGTGCCTAAATTTGTATATTTATACTATTAAGAGCCTTCTTTTTTTTCTTGGTAAGTTTTTTAATTTCATCATTTCTATTGGAATTTGTATTAAGGTGTGGTGCACCTTGGGTTGAGTGTAGTGGTTTAGTTTTGAACCCGAAAAAAGATTTGTAGTGGTTTGATCTTGGACTTGTTGAAAAAGATCGAAATAAGTTGGATCCTAAACCTCAAAAGGATCGATTGTGATTTGACTCTTAAACTCATAAAAAGAGTGGTAAATCAGTTTGGTTCTCACCCGTAAAAGAATTCGTGCAGTAAAATACCCAAGAAGGAGTCTTGGGGAGTGGAGTAGGGATTTTTATGCACTTAATTATTTTTATGAGAAATTGCATGCTTAATAAAAATTTAGAAAATAGCTTTTAAAATAACGAAAAGAAATTCACAAACTTTGTGCAACAAAAAATGGAGCTACCTACTCTTATCACAACTGTAGGATCGTATGGTGACATTTAGAGGAGAGAGGGTGAATTGGGTTGTTTCATAAATTAAAACCTTTTTTTAATAAATTTAAAATCAACTAATTCAATTTTAAAAAAAAAACAAATAAGCAACCGAACATTTAGAGCATAGGATCGCTTTTATCTTTGATTTGGGAAAAAAAATATAATTGATTTACTTGGAAAAGTGAGGCTAAGCGTATGTAACAGAAAATTTAGAAAATACCTTATGGATGAACATAATTCTTCTAAATTACTTTGGACTTTTCTAAACTAAAAGCCCAAGGTCACGAACACTACCGTTAAACAACCTTGCTATGACTCGAGGAGGATCAATAGGATGGTCGGATCATTTCTTATTTTAGGGAACCGTAGAATTACAAGAGAAATTTTTCTAGAGAATTTTAGAAGGAAGGGAATTTATGACTTTTCGTTTTTCTATATCATTATATAGAGATTAAGCCCTAACACAAATGCCTAATTATTATTTATCAAATATATTAAATTAAATTAAATATAATAAAATAAATAATAATCAATTAATTAATTAATTAATAAATAAACATCACATATTTATTTATAATACATTTAAATCATATAAAAATGCATATCTTTCTCTTAAGCTGTAGTTTCAATATGAATCTTATTCATATTAATTTTACTCTATAGTTTCAATATGAATCTAATTCATATTAAATTAATATCTAAATCTCATTCAAATAACAATCTCTCATATTATATAGTTTCAATTATAAATCACATTTATAATTAACTATAACGTACAGATACATTATAATTTATATTAATCTTTATTAATGTAAAATTCCCTTAAATAATTTGAACAATTCAAGTTATTCTATAATTTATTAATCCTTGTTTTACAGTAGTGAATTAGCAAGGGTCCTAATGGACCTTCAAATTAGAAGTTCCAATGATTTGAAATTAAATTAATTAAACTCTTTACTTAACTTAATTAACATTCATTAACCACGGGTCATTCCACTAAAGACCCATAGTTATACTCTTCGCACCGTAGTTGTATTTCTGTGTCAATGGATATGACCAGTCATTAATAAGTCGATCCTCTACAAACTGCTCGTAATTACGACTAGGTCAAAATTACTGTTTTACCCTTGTAATGACTTCTTTCTTATTAAATCTCATTAATCCTCTAATGAACAACCTGTTTATGGTCCCATCATAAACAAATCCTTCTCGGGCTAATGAGAGGGAGGGGCCTCTTATTCAAGACCTGGATCCAACACTTAAATGAGCAATTTATTTACTTTCCCCGAGGATAGGAAGGAGTGAACTCCATCTTGTCAAGTTATGTTCCTAGCTTCCTACTCGAACAAATCCCCAAAATGGTAGGCTTATTTAGTTGATGACACGAGCCACTCTCACTCATACAAATCGAATGATTGTCCTTATAGACAGGAGTCCATAACTCACTTAGGATTGAGATCGAATTACCTATGGTCATCTTAATGAAAAGTTAATCTTTCCAATCAGCGGTTCAGGCTTATATAAACTCTTTATACAGGATAACTCTACTCATATCTCCACATGAATGATTTGGATCAAATAATTTGTAACACTTACAACTCTTGTAACAATTACAAAGTGGACCGCATTCACAACGTTACTAGGATAAGGCACCCAACTTTATCCATATATTACAGACCTTTTAGGTTATTACTTGAACAAAATTCACATGTATATCTGCTACATTTTGTTCAAGCTACATATAATAACCTTGGATCTTAGTGTATTGGATCGAGTAAAATGCAATCTAAATGTCAAATAAAATATCTCTTAATTTATTAAATAAATAATTTGTCTTTTACATAAATTACAAACTATGAGATCCACAAGATTTAGGGCACAACAAAATGTTTGGTTGCTTTATTTGTTTTTTTTTTTAAATTGAATTAGTTGATTTTAAATTTATTAAAAAAAGGTTTTAATTTATGAAACAACCCAATTCACCCTCTCTCCTCTAAATGTTACCATACGATCCTACAACTGTGATAAGAGCAGGTAGCTCGACTTTTTGTTGCAAAAAGTTTGTGAATTTCTTTTTGTTATTTTAAAAGCTATTTTTTCTAAATTTTTATTAAATTGGGAATTTTTTGTTTTTGTTAGGTTTGAAAATTTGTTTTTCAAAAGCGAATTTCACTAGATTTTTTTTCTTGAAAATCGGTTCTTGAAAACTAATTTTTTTGTTATTTTTTACGTTCTTCCTTTTGTAATTTTGTAATTTTTTTTATCTTAAAAGTTCAATTTCGAAAAAGTATATTTATTGGAGGATTTTGTTATGTATGTATGTTCTTCGAATTACCTTTGTTGAAAACTTCATCGTGTACACTTATAACAAACATTAGAGTTAATGATTTGATTGATACTGTCACACCCCCCTCCCAGATTCCCTTTCTAACCTAGAAGTAGGTGCAACCTTCACACACTCGTCATCATATATCTTGAAACATAAATCAGTACCAGATCAATTATACAAAGCTTTATGCTAGTGAAACATCATAAGTTAAACATAATTTATAAATTCAGATTTCTCAACTCATAATTTATCATAACAAGTATTTACTCTACACACTGTACAAACCCACTCTCACATTACAAGATCATGTATGACAAAAACATGTACATAAACTGAGTATTTACAACTATCCCAGAGAACTAATGCAGAGTAAGCCTAGACGAGGATCTTCTGTAGGCTAGGCGTCCCGGACACGCTCGCTACCTGAAATGAACAACAATAAACAAGAAAGCGTGAGCCTAAAGCCCAGTGAGTGACTAAGTTATCCAATTACAATTAAATCCTTGAGTTAATACTGATAACTACTATATATTTTATTAGTACTGATTCCTAGGTCACCTATGCCGTTTAACAATATAACATAAATATCTTTCCAAGAGGTAGCGGAGCAAAGCTCAACGCAATTAACCTCATAATCCAATTCCTATTATTCATATATTCACACGCCTTCACATTTCGTCTCTCAGTGTTTCAACTCTCAAGTGCTTTCTCATGTTGTCCCTCAGAACTGAGTTCCATATCAATCCACTGCTCAAGTGCCTTCACTCGTGGTCCCTCAGCATCGAGCCATCATGTACTGATTTTCCATATGTCTTCTCACAAGGTCCCTTGGCATTGGAATCCATCTCAATAAATTTCTCAAGTGCCTTCACCCATGGGCCCTCAGCACTGTGTATCATATATCATATTCCCATAGGCCTTCACACATGGTCCTTGGGCCGTGGGTTGCATTTAGATAATACGCATACAGGAGTTCATATGACATACTAGTTTTCACTTGCATAATGTTAGAAATAATCCTTGGATGAAATAGAAGGTCACTCACGATTTGTCTTAGGCCCGAACGGATTATATGCTTTTTCGAGCTCTTCTTGGCCTGTAAAAACACATTTCTCACATTAGGTTTTCTTTGAACTCCCTTTCCATAATCATTAAGTATGCATATTCATATACCATTCTCACTCCATCACTGAGACTCTCTTTTTCCAAAATATTCATAACTAGCGACACTCTATGTCACTAGCGAGACTATCAGCGAAATCACACCACTAGATACTGCACTAGCGAAACCGGAGTGAACTAGACCAGCGAGATTACCTTAAGGAGCGATACCCAGCGAGGCTTCAGCGAGAGTTATGAGACGCAAAGCTCTTTGCGTTATCAGCGACACTAGTTCCGCTGCCCACTATCCAGCTCTTTAGCGATACCACTGTCTTAATGACACCTGATACCACTGCTTCCTTCCTTCCCTTCTAACTCTTTCTTTATCTTGCTAAAAACCATATTACAGCCAAAATTAGAACTTCTCCTCTTTTACAATCTTGTAAAGTAGTGAGTTTCCTAACTTACCTCAAAATTTCAGACCATAACTCGTCTTCGTTTGAGAACTATTCCCAAATGACTTCGACTGCCTTGAATTGTCTAGCAATTCAACTCCAATTACTTCCTCCTAGAAATTAACACATTTTTGCTCAGATTTAGCTTAAACATCCTTCATGGAAGTTGCTAAGAATTAAATCAACTTACTAACCTCAAAATTTCAGTCCTAGCTTCAATTTCCTTAGTTCACTCTCATTCTAATACCGATTGGTGTCCAGATTTATCAGCAACAATCAAGCTTCTGGTTCCAGCTTCAAAGTCACCATGAAAATGATCTGGTTTCTACTTGAATTCGATATAAACACCTTCTTCCACCTCTCCTCGTTGTTCGTCTGCGAAATGGAGTCAATCTGAGTTCGAAAATATGTCCCAAAAGGGTTTAATTATTCGATGCACTCACTTATATTTTAATATAAATCACCGACTTACCAGCTCTACCTTCATCTTCCTTCTTGAATTAGCCAACGCAACCTTCCGCGCATGGCTTCGGCAACGCATAGCCTCAACTTACCATGCCATTGATTGCCCAACGTCGAATAGCCGACTACCACATGGCCCTCTCGGCCCCTTTTCTATGCACCGACGCATACCAACCTTCAACGCATAGGCCATCTCAACGCATAGCAATGCCAACTTCTAAACATAGTAGCCTTCGACGCATACTTCCACTAACGCATATTGCACCTCCTTCCTTCACATCTACTTCCATGCCAAGCTGCCCTCTTCAACGCATGTCTACCAGCGGCAACTCTTGTCAAGCTTTAGACATACCCTCAACACATAATCACTCATCACACAGCCAACACTTAGCCATTTTTGCTCTCACACAACTTGGCCAATTTTCTTTACTCAATAACTGTCCCATAGTTTCTTCTTACTTACCTTCTCCCAAAGACAGGTACGTGGCTTACAGATACATCTTATACTATAAATTTAAATAAGCGTTAGGGCTATCAGATAAAAGAAATACTCCCAAGTCGGGACCCTTAAAAAACAAACTCGTTGTATAGGTCATTTTCGGACCAAGAATTACAAGCTCAAGAATATAAGCTATTAAGGGTAAAATCGAGAAGATCACAAGAAATGGGAGTGTAAGAAATGGGCCAATGGGCCAAGAGAGGAGGAAAACTGAAGAAAGGAGAGGCATTGGACCAAAATGCCCAACTTGCAATCCATGGCCAAAGCCGAGACAAATTAGGCCATTTGGCTCAACCTGCGCACCGCGGCCTTAAAGGTCAAGACCGAGATGAGTTGAGCAGAATGGCCTAGCTTGCCCTCCATGGTCGAGGCTAAGGTGAGCCGTTTTCCATCCCCAAAGGTCTATTTCTCCTAAACCATGATCCACATGATCCAAGCCCTCTTGGCTGACCCAAAATTGCATTCTATAATCCTACTTGGATTCAAAACCCAATCTCTCAAATCCCCATGAGATCTGGAAATTAAAGTCCACCCCACTATAAATAAGGGGTCATAGGCACGCCGAAAGGTAAGTTCTTCTTCTTACTTACGGCTTGCCCTGACCTTTTGCTAAATATTTACTTAAGTACCAGAGGTTTTGTGACAGGCACCGCACTACTGTTTTCTTTTTCTTTGACTTGCAAGTTATCTTTCTTTCCCAAATTATAAATTTATCGTTGAAGGCATGTAAATGTCAGATGAGTTTCCTTGTTCAGATTTTTCCATCAACACATATTAACATTACTTATTGTTAGAATAAAAATTTAAATAAATGACCCAAGTAACCCGAACCAACCCAACCCAACCCAAATGTTTTATAGTTGGATTGAATTGATTTTATTATTTTAACAAAGATTATTCGTGTTGAAGAAACTTACAACTCGAATAATTGAATTGAGTCTAAAAAGTATTTCAACCCAACCTAATCTAACCCACAAACACCCTTATTTGATTATATTTCAAAATGGACATTTAAATTCAAGCATTCTTCTTATTACCCAAAATTCAATGAACTCTACCCATCTAATTGAACCTAGAGTTGGTCCAATTATCCAATTATCCGAACTCTAATTGATCCATTATGTAATTAATAATAAATCCAAATTAATAGTAATAGCCAAATGAAATAATTTAATCAATAATCAACCTTATTTAATTTTCTCCTGGTTTTGCTGTCAAGGTGATGAGATAATAAGATGATCAATAATTGATCCAATGTGATGAAATTATTGATTATCTCCTGGTTTTGCTGTTGCCGGTGTTACATACCAACATGGATAAGAAAAAAATTAATCGTAGTATGAAATTTTTTTTATAGCACTTTTATTTATTGTATGTTACGTCAATGCGATTCTCAAAATGAGGTGGGATCTATTAAATTTAATGTGGAGTCTACAAATATTTATGAATGCAAATTTATTGTGTGAACAATGGAATTATGGTACTCTTGTAGTACTAAAAAAATTTCCAAGAGTTGATTAGTTAAACTCTTAAACCGATCAAACTTGTCACTATTAAATTAATCCAATGTGATTTATAAATAAAGGTTGCACTCTCATGTACTTTATATGAGTTATGCTCATGAATGTAATCATAATCAATCATCTAATCATTCATCAAATGATGCATGAATTTCAATTGAATGAAGTTATTGTTTTGGTTCGTGGTTCCATCTCTTGCTCCTTTACTCTCACAAGTTCTATAGTGGATTCTCCTTCACTCCCACAAGTTCTTCACAAGTTCTTCGGTGGATAACCTTCCAATGATACTATTGGCACAAGAAACTTGTATGTTGTTCCTTTAGTCGTTGTGAGCCTTCCATGGGCTTGTTTACCAATTTGCTTCTTTGGTTTGGTCTCGTTCTTTGAGCTGACTTGCGTGATAAGTCACTCACATTGGTGTGATGTCAAGCCTATCACACTTCGATGCATATTAATACAAAGGAATGTATAGTTCAATTAACCATGAGAAGAGTCAAACCGGGGCTCATCTTTGGAGATTACTTACTTCTCCCCCTTTAGAGGTTATCGAATGGGGCTATTTATAGTGCCATTCCCCTGATTCTCGCATCTGGTTAAATGTAATGCCAATGGTGTTAGGGAGGTTGTAGGACTCGAGGTTGCAGGGTGTTATGACGAGTTCGACTCAATTATTTCTCGATTTGTATATATTTTCTAGCTTGGTTAGTCAGCTAGAACTCGAGATCTTAACTCTTTTGGGATGTATGTTCTCCTATATCGCATCCCAAATTTCTTTCAAATTGGGGCCCACCTATAAACATTGACGCTTGCTTGAGGCAACTCTCAACAACATCCCATCATAAGTAAATATATTTTGGATATAAAAAAAGGAACATACTTTGTGATCGAAGCCTAAACCAACACATCATTTACAACACACTCAATAAAGAGAATTGCACACACTCAGGACTACTTTCCACTATTAATTGTTTGTGAATTCCACGTTGTGCTAAAATGTTTCATAGACATATGGTTTATGGACAAATGTTCATGTCACCTTACCCATACAATCAAATCGAGGAACACACCCACATATACACAAGACTTCAATATTTCAAAACTTTATAATTATTTTATATGTTTTCTTAGTACAATAATTATAGAATTGGGGAACTAATTTTGTAACTTCAAGAGAAGGAGTGCATTTTGATTACTATTACATCGTCCATAAAATTTTTTAAAAAATGGAATTACAACCTTATAATTTTTAAAATTAGAATTCTATCCTTATGGTTTGCTAAAACCTCATAAACACATAATTCCTAATAATTGTATTACGCAATATTCATATGTTTTTTTGATATATGTAAGAATGTTCGAGTTAGTTTACGCGCACCTTAACTAATCTCACGATACTGACCCTACAACAATTAGGTGTTAAGGAAACACGCACCTCAACATTTACGAAATAATCATATTAAAATTGTGTGAGTGGAAATTCAAAAATTTTGATGTGCAACAAAGGTTAAAAATATCTTAATGGTTAAGCTATAAACTATTTCACTATTACTAGACTATGTTTTTTTTTTAGTACAATAGAGATAGAGAGATTTGACTCATAAACTTCTTAGTTGCTAACACATAAATATAGTAATTAAGCCACTAAAGTATGTTTTTTTTAGCTCGAGCAATGGGTTAAAATTGATAATTATATGCCATTATAAATATGATTCAACTAAAAGGTAAAAAAGATTATTTGTTAAAGTTAGTTCAATAGTAACTAATGTAAATTTTTTAAAAAATTTTTTATCCTGTAAGTTGCACTAAAAAAAACTTAAAAAGTGAGGAGATGGACAAGTATTTAAGTATATTAATATTGAGTAAGTTGGAGGGTTTTGGTTGATAACTGAAAAAGGGGAAAAGGATAAATAGTGGAGATTTCCATGTGAGTTTTTATTCCGCTTTAAAAACATTGTGGCTTTACGGTTGCGTGTCACCTAACCAGCCGTCGAAGCAACCTAACCACATCCGTCGGATCAAATCGGATCCAACCCGCTCTGCCGTGCGATGAGAATCCGAGTGCCAACATTTTCAATTTGGTGCTAAGGCGCGCGTAACGAAAGCGGGGTTCTCGCGACAGCGAAGCCACGTGATACCCGAACTCCCACTCGCCTATAAAGCACGTGGTATCACGCGCTTCCTTCTCTCTATTGTTCACCGAATCCCAATCTTCTTCCATACGATGATGTACGAACGTAAAGAGAAAGAGAAAGAAAGTGGCGTGGAAATGACTCGAACTATTCGCTTTCTTCTCTCTCCCTCTCTCTCTTGTTTGGTAATGGAATGAGATAGCTTATTTCTTCCCTTTCCTTCTCCGTTCTCCCCGTAACTCCCTCGAATTCTTCGCCTCCCTCTCCCATGTCCTCCTCCTAAACCCTAACTCTCTCCCTTGCTAACCTTTCTCTTTTTCTTTCATTCATGCTCGACTCTCTTCCCTGCAGTTTTTGAACGGATTTACGTTCGCTCTCTCAGCCTCTGCTTTGGGTACTCTTCATTTCCTTTTCCATTCTGTTCGTCTTGTAAGAATCGCTTCAAGTGCTGGATGTTTCATGTTTGTTCTAATTCTTTTAGATACATACATACATATATATATATATATATATATCTTGTTTTGAAGCTCTAGAGGGCTTTGTCTGCGTTTTAATTTTAATTTTTTAATTTTTTGTTTTTGATTCACATGGTTTAAAGTCAAGGCCATGTGCGAGTTTGGTTTTTTAATCAATTCCCCACCCTTTTGGTTCTTGCGTGATTGCTTCGCTAACCACGTTCTTCTTCTTAGCTATCTGTTATTTATACGAATCCTGAAATGATATTTTGTGTTTTTATTTTTGTGGGAATGCTATTTCAGGTGCACGTCGATCTCTCCCTTCTGACTTCTTGTAGATCTAGATTTCCGTGAACTTTGAAGCTGGTCAGTCTTCGCCTTCTGATTTACATGTTTTTTCTTCTTCTGGAAATTGTTGATGATCTCGTAGACCTTTTTGCTTTGTACTGCTGTCTATCTGTTTACTATTTTTTGTATGTTTTGAGATTTAGATAACGATCAATTTGTTTCTAGGAGTTTTTATAGATGACACCGTTTATCCTTGATTATGGGTCTATTCATTTGTTGTTGTTCTTTCCTCTAATTTCTTTGTGCAATAGAAGTTAGTTTCTGTCGTTGACTGCTGGGTAGAGGATATTTGATCTGAATTCCATTTCCATTTGTCATCAATAATAGTTGGTTTTTAGCAAATTACTTGGCTATTTAGCTGCCATGGCTTTCACCTTTCTTGTGAAACTGTTCTCCAAAGCCATTTTATGTTTTTGTTTGCATTTAAAAGAACACGCGGTAATATAGTGCCGCTGTCCGGACACATTTTTACTGAATCTTTTGTTCTTATTACCATAAAATTATTCTGAAAACAGTTCGTAAATAAACTCCAATTTTTATGGTTATTTATGGATTCAGACCCTAATCCTCGAACTTTGTCATTTTTCTATTTAATTCCTAAACTCTTAAATTTTCAATTATGTTCCTATTTGTTAAAATGTGGTTCAATGCAAATAATGCGACATGTTTATTGGACAAATGGAAGGGAGTAAACAACATGACAAAGTAAGGGGGGATGGTGTGTAAAATGGGTTCAATGTCTCTTCAAAAAGGGAGTATGTTTGTGGGTAATACATACCTTATGCCAGTCATTGGAAATTGCTTTATAGCAATTAGCAATACAAAATCCTAGACTGCAATTTTTAATGGTTAATTGTATCACTTCATTCATGTATGTTTGTAAGTAATTTTTTTAAAAAGAATTTTTAATTAAATTTTTGTAACTAAGAAACAATAGCATTGATCTATGAAATTTACAAGAAACGGATAATCCATGATATTACAAAAGATATACCCATGTTTTCTTTCATTTTTTTTCTCAATGAAAGTTGTTTCTATCAAAAGAAAAAGAAATGATGATTACAAAAGGTATTCCCAATTAGAAACTAAGCTCAACGTTGAAATTGGAACGCTCGACTGGAATGCAAACATTCATGGAAGAACGAATGTAGCCCCTTCATAGGGGAGTTGGACCTTGTCCATAAATATCCCTTTGCATTTATGGAGCTTATCAACCTTCAGAGCCATTGGAAACCTTTTTGGGGGCTTCATTGATTCCCCTGATTGTAACTTGGCTGTTATTGATAGTATGAAGGCTGCAAACTTGCAATTAAAGTGAATGGTAACTATTTTGGCTTTATTCCCTCCAAGATTAAATTAGTGGAGAATGATTTCTTATTTGTAGCCCATGTAAGGTTTTTTTTTTTTTTTTTTTTTTTTATATATTTTTATTTTTTTTTTATTTATTTGTAGAAAATTTTTTTTTATTTGGAGGGTGTGTGAGTTTTTTTTTTTTTTTTTTTATATATTTTTATTTTTTTTTTATTTATTTGTAGAAAATTTTTTTTTATTTGGAGGGTGTGTGAGTTTTTTTTTTTTTTTTTTTTTTTTAAATTTTTTTTTAAAATTCGAATCTGTAGATTGGAAAGGAAGTCAAAATCCATGGTTGTTTCTTTCCAGAAGTTGCTCTTTCAATTCAGGCCTTGATGACCCAGGCTTGTACCTGATTGACATATGGAGGGTCCAAGATGGTGTAACTTGGTGACGTTCAATACCTTGTTATTCCTGCCATTTTGGTCTTTTACCCACCTTGGAATTTTAAAAAGGCTTCCATTTAATTGTGGGTCAAAACCCAAAGGATTTTAAATTGATACCAAAGAAAAAATAGCGTGATAATCACCTTCCCTTGAGCTCCTCAAGTCAACCCTTTTATGGGAAGGAAAAAGTGCCTTTGTTTCTGGTGTGAATGATTGGGGTTTTAAAAATTATATAAAAGAAATTCGAGGAAAATGGGAATGGGTTTCCTTTTCCAGGGAAAGTCTAGTTGTCCTTTTAAGAAGGAAGGAATAATTTGCTTGACAAATATAGAACTGCTGCTTAGCCCTCAAGTAAAATTACAGTAAAGGTAAGTACAAGAAAGATGAAATTAGCTTTGGCTTTTCCATTTCATGTGTCGATTCTTTAGCCCAAGAGGAAGGTTTAGAAGTTTGCCAAACCACCACTACTGGTGTAGGCCCTCTAGATAACCACCATACGTGCTTCCAGTAGACTTCCAAACTGAAGGGAACCAGAATGAAGGGGACGAGAAAACAAAACAAATTATCTTGATTTCTTTCACAGTGAATGACATAGATACAGTCTCCTTATTAGAAAAGACCCCTAAGCTGGTTTTGCAAGGAGGTATCAGAGGAGGATTTCCCTTCTTGAAGAATTTGGTTTGGGCCCTAAGTTATGCATCGGGCCAATCCCCTAAAACACAGAATTCTTCTAAGGGTAGTGTTGTGGTATAGAAAAAATCTAGAGAACTTGTCAGCTTATTAAGATCTTGGGAAAATGAAGTTGCTGAACTGCCTGCCTGATGGTGAAAATAGTGAAGAGACAAAGCAAATTAGGAGTAAGCAGGGCCATGAAGTTTTCCCATGAAGCTTTTGTCTTGGATTGTTAGAGGCCTCTGAGCTACTGAGAAACGAGCTCTGGTTAAGGATACGATTCACAAAATCAATCCTGATGCAGTTTTTTTCTAAGAAATAACGTTAAATTCTTTGAATAGAAGATCAATCAATTCTATCTAGAGCTTGAGAAGGATTGGTGGGGTCGCTCTTGATACTGCTCTCGGGTGCTTATTTTGTGGAAAGAAGATATTATCATTATCTTTGATTTTATCATGGGTATAAATATCTTTGATTTTATCATGGGTAAGTTCTTTATTTGTTTTTGGATAAGAGACAATTTCATTGGTAAATGAATATTTGAAGATATCCAAGAGTACAAAGGAACCAATCATATGGTATACAAAAGATGTTCCCTAGCAATAAGGAAAGAAAAACTATGACAGTTAAAAGCCGGTATATCTATTCACCAAACAATAGCACTGAAGCTAAAGATGGCGGAATCTAAGATATCTTTTGTAGTCCTGTATTTCTCCTGTAAGATACGAGCATTTCTTTTGTCCCATATCTTCCACAAACTTGCAGAAATAATGCACTTCCATAATTACTCTATAGATGCCACGAAAGGAAGATCAGTGAACCTAAACCAACTTAGAGCGTCATTTGGTAAGACCACAGTCCATTCAAAAGCTGTAAAAATTTCCGACTGTATCCCTGTTGTGAAGGGCAATTGAAGAACAAGTGCAAGGTAGATCCATTGTTGGATTGACAAAGGTTGCACCAGGAAGGAGAAATTTGGAACCAAGGGTAGCGATTTTGAAGATGGTCCATGGTCCAAGGCAAGAGTTAAGAACTTCCACAATAGGAAATTAACATGGTTTGGGCAATGGCACCTCCATACCTTCTGGAATAAATATTTTGATGGTTGGTTAGTAGGGGTTTATGGGCCAGACACTACTAGTGGAAGAGATAAGTTTTGTGCATGAAATAGAGGATCTGTGTATGGGCTACCTCTTTCTCCATCATGATGTATTATGTGTGCATTCAATTGTGAGCATCCTAGCCATCTTTTTGCTCATTGCCCCTTTGCTTCTAGATTTTGGTCTCTTATTCTAGATGCTTTTGGGTGGCCTTACCTTTGCCTGGTAACATTTATGATCTTCTTTGTCTCCATTCCTGAGGGTCATCCTTTTAGAGGTATGATGAAGACTTTGTGGCTTTGTCGGAGTTTGATGAAGATTTTGTGGCTTTGTCGGAGTTTTCCTTTGGTACTTTTGGGATGTGTGGAATGACAATTTTCAGGGAATCTTTCTGTACTTTTGATTTTGATATTTTTATGGATTTAATTATCTTTCATGCTCCTTTTCTGATTATGTCCTAACTTCTTTTATTGCAAATTGGAAATCACTTCTCTAACACCTAGGAATTTTACTCCTTTATTTCACTTGTCAATGAATTTTGTTTCTCTTAAGAAAATTAGTGGTGATGTCAATGTAGTCTGCTGGATTTTTAAAAAATTAAATGGGGCAAGATAACTAGAAGTATGAGGGCTTCTAACAATCAAGTGGAAGAGTTGGATTTGATTGATGTTTTTCTAAAAACGGTAAATGTACTTGGTCTGATGGTAGAGAGAGGCCTACTTCTACCAGAATAGATAGATTTTTCATTAAAAGACCTTGGGACATACTTGAGGAACCTTGCTGAGGTTCGAGGATGACAAAAATGGGGACCTTTTTGTTTTGAAACATGTGGCTTGATCACCCCAACCTTCTGTTTTTATGGTTAGGAATTGGTGGATTCCTACAAGTACAGTGGGTGGCCTGGGTATAGAGATTCACGGATAAATTGACGTTGCTAAAAGGCTTTTTGAAAGCCTACAACAAAGAAACCTTTGGCATAATTGATAATGAAAAGAAGTAAATCCAAGGAAAAAAAAAAAGATGACGTTGATGGCCTTTTCATCAGACCTTCTCAAGAGTTGCCCTAAAGGTGAATCTTATTGAAAGAGCAAATAATATGGATTGTGGAGTTATAAATTTAAATTTCAGCGGCTTATAGACTGAGATGATAACACAAATCTCTTCCACAAATCGGCTTTAAATTGGAGGAATAAGTCCTTATTTCAATCATTCAAGACAGGAATGGAACTCTACTATCAACTGAAGTGGAGATCAAAAACGAATTTGTGGTCTACTGTAGAAACCCTTTTGACAGCTTTTGTATTATGCAGCTGACCTTTATGGTGTCTTAGACACAAGGAATTTTCTTGTAATTGTAGCCTAGCTTTTTAGTCATCCAAGATTGGTAGCCCATGCTTTATAATTTCCCCTTTGGGAAGGTGCCTTCTCACCCCCCTGCTCCTAGGCTATTTTTGTGGGCCTCTGTTGCGATATTATTTTTCTCTATCCTTTCCTAAATAAAGAGAAGAAAGATAAAAAAGAACTATATGAAGCAAAGAGATTTGACAAAATTTTACACCAGGAAATAGTATAATAAATGACAGAGATCAAAGAACAATTCAAAGGCACTTGCTTTTGTCCCAGAAAAAAGAAAAAACTCTTTGATTCCTTTCTTTTCATATAATAACTAAAAAGAAGATCCTATTAATGTGAACCTGGAGCAAAGCATTGGCATCCTTAAAAGGAGTGGACTGATAAAATAAGAGCCGGAAGATCCCTCACATCCCTGGCGAGTAAGAAAAAGAAAAAGACCCTGTCTTTTTCATTAGACGACTTCATCTTGTAGCTTCACTTGGGAGCCTGGGACTGCATGAAATTAAGACAAATGATATTTGATGGCGTGCTTTTGTATACAAACTAGTTTGTTCAGACCCTGGATATGATTTAAAGTTTCCATTTTGTTATTATTATTTTAAAATGTTTCCTATAAAAAAGTTAGTATTTTAAATTTTTTGATATATTTGGGACACATTTACAGTACAGAGAAATTAGAATGAAGAAAGTAAAATAAAGGTAATAAAACACTTCAATCGTCAATCAAGCTTTGGGGCTAAACAAATAAAGACATGAAATTGGATAAAATATAGTAGACAAAAAAAATGATATTAACTTAATAATTTCTCGATAAAATCAAATGGTCGATGTGAGAAGTGGGAAAGTTGAATGTGGGACTTTTCTTTTTCCGTCTATTTTGAAGGATTTGTTTTGTTGTTTGAAATATATATTACTTTCTTGTATGATGTTTAAATTTTCTTATTGCTGAATAATACAATTAGAAGATAATGTCTTTGAATTTTGTTTTGGCATCATGTTCATGTATTCTTTGATCATTTAAGGCACAACATGCCTTAAATGTGTTGTCACCAGCCTCCACATTTTTCTTGCTTGGAATTGTCCCTCCTTCGTTAATGAAATTATCCTCCTTCCATCCTCCGACCACTATTAAACTGCCAATTCTTCTAGATATTAATGCACCTAAATTTGATTGGAATTGGACCAGGCCACCCATGTGTCTCTTTTTGTTTCAACTTCTACTCCCCCTAGAGAACCATTCTTTGAATTCAGGAAATGGGGTTTGCCTTGAACTTTTCATTTGCTTCGTTTTTTTCTAGATAAGTAGTTGCTTATTTTGAAAACTCTCCATAAATTCTTCTGAGTTGTCTGCCCATGATCCTGAAGGGTTAGATACAACTGTTTGAGCTACAGAAGTACCATCTCTTGGATGAACAATCTCCACTTTAACTGGTTATAGGACCACAAAATCCAATCCATCATCCATTGCATCTTGAGTGAAACCCCGGCAATTCTCACCTATTGCTTCCATTAAGGTCATTTTTAACCACATCATGATTACAAGTGCATTGAACTCAAAATTTCATGCAATTTTTTGTTTTTCAATGAAAGCTCGGTTCCTTATAAAAAAATCCTCCCATCATGATTGTTTCTTATGCGAAAGGAATTCTCTCATCATGATTACTGATAGCAACTCTTATTCTTTAAAAATTGAGCTCTAGTGGAGGCATAAACCTGTTATAATCTATGGACGTCATAAGACTTGAGGCTAAAAATTTGTGCCTAGCGGTGAGTCTCAAGGTCTGAGCCACGAAAGCTTTTCAAAGAACAGTAAAAATCTACTCAAAATTTCCCCATCTAAGACATTCTGATTACCACCCAGCTTCCTCGTGAAGTTATTTGAGAACAACAATCATAATAACAATAACTAAATAAATGAAATCAACGACCACTGTTGTCTCTTGCTGAGATGCAAGATTTCTCTTGATACCTTCCTTAAAGTAAATGGTGACTTCGTTCTTTAATATGAGAATTCTTCTAACCAAAAAGTTTATGATGCGTTGATATAAATTTTGTGGCATGTTGTAATATTGTATGCATATGTGCTTTTGTGTATGGATATTTAGCAAGTATAAGACTTGTAACAGAATTTAATTTGTATTATAGGGTCATGTTAAATGCATGCATGTAGCAATAAGAAACTCAAGAGGTAATCTACCTTGTGGTGTATGCATGTAATGGTGGGAAGAGATAAGTTAAGAAATAATTTATCTATTGATGGTTTCATGTATGAGGTCAGAAAGGGCAAATATCTCGATAAATATTATGGAAAGGTATTAGACTTGTGAGTTTGGAGTTAAGGGGCCTTTCTTTACCCCTTAGGATAAGGATGATTATTTGGCAAACCACTTTTTGACTACTTTGTGGAACATAGATTCTTTTAAGAAGTTGGTGGAAGGGCTCTAGAGGCACATCTTCACAAAATCTTTGCCTGGCTTATCAACGGACCACCAACTTAGAGCCCCAAGCATCCAATCTACCACTGATCTAGATAAAAGGCTGGACATTCCAACCTTTTTTCATAGGGAACTCCAACCCTGGAAGCATATGGGCAATGGAGAAAAAGGTGGTTCAGACTTTCTTCATCCCTTGAACAGAGGCAGCAAACTGAAGGAGATATCCCAATTCCTCAACATTCTATGAAGCCCTTTCGTGTGTATTAATCCTTCTCACGTGTGACACCAAAGGAAACATCAACTTTCTTGGGGATACTAAACTTACCAGATCATATTAATCATAGGGGACTTTACTTTCTAGGAGGTTTCTTATAATCTATTTCATCAATCAGGGAAATGGTTTATGTTTCTTTTCGAAAAAAGAGGGGGAAGAAATTCTAGGAGGTTTTTGCAAGTTTAATGAACACTGAGTTGGAGTAGTATTGACCCGGAGGTTCAAGGGACCAATCTGCCTCATCAACTGACTTGCATGAATTTTTTCAACCACTACAAGTGAGAACTGTGCAAGGAACTGAAAGAGCAGTTTAACAGCTGAACAATATAAGGTTAAATAATTATCCCTTCTTAACAACACTGTAAAAAATGAAATGATGAGTTCCAATTTAAACATAAGCCTTGAATAGGAAAATCTGCAAAGAACTTGGAAAGAGAACATCGTGAGGAAGGATTGAGTCTAGGGGCCTCAAAACGATCAAACTTTGTGAACTCCCTAATTGCGTTCAAACCAAATCTCACCAAGAACAACTTTAATCACATTTGCCCTTAACAATTGAGACTTAGGCTTTGAAGGACCAACCAAAATCTGAACAGTATTGGCTTGAGACGATTACCAAATGTCCATTGGAGCTGAAAATGGAGAACAAACGACGCCAAGAAGACCTTGAAAAATAGCACTTAAAAAAAAGATGTTGAAGCCCTTCATTATTAACCAAGCGACGAGGACAAATAGAAGGCTACAAACAATGAGAGGGAAGCTTCTGTTCAAGGGTGGAGGAGCAGTTCAGTGACCCGCAAAGCATAATCCATATGAGAATACTAACTCATGTTGGACATTTGGATTTACACAAGGCCTTATAAACAAGCTTATCAATGGAAACAGAAGCAGCTAAATGCTTGGAAAGGGAGCTAACGTTAAATTTTCCAGGAGGGTCCAAGCTCCAACTTCGACAATCTGGCTGCGAAGCCACTCTTTTATCCAATAAAGAACTCAATAAAATCTGTTCTTCATCTTCCAACATTCGTCTTAAAGAGGCTGTTCATGATTGAGTATCTGCATCCCAATGATAAGAAACTGAACCATTGGGCAATAATAAGATTCTGAATAAACTAAGAAAATTTGAATTCAAAGCCTAATTATCAAGTCAAGGATCATTCCAAAAAGAAATTCTACTATCAGTACCAAGTTTATAAACAACTCCATGAAAGTATCTCCAGCCTCATTTAGCCAACAATGCTAGATTTCTAATCTTCAAACCCCAAAGCCGACACCCCCATCCGATTGAGATTTGGAAATCAAATCCTATTTAGCCAGATGATTAATCTTACTCCCTTTAAGACCTTTCCAAAAGAAAGCTTTAGTAATTCTTTCTATAACCTTAATCACCTTAGCTGGCTTTAAGAATCAATAACTGGGAATATTTGATAACACTGCCCGTGTTTTTTAAAGTTGAAGGCACAGTAAAGTGCAAGGTAAGGCATGTTTTTTAGGCACACCATATGTAAAAGTACTTCATAAAAAAGAGAAAACATAGTTGAAATGAGAATGTGAAAAGAAAATGCTAAGCACAAGGAATTTTGTATTTTGGCTTAGTAAAGTTAAAAATTCTAATTATTATTATTTGTTTCAAAATGAAGAAAAGCCCTTGGGGCTTCGCATAAGACGTGTGCCTACATTGTGCGGCTTATTTTGTGTGCCTTGCTTTTTTATGGCGAGGTGCAAGACCTGCACCTAGCACCTAGACACATGCTTGGGAGGGTCTCTTTAAACACTGAACACTGCTTTGCACAAAGTTAGTCTTCCACCTTCAAAAAGATTAAAGCATTTCCAATTCCACCTATCCAATTTCTTATGGATCTTATCAATAATCGGCATCCAAAATGAAGCTTTCTTTAGATAACCACCAAGTGGAAGTCCAAGATACATGAAGGACAAATATTCTGCCTTCCAATGCAAATGAGAAGTGGACAACTTATCTTTTTCCATGTCAACACAACACACAAAGTAGATCTTTTACCAATTAACCTTTTGAGCAGAACACCATTCAAATAATTTTAATAACATCGAGCATCCCATTATCATATTTGCAAAATAATATTGTTTCATCAGCAAATTGAAGAATAGAAACATGAACTTCATCTCTACCCACAACAAACCCTTCAAAAGCACCTTAGGGCAATAAACGCAATTAGAACCTCACTAATTAAGAGAAAAAGGAAAGGGGAAGGAGAATCTCCAGCCTAATTCTTCGAGAAGTAGGGATTTGACCACGAGGTCTACCATTAACAAAAACTGAGAATTTAGGGTCCCTAATGCAACCATTAATCCATGAAATCCATGAAGAATCGATACCTTTAAGGATAAGCACATTTTCCAAAAAGTCTCAATGCACTCGATCAAAAGCTTTTTTTCCAAATCAGGATCTGAGATTCAACCTTTTCTCCTCCAACTTCAATTGCAATAACTTCAGTTGCAATAAGAACTGGATAAATAATGGCCCACCAATAGAAGCACTTCGAGAAGAGGAAATGATGCTTGGCATAACTCCTTAAGTCCTTCAGCTAATACCCCATGGCTATGGTCTTATAAACTGAAGTGGGAAGACTGACTGGCCGGAAATCCGATAAAAACAGCCTTTTCCTTTCAAATCAAGGCAGATACGATTTTCTTTCTTACAAGCATTAGCCTACCATTACTGGAGAACTCAAAAAGTTTTCGAAAATCAGCACTGAAAAGCTCCCAATTCTTGAGAAAAAAGCTCCGAACTCTGAAGTGAAATCATTAGGACCTGGTGCTTGGACCCGGCACTTGATTTCATTGCTTGTCGTATTTCCACAATGAAAAATGGGACTGTAATGGCTAAATTTTGAGCACCAGAAACTTGTGATCAACTAAAGTTAACCAGGATAGCAAGGGTTGGAACATTGCTGGTATAAAGATGAGAAGTCCAAATCTCATGTTCAACATCCCGAAAGAAAAAAGAGACTTGCAAAGGATGAATTTATTATGCATGGTGAAGTCATTATCACATATTTCTAAGGAAGGAGAGATTCCAAAGAAGTCCCATTTGTCCAACCAAGGAAAGGACGGAGGTGGTGAATTTTGGATAACAATTGTGTATTTTGTTTTCTCCTGCCTATTACTGGAAGAACAGGATTATTTCCATGGCATTGTTGGAAGTTTATTTGGGGGGATGTTAAAGAACTCCACAGCTCTCTCTTTGCATTGTGCTATATTACATTCAGGAGATACTGGAAATATGTGGATCAATTGTTCAAGCTCTTGTTTGACAATTTTGGTTGGAAAGAAATGGGAGAATTTTCCAACCATCAAATGCCCTATCTCCATGACGGATGCAGGATCATGGTATTACCTTACGAGTTATGGGAGAGAAACACCCATTAATGAATGACCATGCCAATCGCTGACACCCATAGATAAGGAATAACTCTGTATGTTGATTTCTTGCTTTAATCCCATCTATGTAAGCTCAGACTCAGCCACTTAGGAAGTGTTGTTTACTCCCTTGAGAGATGGTGCGAAACTATGTATTTTCTACTAGTTGTCATCCCAGTTATGTTTCATTTGTGGGTCATTTATTCTTTGGTTTCCTTCGTTCTTTTGTTGTGGGGGGTTGTGTGCTGAAAAACTAATTGGCTGCGTTCAAGATGTAGCTTGGGGGGTTGTGTGCTGAAAAACTAATTGGCTGCGTTCAAGATGTAGCTTGGGGGGTTGTGTGCTGAAAAACTAATTGGCTGCGTTCAAGATGTAGCTTGTGTTGTTTGTGAACTTGAATTGAGTCCGTTACAAAATTTTAATATCATTTGTTCATCAATTGAAGTTGATGAGGTGCACTATTTGTATGAGACTTGGTACATTGTTGTAAGAGCATAAATAAAATTTGCAGTGTGTTTCACTATTTGTCTTGCAATCCACTTAGTTTTGCTGATAAATTGGCATGCTGATAATTTTTGACTATATGCTGCTACAGATTGAAACTCAAAATGGCAAAAGGGAGCAAGGGACGTCGCAGGTTAGCTTCCCGTCAATTCAGGTCAAATCCGTATCCACTCCCTTATAAGAGGGTGTTCCCAGAGGATTTATGCCCAAAGGATTGTGTCAGCGCTGTGGATAAGAAGTACTGGGAAGATGCAACATGCTCGGTATGCATGGAGTACCCACACAATGCTGTTCTGTTACTTTGTTCATCTCATGATAAGGGTTGTCGTCCCTATATGTGCGGTACAAGCCTACGTTACTCCAACTGCCTTGACCAGTACAAAAAGGCTTACACCAAAGTAATTTCATCCAACAATGCACAACCAGTAAGCGCTTCAATCAACAACTCAGCTGTTGTACAGGACCCAAGTTTGCTGGGTGAAAATCATGAAGTGACTGAGCTTGCGTGCCCCCTCTGTCGTGGACAGGTGAAAGGATGGACTGTGGTTGAGCCTGCTCGAGAATATCTGAATGCAAAGAAGAGGTCCTGCATGCAGGATAGCTGCACGTTTGTAGGAAATTACAAGGAACTAAGGAAGCATGTGAGATCGGAGCATCCATCTGCAAGGCCTCGGGAGGTGGATCCTGTGCTTGAACAGAAATGGAGAAGACTGGAACGGGAACGTGAGAGGAATGATGTGATGAGCACAATCCGGTCGACAATGCCTGGAGCTGTGGTCTTTGGGGATTATGTGATAGAAGGGAATAATTTTGGAATTGATTCTGACGAAGAGGAAGGGGGGTTGAATGCTAATGCTCCAGAAAGGAATGGGGGATTTGAAGTGGGTTTTGATAGTAATTTGGTGAATATGTTTCTTCTGTTACATGCTTTTGGTCCATCCAGTGGCGATCTCAACCGACGGCTTAGACAGCCGGAGAGGATTTTCTCTCCCAGATCAAACGAAGGTGCTACAGGTATTCCCAACACCACTCCGTTCAGTAGTTTTGATTTTCTTAATGATGAAGATAGTGATGATGGTGGAAGTGACGATGACAATGGGGGTGGTATGTCATTGGTTAGCCGCCTTCGCCATCACGGAAGGGTACTGTTGGGACGTTCGGGTAGGAGACGTAGGAATAGAGAAACTAGTAGCCATAGATGATCAAATTGGGCACAGAAACAGAAAGGAGGGGTAGGAATAGGAAACATTTCTCAGGTACATAGCTTTATGAGAAAGAAAACGTAGAAGAAAATTTAAATAAAGGAATACGACTTGTGGAATTTGCAGCAAAATTTATCACATTTTCCCCATCTGAAAGGGGAGATGGAAAAGTTGGCAGGTTAGCCTGTCGTGTAATTTATTGTTAATTGTATAATTTCCTGATTGCCTTATCCTCCTCTTGATGATACGTCATTTGGTTGAATTTTACTTGTAATCATCTGAAATTAATGTATCTTCTAGACATTGGTTCTTTACAAAGTCATTCGACAAATGACACACCAATTTGTTTACATTATAATTTGCTCTCTGGCTTCAATTTCAACTCACCGCACTCCAACAAATGTGAATTGCTTCTAACGAATTTAAGACAGATCTTGATTCTCGCTTTTTTTTTTTTTCCACTTCTGAAAATCAATTTGGCCTTGTTTGTTAGCTACTCTTGTCAAATTTTGGAAAATTACTCTTTTGGTCCTTAATGTTTCAAATGGACCATTTTAGAGGTCGTCTAGCCCACTAAAAAACAACTTAACTTTCATAATCACTTTGAAGTTTACACATTTATCAAGAATTTTTTTTTTTTTTTTAATTGAAAACTTGTCTTATAACATGGAGCTCTCTACACATAGCCTAAATAAAAATGTCTAATTACACAATTGTTTAAGTTTTCTTATTTTTTACTCGAATAACCTAAAAAACTATTATTTTATCCGAAAATCTAACCCAATTTACTTTTTCAGCTCTCTTTGCATGGATGCCTTAAGGCTCCATATTTGAACTTTTACCCTGACTTTTTCCCATTTAAGCTCAAATTGCATGTAATGACCTGACCCTTTTTTAACTAATAGGATGCTACGCTATGCATGACCATTTTGTAAATACGTTGGAACTTAAGAGACATGACATTACGTGCTTTAATTAAACTTTGTCAAATTTGTAAAACGACTTAAATCCTGAAATTTCATTCAATCAAATATAGAGAAATCAAAATGCTTTAGCGGGGTACCCCTTAAACAGTTAGGCAAAACATCAAGAACAAAATCGAACATGAAAGTACCAAAAACAAATAAACAAATGGTCAAATGAATAACGAATGCTGCTACCCTACAGGTTCAATACGCTATACCCTAGGCTAAGATGCAGAAGCGACGACGACGATCCTATGGCACGGTCACGGATTTCCTCGGTCATATGTCTGGCTACCCTTTCCTTTACATGGAGAAAAAAACATAGGAAAGGGTGAGTAGTCATACTCACTAAGAAACCCACAACCGGGCCTAGTTGTTATCCTTTTGTCGTGTGTGCCCGTGTACCTGGCATAGGCATAAGCATAGGGAAGCGATACAAGGGTACGCAATGATCACATTTGTAAACATAAACATAGGTGGTGATCCCGAGGGACACCTATCCTAGGCACAATATGTTTAGGGGTACAGGGCACGACAAATAGGATAACCTGCAGTAACATGTCATGGCATAACTGGTTCGTCGCAAAGATTCACAATATCACAAGCACGTAAGCATAACTACATCGCATTCAAACTACATGACTTGGCATAGCCGAAACAGTTTAGGCAATAATCAACCGGGGAAATAGTTATACAGCGGCACAATAATAATCAGCAACATAACTGAGCATTAAGCGTCACTAGAGCCCGGTAGTAAGTCCCTTACCTGCGAGAGCGACACTGTTGGCGAGAGCGAGACTGCGAAACAGCGAGACAGTGAGATAGCGAGACAGTGAGACTGAGCGAGACTGACTGTGCGAAGCCGTGACTTCCCTACACTGCGGCAATGTGATATGAAGGCTGTGACGACGCGGTGCGATGAGAGCTGAGACGACATGGCGATGAGGACTGTGATGATGCGGCGCGATGAAGGCTGTGATGATGAGGTGCGATGAGGGCTAAGACGATGCGACATGATGAGGGCTGGGACAATGTGGCGATGAGGGCTGAGATAGTGGCAGAGAGTGGCGGCTGTGACGTAGAGGTGAGGAAGACGATTGACGAAGAGGTGATCCAGCGAGAGAGATTTGACTTTTCCTTCTTCCCCCCTTTTTTTTTTTTGTTTTACCTATCATACAACCCAATGTCATTAAATAATTCACCAGTAAAATCTTTCCCAACACTAATTCCCTTTTCCTTTTAATGACTAAATAAACCCAATCTCCCTGGATGCTTCCCTCCATCTATTTATTTATTTATTATTATTGTTATTATTATATTTATTTATTTATTACTTCTTTATTTATTATATATATATATATATATATATATATATATTTGTTTTTTCTTTTTCCACCTTTCTAATTCCTCCAAATGCCTTAATGAAAGAACGGTGCGCAATAAAGAGGGAAGAAGGGTATATTTACCTGAAATTTCAAGTCGTTACATCGCACCTACAATTCAATTTCTTGAAATTACTCAATAAACCTCAATAAATCACACCAACTAGCAACAATAGCTCTATTTGAAGGCAACTAAAACACTTTTCAATTGCTTTTTAAGGTGGTGGTTGCCTGTTCAAGATTTTTGGAGCTGTCGATGAACATTGTGGCTGTGGAGGCATTGAAACTTCTTTTGGGCTTTAAGTGGCTGGTGAGATGGGTCTCGTTAATGTTTGGGTTGAATCTGATCCCCAAATATTAGTAAAGACCATTTATGAAAACTCCATGAAATAGTCCCACTTTGATATTATTTTAGATGAGATCAGAGAGTGGATGATTCATAATCACACTTTTGGTTTTGAGTTCATTCCTCGTCGGTATAATAAGGTGGTTCATAAGTTAGTTGAGTGAGCTATCTAGGGAGGGGGATCTGTGGACGGTTAATTTACCTACTGGGTTTGGACTTGTGATTGAGTATGATGCCTTGATTTGTAATCCCACCAGCGTTGTTTTTAGTCAATGGAATATAGTTTCTTTTAAAAAAAACAAAAACAAAAAACAACCAGCTACTCTCTCCCTCCTCTTTCTTCATTCACTCTTGTTCTCTCACTTCATTCTTCCAATGTACTGAATTGAAAGATTCCGAAGTTAAACCAATTGAGACCCATTTTCCACTACTAATCAAAGCTCCAAGCCCCATTCAAATTTAACCCAAATTTAAATAGTTCACCAGAAAAGAAACCCCCTTCTCTTCATTGCCTTCCTAGTACCAACCGTTAGTCTTCAAGCTGATTCTCCCTATGGTAAGTGGGCTTTTCTAGTATAAGTCTTTAATTCCTTTGTACTTCTGTAAGCTATTGTTGGTATTAGTGAAATGTGCTCTCATTCCCCAAACTTGCAATCTATTTGAAGTACGACGAGTTACATTTGTTAATTGTGGTGAACCTGTTTCCAACAATGAGAAGGTCAAATATGGCATCCATTCATCCTATTTAGCGTGTTAGTGTAGATGTTAAATATTTAATGTGATTTAATTTTTTTTTATAGGTGAAGAAAGAATTATTGGACCAAAATAAGACTTCACAAAGAGGAAAAAAGGATGGTTCTCCAAGTGATATTGAAGAAAGGGATGAAACAGAAAAGAAGAATGAGCAGGTTAATGTGTTTCAATTAATCTTCTAAGTAGTTTTTCATAATCTTCACAATAATAATTCATCCGATAATGAAATTTTTAATCTAGGTGAAGGCAAAATTGTTGAAACACACAAGGAGTTCTCAATATGTTGAAGTGAAAGGGGAAAAAGGGAAGGTTTTATGTCTATCTTATAGCTTTTTACTTGGTTCTAATATGCATTGGCAATAATATATGTAATGTAAGTTTATTTATTCCCTACAGGTTAATGAAGGTAAACAACATAACTCAAGCAAATCTGTCGCCCCAAAACCCATTAAGATAAGTTTTTCACTTTAATTTAGTATATATTCTACATAATATACGATAGTAAACATCAACAGTTACATTTCAACTTACCCATGGTAGGATGGAACTTCTTGTTTGTTGGCAATTGGGTCTAAAAATAATGTCGTCGCAGCGGGGACTATATTTGACTATGACGTTGCTAGTGATAAAGTGAAGGTTTCACTTGACGTAGTTGTGCATGGTGATTGTTCCATCTCGATACCAACAAAGGGAGAAGAAAATATGTTATCTCAAGAAGTAGGCTCACACTTGCTGTGGCCACGGGATCTTGTAATTATTGACAATGAAAAGGTAACATTTTCCATCCTCGTTGGTTTTTATTCTATATAAGTCATTTATTCTAATGTTACACCATTTGTTGATAGAAGGATGGAAAAAATTCAAATAAAAGTTTAGGAGTTCTATCAATGATACTCATTCAAAGTTCACCAGTCGCTTTATGTTTACTCCGTGAACTTGAATATATTGGATCATCAATTCAAATCACTGTACCGATGGAAGTATTTGGAATCCAACGCAAGGGTTGCATTTTAGTTGAGGTCTTACAAGTTTTTTGTCATATGCGCCCAATATGCACTCCTTGTCTTGATGCATATATGATGTAAGTAATCTTAATATATCATGGTTTAGTATTGAAATATATAAGTACTGTATAAAGTTTAATTAATATTATAGGTACTTATACAAACTAATGGAGAAATCGAAGACGTTGAGTTTGTATAAGTTTTTAGATGCTGGTTCCATCTCAATCTCAACTAACAAAGAATCTCGAGCTCAATTGTTGTCCTCGAGAATGACAGGATTCGATGCAAATCAACTTCTCATCTTCCCTTACAATTCTGGGTATGTTGTATGAAATGCATTATACAATATTTTGTGCACTATATACTTTTTTTTTTTTTATGATTTTTTAAATATGTAGGAATCGTTGGACTTTAATCATTATTGATCATTCAAAAAGTAGCATATTTTGGATGGACCCTTTAAAAAATCGACTTGACCAAGATATCATCAATGTGATTGGCATGTACATATGTTATAGCTAGCATTTCACAACTTTAACTAATATGAATAGATAAAGAAACATGTTACATTTAAAGCCATTAGTAGGTCTTTCAAGATTGTTGACCTTAAGAAGAAAAAACTCACTTGGAAATCAATTAAAGTATGTTATTTTGTACATAGCATAGTTTATCCAATAAACATGTACTAGAATTGACTTAACTTGTGTTTTGCATTTTATACACATAGTGCCCTAAGCAATCGGGTGTGGTCGAATGTGGATATTATGTCATACGATTCATGCGTGAGATAATATTATCAAGAACCACATCAATTTTAGATATAGTACGTATACAAATTCAGACAAATTTAAGTTACGTATTTAGTTCTTTGAGTTTATTTGGATTTCTTTGTTTATAGATGAAAGGTGGGCCACCTACATACTTACAAGGTGACATTGACGTGGTACGAATTGAGTGGGTAGAGTATGTGGGATCGCACATGTTCTTCACATTGGATTTGTGCCACTAACAGTTGTTGGAGTGTGGAGAAAACAAACTTTTTTTTGTGGATGGAGTACTTATATTTTGTTACTCAATAAAGAATGGAATGCATTTTGCAAAATACTTTTTATGTAGTTGAAGCATGACTTAAACTGATGTGGGAATGATCGTTAAATGTCGTTTTTTTAGAGGTATTGTAAAATTCTGATGTGTTTGATCTGTTATATAACTTCTATTTCGTTCAAACGAACATTTTTATTTTTAACATGCTTTATAGCATATATCTTTTCCATTACTAGTTTTATATTAACATTTATATTTTTTGTTTGGAAAAGGTTGGCATGACACATGATATTGTCTATGGTTGGGTAACATCACCTATGATTTTTTGCCATCGAAATGGAGAAAAAACCTTCAAAATGATTGTTAGCAAAAAGGTAAAATGGGGGTATTGGAAATGTATTAATTGTTGGATTTGTAATATGTTGAGTTTCTGATTAAACTTTATAATTCTGGTTGATTCTTACTCTTTTATATTTATCTTATTTGTAGTTTGTATTTCAATATTTTGAGAACAATGTTATATGGAAGAAGTAGGTCGGAGGAAGAAGTTTTGAAGTTGTAGTATTTTTTGGTGCTTAAGAGGTATATATTATATAACCTAGAATTGCATGTTTCTTTGAATTGGTTTATGTTGTTAAGACCTCAGCTCAAATGTTGGATCACATAACTAGATTTTGGTAGGCTTAATTTCTTCTAATAGTTATTAGAATCCTTTCCAAATAGTTATTGACATTGATTGACTTTGGAAGTGTCTATGTTGTGGATAGTAAGACTAATGTGAGTATTTAAATTATATATTTGTTTTGCTTCTACTATATTATGTTTCACTTGTTCCCCCCCTCCTCCCTAAACGAAGAAGTTTTTCAATTAACCCTTATTCTTTCTTGTAGAGTAGTGTATAAGTTAAATTTGAAGGTTATCCATGTCATTAAGGTTGAAAAATGAGATTATAATGTGATTTTAAGCCTATTTATGTGGCTATATTGTGATTCTATGTATAATTTTTGTTTGAAAGTGTTAATCGAAGCTTACTTGTATGACTAAAGTGGGGTTTTCGGTATAAATGTATATAACAGAATGATATTGTCACAGTACAATCAACATATATATAACCTACATATTGTTATTATTGTTCACCTTTATATATTGACTTAAATTCTGAAATGAATGTTTTTCTTACAAGATTCCTGGACAATGCCGTTGAAGCAAGGAAACCCACCAACTAAGATATTTAAATAGGTGTTGTATATATATTTTTTGGTATTATGCCAACACTTAGCTGTAAATACTGAATTTGTAAATGATGTACCCAAAATTTTGATTACTAGTGTTGTTATTAGTTTCCTTTTATTAACAATAGAAACTATATTATTATATATGAAAGTTACTTTTTATGTTTGTGTACATATTTTGTGTTGAAACTGAAGGAATCACAGGTGTAATAACATGTATGAAACACAAGTGTAATAACGTGCATCATTGTAATGGTTTCTTTGACATCTGACAAAAGTCATGGGATGTAATTTTACGTCGGTAGAATATTATTATCTATCAGACTTCTATGACTACAAATAAGTGACAATGTATGTATTATTATCTATCAGACTTCTATGACTACAAATAAGTGACAATGTATGTAATTCAATGACCTAAAAAAATGTCATTATTAAGGTATTATTGACACTTTAAATGTGTCATTATTTGTTGCTCGATGACAAAATTTTAATGTCAAGATAACTCTTTATTTGACAGAAAAAAGTCAACATTTTCATTATTTAATGACTGTAGAAAATTGTCACAAAAAATTGTTTCCATGACTTATAATAAATGTTAATACATATTCTTTATTGACTGTGTTTAAAAGTCATGAAACTATCAATGATGACTGATTTCTCATGTGTCATATATATATTTTAGATGATGGGCAATTAAATGACTAAAAAAAAGTCAAGAAATGTCGTAATGACGTTTTTAGAGTCAAGAAGCCTATTTTTGTTGTAGTGGTACCATTCAAGACTGTTGTTCTGTTTAACGTGCTTAATATTAAGAAATATTATCTATCAAGTATTCCTATTCTTAACCCAAGTATAAGCAAAGAAATAGGTTTACTCGGTGAGTCCAAGGTCTAAGACAGAGACTATGCTGAGTCTAAAATTCGTTGAATTAATTGAGTTGGAGTGATAATCAAAAATATTTAATAAAGGATGCGTCTAACTAAAGAAAACAATAACATGTACACTAGATTAAAAAGTGATAGATGGTAAGGGATGCGACACAACAGATTCAACTAAGTGGATTAAATGAATAGATAAAAACAGGGTTCGGGTTGGTTAGCTTCTAACATCAGAAACGCATAGTGAAAGTCTATTCATACTTGCAACTCTTCTCTCAATTGTCAGCCGCTGTTATATGTCTATAACGCATAGGAGGATATTAAGTGCTAAGGTTATTCCTATGTCTAGGTAACACTTCTTAGCCTTGTTAATTGAGTTCCATAATTATTTACACTTCGAGCAGTCTAATTATTACTACTTATATTAATTAGCTAGATGGACATAAGCATCAGATTAAGATTACAATTGACAAGATGAAATAGTTACACTATGATTCTTATTTAGATGCTAACGCAACCCGTGACCCTTGAAAGATTAGTTACTCATGGATTCGTAATAAGCGGAAAGTGTAGAGAAATGGATAGACATGGAAGAATTGTAGATTAATGAACGGAATACAATCTTAAACAGTTCAATTGTAGATTGCTATCACATAGGAATTCTTTTGAGAATCAATGATAACCTTTTTTAGCTTGCAGGTCTGTCCTTTTATAGAGGCTACGTTCGTAATTAGCAACAAATCTGCGTGATTGGAGGCACAATTGATGTCTCACGTCTATCTTGCCTAATTGCGAAATTCTCGGTTCAATTTAGATCCACCAATTTAGCCGCAGATCATGCATGTCAATTTTCCGACAATCTCTCAAGATTCTGACTTGATTTTTCGCTGCCTTGCTTTTCATATGTACAATTCATCTTGAGGTTTTTTGTGTTTCTGCACTAAAGCATGCGTTTTAGGCTCATAAACACATCAAAACAATTATCTTCATCACTTTACAAGAGTAAAACGCATAGAGAGATTAATCAATAGAAATTAACTAATACTACTGCATAACTCTCTATTAAACTCTATTTTTTTTTTAAGATAAAGGCAATAATAACTTGTATTTCTACAAGTTATCATACCCCCAAACTTAGAGAAATGCTTGTCCTCAAGCATAATTTCTATCTAAGGAACATTAATCAACCCAAAACATTTTTCAACGCAATGACTAATCTCTCGGAATGCTATACTTAACTAACTACCTGTTAGTTACATTACTTTTCTACTTCTACATTCTTTTCTTCGAAACGGGTCTAGTTTCCGTGCAACAAGCTTTCTTTTCAATCGTCTTTACACATTGTTTACAAAATTTTGTTTCTTCTTTTAACTATGAGTCTGAAAGATGAATATATAAAGTTCTTTTTTCTTTCATTTGTTTTATTGTTTATAAGTTAAGTAACCATAAGTCGAGTAGGGTTACCCACCTTCGTTCTGACATACCAACGATGGGGTGCATGGAGGCAGCTATCTACGAGCAAGTGCCATTCTCGACTAAACTCTTATCTAAGTTCTGTTTCCTCACTAGACATTGGAGTTTGTTATTTTATTTTGTCTATGTGTTGCTGATTATGATTACCCACCTTCGTTCTAACATACCAACTATGGGATGCATGGAGGCAGCTAACTACGAGCAAGTGTCGGTCTCAGCTAAACTCTTAACAAGGTGAATGTATTAATCTTGCCAGCGGAGTATTATGTTTCATGAATTTTTTTTATTATTTATTATTTATTATTTATTATTATTTTATTATTTTATTATTTATTATTTTTTTATAATATAGAAATGACTAAAATCAGTTTTTCATATTTTAATCTTTGACAGTTCAAACCTTTACCACCCCCAAACTTGAGAGCAGCAAGGTTCCCATTGCTTAAAATTATAAACAAAGATTATGTTGAAAAAGTTCGTAAAAGAGGTTTAAATTGTCAGCTTGCACACACTCAAAGTAGGTTTGCGTTCCTAATGAATAATACGAAGACGCATGGAAAGTGATAACTTGTAGAAATACAAGTTATTACAGCCTTTCTCTTAGAAAATAGAGATTAAATAGAGAATCATGCGGTAGTTTGTGTTGAATTCTATTAATAAATCGACTTATGCGTTCTACTCTTGTAATTTGATGAAGATAATTATTTTATAGCTTTTTTAGCCTAAAACGCATGTTTTAACGCAGGAATGCGAGCAACTCGTAGATTCTTAACGCAGGACTATGCGTTGGGAACCTATGATGCGTTGACATCCGCTTAATGCAGGATGATGCGTTAGAACATATGGATGCGTCGACATGAGTGAACGCATGAACCTAAATTCTTCATGGACGCATAACGACCAGAAACGCAAGGCAGCGGATAATCAGATCAGAATATTGAGAGATTGTCGGAAGATTGACATGCATGATCTGTGGCTAAAGTGGTGGATCTAAATTGAACCGAGAATTACGCAATTAGGCGAGATAGATGCACGACATCAATTTCCTCCAATCACGTAGATTTGCCACTGATTACGAACGGTTGCTCTATAAAAGAGCAGACCTGCAAGCAAAAAGTTGTTGTTGATTCTCGGAAGAATTCTTAAGTGACAGTAGAGTTCTCTCCAGAAGACAATCAGAGACGAATAGCTCGAGAGAGAAGAGTCTTCCCTCCGCTTGACCACTTCACAGCAGAACCTCACACTTCCATTCCGACGACTCAAGACATTGACGCCTTTCCTGCTTTCTATCTTTTTGTAGCTTTGATTTTAGATTTGTGTCAAGACATTGAGCTGTCTAAAATTGTATTTTGTTCATTAATCTACAATTCTTCCATGTCTATCCATTTCTCTACACTTTCTGCTTATTACTTTGAATCCATGAGTAGCAAATCTTTCAAGGGTCACGGGTTGCGCTAGCATCTAAATAAGAACCATAGTGTAACTATTGCATCTTGTCAATTGTAATCTTAATCCGATGCCTATGTCCACTAGCTAATTGATATAAATAGTAATAATCAGACTGCTCGAGAGGGTAAGTAATTGTGGAACTCAATTGACAAGGCTAAGAAGTGTTACCTAGACATAGGAATAACCTTGGTACTCAACACTCTCCTATGCGGTATAGACATATAACGCTTAGCGGTTGACAACATGGAGAAGAGTTGCAAGTATGAATAGACTATCACCATGCGTTTCTGATTTAGATGTTAACCAACCCGAACCCTGTTTTTATCCATTCATACAATTCAATTAGCTGACTTTGCTGTGTTCCATAACTTACCATTTACCACATTTTAATCTAGTGTACATGTTATCGCTTTCTTTAGTTAGATGCATCATTCTCAACTATTTTTTTGGTTACGACTCCAACTCTGATAATCCAATTAATTATAGAATCAACATAGTCCCTGTGTTCGACCTCGGACTCACCGAGTAAACCTATCTCTTTGTTTATACTTGGGTTAAGAATAGGAAAACTTGACAGATCGTAAATGCATAACATTAAGCATGTTCAACGCATAGTAAGTTGAACGTATAGGAAGCTTAATAATAATAGATAGACACAGTAGCAAGTCTTTGAACTACAGATCTGTTGCGCAACAAGTTTTGGCGCCGTTGCTGGGGACTTATTTTATTTGTCACAACAGAAAGTTATCTAACTTAGAGTGTCTAAGAAGTGGAAGCATAATTATCATCATAGTGACTAATTTGTCAACCCAAAGATAAACAAGCAGGAGAACTAAAGTACTTAGGAAGAAATTAAAAGTAAGGAAAAACGCAGAGAGTAGAATAGAGAAGCAGTGTGGTAGAAAAGTATGCTTCCATTATTACTTCTCATGAATGCATACAATTGTTATTGAGAAAGAAAAATTGTTAAGTGTATACATGAATAAAGAATACAAAAATTATACAAGAAGCAACAAAACTCTAACACCTCTATGGCTAATTATCCGGCTCGTCTTCATCAGGGTTGCGTTGCGGCTCAGTTGGAGGAAGCTGCGACACTGGGAAGACAAGTGGATGCTGTAGGCATTCTGAAATGTTAGGGGGTGGGACTTCAGGTCTAAATGAGAACAGTTGGTGGATATAGTTAAGTGTGAAATGAAACTGCTCCGTTTGCTGGCGTGCAAGCATGTCCATGGAATGCATCACTGGACACAATATCGATTGCTGCAGGTATGCTTGCACAACTTCCCAATCAAGATCGAGTTGGGTTTCTTGCGGTTGAGGAGTTGGTTGTGGGCGGGGAGGGTTTGGTTGGGGTTGAGAAGTGGTTGGAGTTTCATCAAATGCAGGGAAAGATGGACGCTCAGTGGCTGCACCAAAATCCCCGTGGTGTGAGTCATCAACTCTTATTGAGGAGATTGGGGAGATGGGTTTTGCGGAATGTTGAGGTTGAGAAGGTTTTGGGCGATGCGCTTTAGGAGGAGGTGGAAAAGGCTGTAGGCGTTGCGTCTCAGGAGGAGGTGGACGTGGAGTTGGTTCTCTTCTCGTTGTTGGAAGTGGGGGTGAAGAGCTGGAGGTTGGGGAAGCTTGAGGTGTTGGTTTGTGTTTCGGCTTGGATGACTTCCCCTTCTTCTGCGTTTGAGGCTTTGGAGGAGACACTTTAGGTGACGGAGTGGGTTGATGTAGTCTTTTGATGGCCTTAGCAAGCTCTGGCAAATGTTGCGTTCCTTTCATCAACTGACGCAGAGTCTTATGGGTGATTACCTCACTGACTTCAATCATCTTCTCTGCGTCTAACACTTCTGTCTGCCCTCTGATGGCAGCATTGGCTCATAAGTTCATGATAAGTGAGGGGAAAAAGAGTTGACCTCTTGGTTTGTTGAAGACCCCTCTTATCTGCACCGCAAATGCGTCCGACATCAAGGGGGATGCCATGCATAATGCAAGAGGCTGCCATCACCCGATCCCTTGAAACTGTTTTGTCATGCATCGTGGGTATCAGGCGTTTCTTCACCAAGTATACCCATAAGTCGGCCTCTGGCAGTAGGTTGTTAGCAGGCAAAGTTTTAATGCCTGTGGGTGATACGTGCCACTTCGCCCCGGGCTTCGCCAATACTCGAACTGCGTCTTCCATTAACTTCGGTGGAGTTGATTCTATTATTTTGTTTCATTCCGCATCCAAGTTGTCCCTCAACTTATAGATTGCGTTTGTTTCCCTTGCGTTGAATGAGACTTCATTTTCTTCAACCACCATCACATCCTCCTCTTCATCAATTCGTTCGTTATAAAAGCTGTGGACTAAGTTACGTTAGATCTAAGGGGTGCTGGAAAAGAAATTTCTCCAACCGTGGTAGTTGATGATTTCATTGATATATGGCGGCAACGGGGCTTATTCAGGGAAAAATCCTACCTCCATCAATAAATCAGGGAACGCCCTGCGTCTCCCTTTTCCTTCCTTATTCTTGGGTTCCTTCTTCTTCTTCAAGCAACGCATCAGCCACTTTTTCTTTGCCTTTGGCCTTAACAGAAATTTGATCCACTGTTCTTTTTCTGCTTGCGTCCTTCTCTCTACTTCCCTTCTCTCTACTTTCCTTCCTTTGTTCTTCTTTCCTCCCCTTTTTCTTCAAGGTGCTAACACCTTGCTCTTCTGTCGCATCCTCCTCGATGCGTTTATTCTTCCTCTTTTTCTACTTCTTACCCTTCTCCTCTTGGGCACTTATTTTCGCAGCCAGCTCCCTATCTTCTTCTTCTTTGAGCTATTTTTCAAATTCTTCGGCTGCCTTTTCTATTCTTTCTTTTTCCCTCATTTCCTCCTCCAATGCCATAGCGGCTTCGTCTACTTGAGGATCAGGAAGGCCTTGCGTTTCCCATTCTTCTTGGGGCCGCACTTCCCTGCGCGCCTCCTTGTAGGACAATGCGTCCTTGCTTATTTTCTCAACTCCGTTTCTTAAGGCTCTGAGCTCTTTTCTCAACTTGGCCCTTTTCTTCTTCATCTTTTCTGCCAGCCGATCAAAGGATGTTGCCGCAATCGGGGACTCAGGACCGTCTCCTTGCTCTGCATTTTTTCGGCTCTTCACCCTTGGCAGTTTCTTGTGATATCCTTCTTTTCTTCCTTATCAGGGGTACCACTTCCTCTTCTTCTTCTCTTCTTCCCTTGGCCTCTACAGCCATCATAACCTTTTTGATTGGTCCTTCATTAGAGTCCAGGGTCATCTCCTTAGGACTGATAGACGCAGGAACTGTTGCGTTTTGACTGGCTCCCCTACAACCTCCTTGCTGTAGGCGGTGTCTTCTTCCTTATCTCCCCCAGTCTTTTCACCCTCCCGAGTCTCTTTTAGTTGACTCTGGACCTCTTTTATTGGCGAGGGTGATTCTCGTATTGCGTTTGAGACGATTTCGTCCATTGGGTCACGCAATCCGCTCAGGATCTCGGCTATCCATGCGTCGGGGAGTTGTGCTGAGTTCACTTCCCCCTCTTCGACAGCCACTTCTTCTTCTACTTCTCCACCCATCTCTTCCGTTCCTCTTATGCTGGGCAGACGAGATGAAGGCAAAGGCTGGTTGACCTCCCCGTCATCCTCTTGAGCCTTTGCTTCCCTCTCCTCTTGAGCTATTCTTTCCAGAATGTCGCCGAATACCTCTCTTTCGTCCCTTCCCGCACTTCACTGCTTCCGTATAGCGTGCTGGCTTCATCGTGAATCATTTCAGGACCCGGTTGCTCCGCTTCGGAGTTTTTCGCGCTTAGACATTGGTTTCCGGCGTTGAAGTTTGCGGCGGAAAACTCCCTAACATTCTTCATTTTGGGCTTTGAAATGCCTGACTTGACACGACTTTTGGGTTTTAGAGTAGGTACCGGGTCGATTCGGCTCAAGGGTGGGATGTTTAGGACTTCCACGCAGTAGTTGGAGTCAAGGTCGACTACTGGTGGATGGACTTGTGGACGGGTGGAAGGTCTAAAGAATGGTTGGAAAAATGGGGTTATAGGCGATCTTTAGGCACTAGCCCTGATTCTTGATGCCGAGAAAGTTGGGATAAATGGTGGCCTAAGGTTTGGAGGTCTAGGGCAGACCGGAGAAGCGAAAGGCCTCACAGGTCGGGTAGGTCGGAATAGTGGTGGAGAGAAAAATGGAGCTCGAGGGGAAGGTCTCTGTAATGCGGATGAGGAAAAAGATGGGGTGAAGAACTGGGTGCTATAAGAAGATATTGGGGAAACGTCGCCGGCGAAGTGTTCTTGGTTTTGGGAGTCTGATTGGCTAGACATAGACGAGGATGCGAAGAACTCAAATCGCTTTAAGGATTTAGAAATGAAGGGTTATGAAAATGGAACATGGAAAATCAAATCGCGTTTATAAAGGGCTAATTAAGCCGTCAGTAATAAATGCAGATATGCGATATCCAAAATCCCACTGATCTAGGGAACTTTATTGAGCCGCACACCCATCAAGTGTGATGGGCGGCTAATTGACGCAAAAGGGCACTGAAGTGCTTTTGGGAAAACGAATCGACGCATAAATTCCCTTTATCTTAAATGCAAGTACTTGTTTGTAATTATCATGCTTTCATACTTATCTCATTTACACTAGTCCTAAAACGAAATTCATAATCATAAAAATTTATACTAAAACGCAATAAAATAAAACAAAGGTAAAAAGAAAACGTCCCTAGAAAGATGAGCATTCAGCAACGCAGAGACCTTTCGACGCAAGCTCAGTCATTACACTTGCGTAGGTCAATAGAGATTTTGTCGCGTTCAAGCTCTCCAATGTGGTAGGGTTTTACCCTCTGTCCATTGACCTTGAAGGAGGTGGTTCCGTCTTCATTTGTTAGCTTGATAGCACCATGTGGAAACACTTCCTTGATTATTAATGGTCCAGACCAGCGAGACTTTAGCTTACCTGGAAATAGACACAACCTTGAGTTAAATAATAGGACCTTCTGGTCGACGTATAGCGTTTTCTTACTAATACTTTTGTCGTGCCATTTTGTGCTCCTTTCTTTATATAGCTTTGAGTTTTCGTAAGTTGAATGTCTTCACTCCATGAGTTCATTTAATTGAAGCTTTCTTGCTTGGCTAGTTGCATCCTGGTCTAGATTGAGCTTCTTCATGGCCACATGGCCTTGTGTTCCAACTCTAGCGAGAGATGGCATGCTTTTCCAAACACCAACGCATAGGGTGACATGCCTATGAGTGTTTTAAATGCTGTTCTATATGCTCAAAGAGCTTCATCTAATCTCTCCGTCCAATCTTTCCTTGATGTGCTTACAACTTTTTCAAGTATGGACTTAATCTCCCTGTTTGTTATCTCAGCTTGGCCGTTTGTTTGTGGGTGATAGGCAGTTGCTAACCTGTGCGAGACATTAAATTTTGTCAATAAGTTAGTGATTATGCGATTTATAAAATGTGTACCTTCATCACTAATTATCGCCCTTGGTGTCCCAAATCGAGAAAAGATTTGTCTCTTTAAGAACTTGGACACTGTGTTTGCATTGTTCTTCGTACAGGTTGCTGCTTCTACCCATTTTGATATGTAGTCGACCGTTACTAGGATGTATTGATTATCGCAAGAAGGAGGGAATGGTCCCATGAAATCGGTTCCCCATACGTCGAAAAACTCAACTTCTAGGATTAAGTTCAGAGGCATCTCATTTCGGTTGGAAATGTTACCTGTTCTCTGACAACGATCGCAAGCTACCACATATGCCCTTGCGTCTTTGAATAATGTGGGCCAGAAATACCCACTTTGCAACACCTTCACAGCTGTTCTTTGTCCCCCGAAGTGTCCTCCGTAAGGTGCTTCATGACAGCTTCTCAGAATGCTATGCATTTCATATTCTGGAATGCATCGACGCAGGATGTGGTCCGGGCCAAGTCTGTATAGATATGGCTCATCCCAGCAGTAGAACTTACTTCGTGTCGGAGCCTCTTCCTTTGTTGAGCGTTGAAATCTTCAGGCCATTGGTTGCAGACCAAATAATTTACTATGTCTGCATACCACGGTTCCCGACTCTCTGAGTTCATGATGTGCTCATTTGGAAACTGTTCCTCTATATTACTCCAACTTTCTTGGACCTCTTGATTTTCCAACCGAGATAGGTGGTCCGTAACCTGATTCTCAGTTCCCTTCCTATCTTTGATCTCCAAATCAAATTTGTAATAATAAGATCCATCGAATGAGTCTAGGCTTTGCATCCTTTTTGGCCATTAAATACTTGATCGCAGAATGATAAGTATAGATGATCACCTTTGACCCTACCAAATATGCCCTAAATTTGTCAACCACAAAGTTTACGGCTAACATTTCCTTCTCGGTAGTAATGTAGTTCTCTTAAGCAGTGTTCAATGTTTTACTGGCATAAAAGATTGGGTGCATTGTTTTCTCTTTCCTTTGCCGCAACACTGTTCCCACTGCATGGTTGCTTGCGTCGCACATCAGCTCAAATGGGAGAAACCAGTCTGGTGCAACTAAAATTGGTGCTGAAATTAGGGCCTGCCTTAAAGACTCAAACGCATGCAGACATGCGTTATCAAAGTTGAACTCTCTATTGGCTTCCAGTAGCGCGCTCAGTGGTTTTGCGACTTGCGAAATCCTTTGATGAATCTTCTATAAAAGCCTGCATGGCCTAGGAAACTTCGTAAAGTCTTTACATTTGTGGGGGTTGGCAGTTTGCCTAGCGCATCTATTTTTGCTTAATCAACTTCCAATCCAACCTTAGAAATCTTATGTCCCAACACAATACCTTAAGTGACCATGAAGTGGCATTTCTCCCAATTGAGGACTAGGTTTGTGTCTTCGCATCTCTTTAATACTCGTTCCAGGTTGGCCAAGCATTCATCGTATGATTCCCCAAATACTGAGAAGTCATCCATAAACACCTCCACTGAATGCTCCAGATATTCAAAAAATATCGCCATCATGCACCTCTGGAACATTCCTGGTGCATTGCATAGCCTGAATGGCATGTGTCTGAACGCAAAGGTACCATATAGACTCGTGAAAGTTGTCTTCTTTTGATCTTCTGGGGCTATCATGATCTGGTTATAGCCGGAATACTCGTCAAGGAAGCAGAAGAATTCATTTCCTACTAGCCTATCTAGCATCTGGTCAATGAATGGCAATGGGAAGTGATCTTTCTTTGTTGCCGCATTCAGCTTGCTGTAGTCCATACAGATGCGCCAACCAGACGTTCAAAACTTGCATTGGAGATACCAACAAGAACGGTCACTTGCGTTGGAGATTCCATTTCATCCAAGATTGCTTCATCCTCTAACAATACGTCTGTGGTGCTTGCCTCTTCTTCAGTTATATCTTCAATCATTTGGCAAGATTGAAAATCATCAGGATATTTCAACGCATTAAAGACATTAAACTTTACCTGCTGATCGTCCACACGGATTGTTAGTTCTCCTTCCTGGACGTCAATTAGGGCTTGTCCAGTTGCTAAAAAGGGCCTTCCCAGGATGATGGGCACCTCTCTGTCAGCTTCATAATCCAGGATTATGAAGTCAGCTGGGAAGATGAATTTGTCCACCTTCACAAGAACATCTCTATTTTGCCCTCGGGATGCTTGATGGAGCGGTCAGCAAGTTGAAGTGTGACAGTGGTGGGTCGTGCTTCTCCTATACCCAACTTCTTGAATATAGATAGGGGCATTACGTTTATGCTGGCTCCTAAGTCGCATAATGCCTGACCTACGTCCATTCCTCCTATAGATCAGGGCAATGTAAAACTTCCTGGATCTTTCATTCTCGCAGGGATGTTATTTTTAAATAACGCACTGCTTTATTGCGTTAGAGCGACGATCTCAAACTCCCCAAGCCTTCTTTTCTTTGAAAGTATGTCTTTCAGAAATTTGACATAACTTGGCATTTGTTCTAGGGCTTCCACCAATGGAATGTTGATATGGAGTTGTTTTAGAACGTCCAAGAATTTTCTAAATTGGCCCTCATCATTTTTCTTCTTTAATCGTTGAGGAAAAGGTGGACGCATGAGAGGGTTAGTATCTTTATATACAGACGCAGGGACTGCCTCCGTTGCTTTTTCTCTCCTTTCTTTATCCTGTTCTTCTTGTGAGGTTGTGGTGGTTGATGATGGATTCAGATCATTAGTTGGTGTTGTTGGAGTTGGTTGTGGATTGATGTGAGGCTGCAGGTTTCCTTGCGTCCTCTGGTCTTGTGTTATAGGGGGAAGAATTTTCCCACTCCAAAATGTCACAGCTTGACATTGTTCTTTACCGTTACCTCGTGGAGCTTCGGTATTACTTGGCAATGCTCTTTGAGGTCTGTTTTTGAGTTCACCTGCAATTTGTCCTAGTTGAACTTCTAAATTGTGAATCGCAGCGGCTTGACTTTGGAGCATCGCATCATTCTTATTGATGTATTCTTGTTGTCACAACCCTTCCCAGATTACCCTCTTAACCTAGAAGTAGGTGCAACCTGCACGTATATGTGTTTTCCTGTATACTGAAACATAATTGAAAACCTATTCAAACGTACAAACTTCTCTATTGATGAGAACATTATAAGGAAATTATAAGTTATACATAAGGTTTCTCAGCAAATAATTTATCACACAAGTGTATTTGTTCAGCATATGTTACAAAACCCCACACTCGTTATGCCACAGTGATCATATACAACAAAATTTGTGCTTAGACTGGTATTTACAACTATCTGAGAGTACTATAGCCAAGTAAGCCCAGACGAGGTTCTTCTGTAGGCTAGGCGTCCCGGACACGCTCGCTACCTGAAACACACAACAATAAACAAAAGGCGTGAGCTTATGCTCAGTGAGTGACTAAATTATCAGTTTCAATTCAATCCTCGAATTCATGCTAATCATAAAACTACTATATAGCTTACAAGTACAATTTACTGGGCCATTCGTGACAATTAACAAGGAAACATAAACATTTATCTAATGAGTGGCGGAGCAAAGCTCAACGCTCTTAACCTCATACTTCGACTGCTAGTATTCATATATTCATACGCCTTCACATGTAGTCCCTCGACGTTTCAACTTCCAAGTGCTTTCTCATATTGTCCTTCAGCACTGAATCTCAATATTAAGTCACTGCTCAAGTGCCTTCACTCATGGTCCTTCAGCACTGAGCCATCATATACTGGTTTCTATATGCCTTCTCACGAGGTCCCTCGGCATTAGAAACTATTTCAGTCAATCCCACCAGTGCCTTCACTCATGGTCCCTCAGCACTATGTATCATATATCTCCATAGGTCTTCACACAGGGTCCTTCGGCCATGGTTTGCATTAAATAGCACACGTACAGGAATTCACCTATTATATATTCCCTTCCACTTGTACATTAATACGATAGTCTTTAGACAATTTGAGAGTCACTTATAGTTTGTCTTAGGCCCCGAGCGGATTGTACGCTTTTTTGAGCTCTTCTTGGCCTGTAAAACACATTTCTCATATTAGGTTTCCTTTGGACTCCTTTTCAAAATCATAGGTATGCATATTAATAACTAGCGATACTCTATGTTACTAGCGAGACTACCATCAAGATTCATATTACTGGGTGTCACACTAGCGAAACTGGAGTGAATTAGACTAGCTATATCATCTTAAGGAGCGATACCTAGCGAGACTTCAGCGAGAGTTGTGAGACACAGAGCTCCTTTACGTTTATTAGCGACACCCGTTCCGCTGCTCACTCTCCCGCTCCTTAGCGATATCACTGTCTAGCTACACTTGATATCACAGTTTCCTTCCTTCTTTCAAACTTCTTCCTTTATCTTGCTAAAAACCATATTACAGCCAAAATCAGAACTTCCTTCCTTCTACAATCTTGTAAACTAGTGAGTTCTCTAACTTACCTCAAAATTTGGCCATGATTCATCTTCATTTGAGAATTATTCCCAAATAACTTCGGCAGTCTTGTTTTGCTTAGCAGTTCAGCTCCGCTTACTTCTTCCTAGAGATTAACACATTTTCGCTCGGTTTTAGCTTACACATCCCTCATGGAAGTTGCTAAGAATTGATTCAACTTACTTACCTCAAAATTTCAGTTCTTGCTTCAACGCTCTCGGTTCACTCTCCTTCAAACACTGATTGGTGTTCAAGTCTATCGGCAATGATCAAGCTTCTGGTTCCAGCTTCAAAATCATCACGAAACTGATATGATTTCTACTCAAATTCTATTCAAGTACTTTCTTCTACCTCTCCTCGTTGTTCGTCTGCGAAATAGAGTTAATCTGAGTTCGAAAATGTATCCAAAAGGCTTAATTATTCGATGCACTCCTTTATATGTCAATATAAATCAGCGACTTAACAGTTCTAACTTCATCCTCCTTCTAGAATTAGCCAGCGCCACCTTCCACGCATGGCTTCGGCAACGCATAGTCTCCACTTACTAAGCCACTGATTGCTTCACGCTGGATAGCTGATTACCGCATGGCCCTCTCGGCCACTTTTCTATGTCCGACGCATACCATTCTTCAACACATAGCGATGCCAACTTCTAGCACGTAGTAGCCTTCAACGCATACTTTTATTAACGCATATGACACCCTTCTCCCTTCTCATCTTTCTCCCCGCCGAGCTGCCCTCTTCAACACATGCTTATTAGCGGCAACTCTTGTCAATCTTAAATATCCCTCAACGCATGGTCACTCATCGCATGGCCAACACTTAACCATTTTCACTCTCCCTCAACTTAGCAAATTTTCTTTACTTACTTGCCCCATAATTTCTTTTTACTTACTTTCTCTTAATAACAAGTACCAAGCTTACACTCGTAGTAGAGTTTCCATGGATGATGATGATGCGTTCGCCGACTGGTTTCTTTGTGGCTGATCACTTGAATACCTTGGTTGTAAACAGGAGGGTTGCCTCTCTGTCGCTGCTGCTCAATCCTCTACGTCTGTTGTTGGTTTCCTCCCCATCCAAAGTTAGGGTGGTTCCTCCAACTCGAATTATACGTTTTAGCGTACGGGTTGTTCTGAACATAGCAAACGGACTGTGGGTTTTAAGGACACATATTATACAGGTGTCCCTTACCACATTGCACACAGCTTACAGATGCTGTCGGATTCACCGCATTCATTGCCTCCATCGCAGCAACGGATCCACCTTGGTTGTTCAATGCTATTGTCTTCAAGAAAGATGTCATAGTGGCAATCTGAGCTGAAAGATTAATGGCAGCATCAGTTTCAAGCATACCAGCTTGCGTTCGTCTTTTGTCAGTGGATCGGGATCCATACCTATTATCCACCCATTCATTAGAATTCCTCGAAATTCTGTCGAGAATATTCTTGGCTTGGTGTTCGTAGCTATTTCTTATTTGAATTAAGTTTTTTCTTAGCTTGTTGCACAAAATAGATTTTAACATTTCTGTACAAGGATACATAGAGAATTACTCTAAATGTGCTCATGCTTAAGCAAGTTTTCCTATAAAGACCCAAGTATAAGTATTTATAGGTATCCTGGTGAGTCCAGGGTCGAACGCAAGGATTTGTGATAACTAGGCGTTGAGATTATAAGCCTGACTATGCGGTGAACTATACATGTAATATATGCAATTGTTTGTTGTGTAAAACTATACATTAAGAATGAAAAGAATTTCCTACTACTAATAATGAGGTGGATGCGGTGATGGTTAGTCATATGTCATTTAGTGTCAGATAGCATGCGTTGAGAATGAATGGAACCATGCGATAGGAGTTAATGCAAGAGTCAGTTGTTACCTAAACCTTCTGAATACAATTTCATACTTACAAACTGCAATTGTGAATCCATCTCTCGATGTTTCGATGCCACATTAATCTTATTTCTAAGACGCATGGTAAGTTTACGCTGGCAAAAGATGAACTACATCTCTACAACTCATCTAGTCTTAATAGATGCTAAAGATTAACTATCCACTCTCTTAAGCTCGACAGTTATGCTTACTACTTGTGTTTGTCAGACAAAGTCATGCAAGCTAAAGATATGCATTAATCAAGATGTAATATGCTCAGAATTGAAAACTAACTCTTAACATCAACTCATTCATTCAAACATGGTGTAAGGTGTTCAATGTAAAGATAGATGAAAGAGAATAGTCAATCAAACTCATATTAAGCGAATAAGTCATTTTCTCGAATGTCATTAACAAATTATAAGCAAGAAGGAGAAAAATGGAAATAAAACAGAAATGAAGGGCGTCAAGCCGCCACTAGCAACGTCTTGCTTCATGAAGGCTTGAGATGGTCGCTATCTGATACATAAATTCCATAAGGTGAATGTTCTCACTCACTGGGAGATGACTCTGAAAATGCTCAGAATCCTTCTCTCAGAAAAGCTCGAAATGGAGGCTGGTTATGGTGAGGGAGAAATAGTGCAGAGCTTTTGCCTCTTGAACTCATCTCTTCTCCTTCTTTAAGAAGCTTTTGGGCTATTTATAGGCGTCAAAAGGTTGATATCATGATGACCTGACACCTTTGCATTAAATTTCACCTATGCTGCATAGACTTTTCAGATTTGTCAGCCTATTTGTTCTGCCATGATCTTGATAGATTGCTACTCTTTTTCGTAATGACATGACAGCTGCTTGAGCATGCTTGAGTTTCTTCTTCGACACATGGTCTTCAACGTATGACCTCACCGCATAGGCTCGACGCATGTTCTCGCAGCAGCTTCAACTCTTCGTACTTGGTTGTTCCCACTTCTTTTCTTCTTAACCCTGCGTTAGGAACAGAAGCTTATCGTTTTTCAGGCATTTTTCTTTTGCAAGTAGTGCCAACTCATGTTGATACATTTTTCGTCATTTAACTACCAAAATCATGCGTTTAACTCCAAAGTTACTCTAATTAAATCAAATAATGACTATAATAACTTGTATTTCTACAAGTTATCACACCCCCAAATTTGAGTTAATGTTTGTACTCGAACATTTATTTGAAGATTTATTAATTTCTACCGCCCATCTAAGTAAAAGCGCACTCTCTCAACATGCCTTCTACTCCTTGACTATATCAACAATCAGATAACCATACCAAATTCCTTTTCAATTGACGCTTTGAAAGTACTTCTAATTTTTAGATGCGGCAAGCTTATTCCTAAAAAATACCCTTACTCATTTCTAGCCAATCTGATGTCCTCGTTTTAGTAATGTGCCTTGGAGTTCATTCATTCGTATAGATTTTTTTTTTTTTTTTTAAAGAGAATAGTGGACTTGCGTTGATCCGGGCTATCTACCTTCGTTTTGACATACCAACGATGGGGTGCATGGAGGCAGCCAACATCGAGCAAATACCCTTTCACAACTTGGCACTTATCGCATTCCTTTTTGGTTGCGTCGATAGTGGTACCATTTATTTTCTTTGCGCTGATCTTGGACTCTCACCTTTGATTATGGGGTGTTAAAAGAGCCATTCTCAAGTCAACTCTTAACAGGCTAATTTTATGCGTTGTCAGCGGAGTTGTTTGTCCAAAGAAATATTATTATTATTATTATATTATTATTATGCATTGAACGCATGGCTCAAATTATTCTTACCCCCAAATTTGAAGGCAGCAAGGTCCTCATTGCTGAAATCGAGTTAAGAGATTGCCTTAGAAAAATTTTTGTAAAAGAGGCTTGAGGCAAAGCTTGCAACGCATACTAACTCTTAGAAGTAATTTACCAAGTGTAATATCCTAAGGCTTTGTGAGTCAATCCTCTTATTTCAATCAGTCCACAGGTGAAGTGCATAGATATCATCATGGAGGTTGGATGCAGAAACAAAAACAGGGCGGAGAAAATAATAAAGCAAGAAATAATTGAAAGCACAAACAAAAGAGAACAAAGAGATTCATGAATTGAATATTGTATTAATGTAAATGTATTATGCGTTGTACTATTTACAAAAAGAATTAAAAGGAATATACAAAAAAATAAGAAAAGTAGATGAAGAATCCCACAGAACACCCCCAAATTTAAGTTCTCCCCGGGGCGTTGTCATTGTTGTCTGCAGGGGAGGATCTGAATCGTCAAACGAGAGGGGTTGCTGAAGGGATGGAGGAATAACTGGCGCTGGGATGCGTTGGACGAACACTTCATAGATATAATTCATCAAAGTGCTGAATTGTTCATCCTGACGCCGAGCTTGGCGTTGAACAAAACTCCGAAGCTCCGATTGTTGCTACGCCATCTGAGTCACTTGTTGACCCAATTGTGAAACTTGTTGAGCCAACTCTTCTTGCCGCTGGAGACTTTCCATCTCCTTGCACCGAATTTCATCCAACTCTCCCATGATGGGGTGAAGGATCCCATCATCCAAGTACCTCAGCAGATCATCCAAGTTTAAATCAACAAACGACAGCGGAGCAGAGGCGTGCTGCAAGTGGTATGGTTCTTCTTGATGATGCGTGCTGGTAGTTGCTTCTGCCTGTGGTTGAGATGTTGGGTGGGCAGAAGGTTCGGTAGTTGGAGTTGGAAGATTGGAAGCTTGAGGTTCATGGTGAGGCGGTGAGAATTGAAAGGGCACTGACTCCTCAGGATCCAGAGTCAGGGTCGGCTCAAAGTGTGGTGGTGGTGGTGGAGTTGCCTCTCGAAAGGTGATTGATTGAGGCGGGGAGAGGGTTAACTCCAGATGGGGGGGAGAAGGCGGCGACACTTCCTTTGTTTCTTTGTTTAAGTCTGTGATAGGGAGTGGAAGAGGCAAAGGAAGGCCGCGTTGGGTGGTAGGGGGTGGAGTTGTTCGTTTTGGATTTTAGGGGAAGGAGAAGGGGGAGTTGGTGGGGAAGAGGGCTCCTCAGGGATTTGATCGATAGGAGGAGTGTAAATGGTCAAGGCTTGGGAGTAGGCGTCGAGCTGAACAGTTTCTTCAGCTTCACTAGGTTGTGAGCTCGACGCCTGAATCTCAGAACTCTTTTTGACCGTTTTCCTCTTCTTGGGTTGAGGTTGGGGGGATGATGGTTCTTGTGACGTTGGCGGCCTCTTCTTTGGGTTGGCCGCGTCAAACAGATGCGGTGAGTCCTTTAATATCCGTCTCAAACTCTACGCCGAAAGGACTTCGTTTACTGCTTTGACTGGCGCATCCTCCATGAAATATGCGTTGGCGCACAGTTTTGTCACAAGAAAGGGGAAGAATAGCTGACCCCTTGGCTTGAAGAATAGCCCCCGAATCTGTGGGGCAATAAATGACCATAGTGCGGTCCCTTGAAATTGAGGCGTCATGCGTTGTGGGGAGCAGCAACCGCTTGATGAAATAGAGCCACAGGTTGGCCTCAGCGATCAAGCAGTTAGGCGCCAATGACTGAATACCCTTTGGGGAAGTGTTCCACTCTGACCCCGGTTTGGCGATGATTGAGAGGGCGTCATTCATTTCGGCGTCTGTAGGCGTCGATATTATTCTGTTTCCTTCCGCCGTCGCAATGTTGGGCAGATTAAACAACGCGTTAATCTCTTGAGGCTCGAAGGAAATGACCTCATCTTCTACTTTGACCAAGTGTGCTCTTCGGTGAATTGTTCCTTCGTAAAATGCCTCCACGGCGGTGGGTTGGATGACCTGGCCACTTTCACACAATTGCCTCCAACCCAATGCGTCGACTCCTTGTATGATGAAGGCGGGTAGCTCTATTGGCTCTGGGAAAAATCCCACTTCGGTGTAAAGCCCACTGAATTGCTTCTTTCGGCTCTTCGCCGCCTCCTTCGTTGGTTCCTCAACCACTTTTTCTTTTCCTTTCTCATTCCTTCTGATGGGATTAGCAGACATTCTCCTTGCGCTGCCTGCATCCAAATCCCGTATGACAACTCCAAGTGCCTTAGGCACCTCAGTCTTCTTTTTCTCTGGTCGCTTTGTTTTGGTGATCGCGACCTCTTTTTGTTTCTTCTTCTCCTCCTTTATTTTTTTTATGTTTTTCTTGATGCGTTCAGCTTTGGGTGGCCTCTCTGCATCACTCACTTCTACTTCTAATTTCGTCACAATCTCTGCAATGCGACGGAGAAACTAGGCTCTTCGGGCGGCCTTTGCTACAGCTTGCTCTCTAGCCGCAATTTCCTCTTTTCTTTTCTTCTTGGCGGCGAGAAACGACTCTGTCCTTTCTTTCATCTTTTGGATGCCGTCTTTCAGCTTTTTGGACTTCTCTGCCGCTTTTGCTGCTAGCCGCTCAACAGATGATGCGGCGACTGGACAGCCTCGGATGTCCCCGCGTCCTTTACTTTCTTACTTTTCCTTCTTAGCGGCGGAACATCTTCCTCGGCTTCTTCCCTGGCCCTCATTGGCCTGATCTGCTTTTCTTTGGCGGATTTCTTCTGTTCCACCACTGCTATTACCTTTCTGATAGGTTTGTCATCGGAGTCTGATTCCTCAAGACCGCTTACCGCAGGGACTGACCCACGCGGTTCATTCTTCATCCTCTGGTTGACCAACCCGTCCAACCAGTTATCGTCTTCTTCCTCGATGGAGTCTAGAATATCTCCAAAATAGTGGATTCGTCATTCCTTCCCACCATTTAGGCTTCAGACAGGTCCCTGGAGCGTGGCGGAGATGGGGATGATGTCGCCTCCAACTCAGGACTGTTGTAGCGAACGATGGTGAGGGGTTCAGGTGTGGTGGAGGTAGTGGACGGATTCCGACTACCCTGCCTCAAGGATGAGGCCGTAGGTTTAGGGCTTTAGGAGGAAACGGGTCGTTGGGAAGCCATAGAGATGGTATCGGTGAAAAGAGAGAAAAATGGGTGAATCTGGAAACGAAAATCGTCGGAATTCGCGCCGGTAATTTGAAAACTGAGAGATATGGAAGCATAACCTAGAAAAGGGGTGAAGAGGGGTTTATATATGGTTTAGAAGGCGGAGCGCGTGGGTTATCGGCTCGATGCGTTAGGGGCATCATAGCCGCATTAAATGGTCTGACATCCGTCGATATCAGCCGACTTAAACGCCGTCAGCCTTTTCGAATTCTTGATCTGAGCGATTTGACAGAATCGCTTCAGATTCCCTTTTAGGTGTCAAGTTAATAGTATCGCATTGTTTTCGATGTCGACGCCTTGAAATTGAGTTCAGTTCACTCAACGCAATATAATAGATAGCCAAACAAAATTTTTCAAAAAAAAAAAAAAATAGTAAAAATAAAAATAAAAATAAAGTAAATCAAAATAGATTAGAGATGAACAAAAATGAGAATCAGATAAAACAATGTGGTAATATATAAAGAGTTAAGGCGCGTCCCTAGAATATGAGTGTTCGTTGCCAACGCAGGGCGCGTCCATTTTTTCCTCATTCGATCTTTGCTAGGTCAACGGTTACTTTTTCGCGTTCCAAGCCAACTCCATAATATGGTTTCACGCGTTGACCATTAACTTTGAATGCGTTGGTGCCGTCTTCATTCATCAGCTCTACGGCACAATGAGGAAAAAGTTCCTTGATCACGAAGGGACCAAACCATCTTGTTTTTAATTTTCCTGGAAATAAACGCAGTATAGAGTTAAAAAGGAGGACCTTTTGACCTATATGCAAAGATTTCTTACTGATGCATTGATCGTGCCAACGTTTTGTTCGTTCCTTGTATATCTTTGCGTTCTCATAGGCCTGCAGTCTCCATTCCTCCAGTTTATTCAGTTGAAGCTGACGCGCTTCTCCAGCTGCTTTTAGGTCCATGTTCAATCTCTTGGCAGCCCACAATGCTTTATGTTCCAGCTCCAACGGCAGATGGCAGGCCTTTCCAAAGACCAGCGTGTACGGTGACATCCCGATAGGTGTTTTGAATGCTGTACGATATGCCCATAACGCCTCGTTTAATTTGGACGCCCAGTCTTTTCGAGAAGAGTTAACTACCTTTTCTAAAATAGTTTTCAATTCTTTATTGGAAATTTCTGCTTGTCCATTTGTCTGCGAGTGGTATGCAGTTGCCACCCTGTGCTGCACATTGTATTTTATTAGCAAGTTGGAAATGATTTTATTAATGAAATGTGTACCTTCATCGCTAATAAGGGCTCTCGGCGTTCCAAATCTCGTGAATATATTCTTCTAAAGAAAACTTGAGACTGTCTTCGCGTCATTCTTAGCGCATGAGATTGCTTCGACCCATTTTGATACATAATCCACAGCTACCAATATATAGTTGTGGCCGTTTGATGGCGGAAATGGGCCCATAAAATCAATACCCCAAACGTCAAAGAGTTCAACTTCTAAGATAGAGGTAAGTGGCATTTCGTTTCGACTCGAAATATTTCCGATGCGTTGACATCTATCGCATCTGATCGCATAGTCTCTGGCATCTCTAAAAAGAGTTGGCCAGAAGTATCCGCTTTGTAGGACCTTGGCTGCAGTTCGCTGTCCTCCAAATTGTCCTCCATTGGGGGAGTCATGACATTGAGATAGGATGCGTTGATATGAAGTCTCTAGGACGCAGAGTCTGAAGATGTGATCCCCCCCTTTTGTAGAGTTGGGGTTCGTCCCAATAATAGAACTTCGCATCATGCATCAACTTATTCTTCTGCTGTGCGTTGAAGTCTTCTGGAAATTGCTTGCACACCAAGAAGTTGACAATGTCTGCATACCACAGCGCGGACTCGGTGACTTTCAATACAGCTTCATCTGGAAAGCTTGCGTTGACGTCCAGCTGTTTACGATCTTGTTCCATATTTTCGAGTCTGGAGAGATGATCTGCTACGTTGTTCTCTGTACCTTTGCGATCAATTATTTCAGTGTCAAACTCTTGAAGAAGCAGAACCCATCGGATGAGCCTCGGCTTGGCATCTGTTTTAGTCATCAAGTATCTAATAGCTGAGTGGTCAGTATGGATGATGACTTTTGACCCTAGAAGATATGCTCTGAATTTCTCAACAGCGAACACTACTGCTAACAACTCTTTCTCTGTAGTGGTATAATTCGCTTGGGCTGCATTGAAAGTTTTGCTGGCATAGGCTATGGGGTGCAGCATTCTGTCTTTGCGTTGAACTAACGCAGCGCCCATCGCACATTAGTTCGAATGGCTGCAACCAATCTGGAGCAATTGAAATTGGTGCTGACAGCAGTGCTGCTTTCAGCGTCTCAAATGCCTTGAGACATTCTTCATTAAAAATGTAGGGTCGATTCTGCTCCAGCAATGAGCTTAAAGGGCGTGCAATTTTTTAGAAGTCCTTGACGAACCTCCTATAAAAGCCTGCATGTCCCAAGAAGCTGCGAAGCGTCTTTATGTTTGTAGGCTGTGGGAGCTTTTCTACGGCTTCAATTTTGGCCTGATCAACTTCCAGGCCCTTCTTGGATATCTTGTGACCGAGGACAATTCCTTCAGTTACCATGAAGTGACATTTTTCCCATTTAAGCACTAGGTTGGTGTCCTCGCATCTTTTCAGTACTTTCTCCAAATTGGCTAAACATGCTTCAAACGAATTTCCGAAGACCGAAAAATCATCCACGAATATCTCCATAGATTCTTCTAGAAATTCAGAGAAGATTTGCCATCATACACCTCTGAAAGGTGCCTGGGCGTTACATAGTCCAAATGGCATGCGTCGAAATGCAAATGTACCATAAGGACATGTAAATGTGGTCTTCTCCTGGTCTTCTGGAGCAATCATGATCTGGTTGTAGCCTGAATAGCCATCCAAGAAGCAGAAGAATTCATTTCCCGCAAGTCTATCTAACATTTGGTCAATGAAGGGTAACGGGAAATGATCCTTCTTCGTCCCGCGTTGAGCTTCCTGTAGTCCATGCAAATTCTCCACCCCGTGACAGTGCGGGTGGGGATCAATTCGTTATTCTTATTTGGGACTACAGTCATACCTCCCTTTTTGGGAACACATTGGACAGGACTTACCCACTTACTATCAGAAATGGGGAAGATGACGCCTGCATCCAACCATTTAAGCACTTCTTTCTTGACAACATCTTTTGAGCCGTCTTTGGGCCTCGATAGATCCGTCTTTTCCTTCTTCTAGACGAATTTTATGCATACAGTATGTGGGGCTGATCCCCTTGATATCACCCAATGTCCATCCGACAACTCGGATGTGCTTTTTCAGAATGAATAACAATGCTGATTCTTGACTAGGGGATAAAGCAGCTGAAATAATAACTGGAAGAGAGTTACCTTCTCCTAAGTAAGCATACTTGAGGTGAGCTGGCAACACTTTTAACTCGATTTCTGGCGCTTCTTCCAGAGATGGTTTTGTTTGTTGGTTGATTCGATTCGGAGTCAAGGTTTCAAAAGCAGAATGGACCAAAGCACAACATTGTTCAGGCTACTGCGCGTCCAGATTTGCGATAGTTTCATCATTTTCTTCAAGCCACCTTTCATGGGACTCATCATTTTCTTCAAGCCACCTTTCATGCGTTGGTATGGCGTCGAAGTTCTGGCAAGTTTCCTGTTCCCCTGGATATTCCAACGCCTTAAAGATGTTGAATATCACTTCCTGATCATTAACTCTCATGATAATTTCCCCCTTGTGGACGTCAATGAGCGTACGACCCATTGACAGAAACGGGCGTCCAAGTATGATTGGGACGTCCTCGTCTGCTTCATAATCCAGGATAATGAAGTCTGCGGGGAGAATAAACTTGTCGACCTTTACCAACACATCCTCAATCCTTCCTTCAGGATACACCACGGATCGATCCGCCAATTGTAGAGTAATTGTTGTTGGCTGCGATGCGATCCCCAACTTGTTGAATACTGACAAGGGCATAAGGTTAATGCTAGCCCCTAGATCACACAACCCTTTTCCTATGTGAATTCCTCCAATAGAACAAGGAATGGTGAAGCTCCCTGGGTCTTTCATCTTTGTGGGGACGCGTTCACAGACCATGTCACTGCACTCCTGCATTAGAGCTATGGTCTCATGTTCACCCATTCCTCTCTTTTTAGAGAGTATGTCCTTGAAGAATTTAGCATAGGTAGGCATTTGTTCCAATGCTTCCACAAGCGCGATGTTGATGTGTAATTGTTTGAGTACATCTAGGAAGCGTTTGAACTGCCTCTCATTGTTTTTCTTCCTTCTTAACCACTGAGGATACGGAGGCGTTTGCAGCTCGGTTGACATGCTTGTTGATGCGTCTTTTCCTGATGAACTTCTTTGCATGTCAGCTTGTTTTTGTTGCATTGATTGGTCAAATTCAGTTGTGAGGTTGGAATGATGAATTGTTGGTTGAGAGTTCTCTGTGTGGGGAAGTTCATTCATTGTTCTTTCACTTCGCAGTGTCACAGCTTGACACTGTTCTTTCCCTGAACTGCCCGTACCGCGTGGGGCTTCGGTGTTGCTCGGAAGAGAGCCTTTTTGCCGCATCTTCAATTCTCCGGCAATCTGGCCAATTTGAAGCTCTAAATTTAGGATGGATGACGTCTGGGTTTGTAACAAGGCGTCATTCTTCTGCATATATTCCTTTAGAAGAGCTTCCATGGATGATGATGGACCAGGCGCTGACTGATGTGAATTTTGCCTCTGATGTCCATGGGAGAATCCAGATGATCCTCCTCTTTCGTGCATCGGGGCACCTTGCTGCTCAGGCTGGCGATTACCACCCCATGAGAAATTCGGATGATTCCTCCAGCCAGGGTTGTAGGTATTGGAATAAGGGTTGTTACATATAAAACACACAGACTGAGGCTCTCCGCATTCCACGCATCCTGCAGCGTTCATTTGATTTACTGCATTCACTTGGCTGCCGCCTCCTGTATTCGACTGATTTAGGGCCATAGTCTGTAACAGGTTAGTCAAGGCGGTGACTTGAGCTTGCAATGCAGCAACACTATTATGCTCAGGTGCTCCTGACGCATGGTTTTGCCTGCGGCCAGATCGGCTATATCCATGGTCCTCCTAATCCTCGTGATTTCTTGATATTCTGTCGAGAATTTTCTTGGCCTCAGTATAAGTTTTATCCAGGAATCCTCCTGCTGCGGCAGCATTTGCAGCGGTCTTAGAGGCTTCGGTCAATCCATCATAGAATATCTTCATTTGAACACAGTCGGGAAAACCATTATGCGGGCAATTTCTCACCAACCTCTTGAATCTTGCCCAAGCATTGCTCAGGGTTTCTCAGTCTTTTTGTTGGAAATTGGCGATGTCTCTTCTTCTTCGAGCATTCTCCGTTGGTGGGAAAAACTTTTTCATGAACTTCTCTATCATTTGGTTCCAGGTGGTGATCTCGCCTGGTTCCAAGGAATATGCCCACTGTCTCGCCTCATCTCTGAGGGAGAATGGGAACAGCGTTAATCGAATGTCATCTGCACTTATGTTTGGGATGACGAAAGTGTTGCAGATTTCAATGAAGCTCTTTAGGTGAGCATGAGGGTCCTCACCAGGTGATCCCCCAAACTGTCCTACTGTTTGCAGCATTTGAAGCATGACTGGCTTCATTTCAAATCTTGATCCTTGGGACTCAGGTCGCATAATTCCAGGTGAAAAATTATACAAGATGGGCGACGCATAATCCCTGATTGGACGATTTCAATCATGTGCCAATAAGATGGGATGAGTTTGTTAATCAACCTGCTGAGCTTGAAGTTGTGCTTGGGCTAACGCATAGTTTACTGCTTCTTCTCGTTTGTTAGCCTCATTGTTAGCTCTCAAAGGCTGGTTGGCATTGTTTGCTTGATTTTGCATCTTTTTCTCTCTGTAAAGTTGTCGCCGGCTTTTGAAATGTCTTATTTCTTTTCCGAAAGGTTCTCTCTATCTCAGGGTCAGAAATGAAGACAGGCTGCTCTTTGTTCATAAACTGTCAGATACGTCTTCGGCTAAACGCTCAGTACAACTCAAGATTGAGATTTTCTGCATAAATCAAGAAATAATATCAAGACCTAAATTATCAATTCAAATCCCCGGCAACGGCGCCAAAACCTTGTTCGTAGCTATTTCTTATTTGAATTAAGTTGTTTCTTAGCTTGTTGCACAAAATAGATTTTAACATTTCTGTACAAGGATGCGTCGAGAATTACTCTAAATGTGCTCATGCTTAAGCAAGTTTTCCTATAAAGACCCAAGTATAAGTATTTATAGGTATCCTGGTGAGTCCAGGGTCGAACGCAAGGATTTGTGATAACTAGGCGCTGAGATTATAAGCCTGACTATGCGGTGAACTATACATGTAATATATGCAATTGTTTGTTGTGTAAAACTATACATTAAGAATGAAAAGAATTTCCTACTACTAATAATGAGGTGGATGCGGTGATGGTTAGTCATATGTCATTTAGTGTCAGATAGAATGTGTTGAGAATGAATGGAACCATGCGATAGGAGTTAATATAAAGATAGATGAAAGAGAATACAATTTCATACCTACAAACTGCAATTGTGAATCCATCTCTCGATGTTTCGATGCCACATTAATCTTATTTCTAAGAAGCATGGTAAGTTTGGCTGGCAAAAGATGAACTACATCTCTACAACTCATCTAGTCTTAATAGATGCTAAAGATTAACTATCCACTCTCTTAAGCTCGACAGTTATGCTTACTACTTGTGTTTGTCAGACAAAGTCATGCAAGCTAAAGATATGCATTAATCAAGATGTAATATGCTCAGAATTGAAAACTAACTCTTAACATCAACTCATTCATTCAAACATGGTGTAAGGTGTTCAATGTAAAGATAGATGAAAGAGAATAGTCAATCAAACTCATATTAAGCGAATAAGTCATTTTCTCGAATGTCATTAACAAATTATAAGCAAGAAGGAGAAAAATGGAAATAAAACAGAAATGAAGGGCGTCAAGCCGCCCTAGCAACGTCTTGCTTCATGAAGGCTTGAGATGGTCGCTATTTGATACATAAATTCCATAAGGTGAATGTTCTCACTCACTGGGAGATGACTCTGAAAATGCTCAGAATCCTTCTCTCAGAAAAGCTCGAAATGGAGGCTGGTTATGGTGAGGGAGAAATAGTGCAGAGCTTTTGCCTCTTGAACTCATCTCTTCTCCTTCTTTAAGAAGCTTTTGGGCTATTTATAGGCGTCAAAAGGTTGATATCATGATGACCTGACACCTTTGCATTAAATTTCACCTATGCTGCATAGACTTTTCAGATTTGTCAGCCTATTTGTTCTGCCATGATCTTGATAGATTGCTACTCTTTTTCGTAATGACATGACAGCTGCTTGAGCATGCTTGAGTTTCTTCTTCGACACATGGTCTTCAACGTATGACCTCACCGCATAGGCTCGACGCATGTTCTCGCAGCAGCTTCAACTCTTCGTACTTGGTTGTTCCCACTTCTTTTCTTCTTAACCCTGCGTTAGGAACAGAAGCTTATCGTTTTTCAGGCATTTTTCTTTTGCAAGTAGTGCCAACTCATGTTGATACATTTTTCGTCATTTAACTACCAAAATCATGCGTTTAACTCCAAAGTTACTCTAATTAAATCAAATAATGACTATAATAACTTGTATTTCTACAAGTTATCACTTGGGTATAAGTTTTGTGCGTTAATCCTCCTGCCATAGAGGCGTCAGCCACTGATTGCGATGTTTTGTTTAGTCCTCCATTGAAGATCTCCATCTGCACACAATCAAGAATGTCATTGTGCGGACAATTCCTTACCACCCGTTTGAATCGGGTCCAAGCCTCACTAAGCGTCTCCGAATCCTTTTGCTCGAAGGTGACAATGTCTCGTTGCCTCTTTGCACTCACCGTCGGAGGAAAATATTTCTGCATAAATTTTTCAACCATTTGTTCCCAAGTTGTAATCTCACCAGGTTCAAATGAATACGCCCATTGTCTTGCCTCATCTCTGAGAGAGAATGGTAATAGCATCAGTTTGATGCTGTCTTGCGGTACTTCAGCTATGGAGAATGTGCTACATATCTGTAAGAAGCTTTTCAAGTGTGCATGCGGGTCTTCACCCATTGCACCCCCAAATTGCCCTACAGCTTGCAACATCTGTAACATCATTGGTTTCATTTCAAACCTTCCGTTACCCTCGAAAATTGGTTGTAAAATTCCTGGTGCGAAATTATACAGGTTTGGGGATGCATACTTCTTCATTGGGCGATTTCTATCACGCGCCAAGAGAATTGGGTTTATCTCTTGGTCTGCATGCTCTTGCGCAACTGCGTTTTGCCTAACCCCACCTTGAGGAACTTGAGGTTGATTGTGTTGTGCGTGCATATTTTCTTCTATAGCTCGGTTGGTCCTTTTTCGTCTATTCTGTCTTGTCCTTCTTCTGAAGGTCCTCTCAATCTCTGGGTCAATATCAAGTGTTGGGTTGCTCCCATCACTCATGTATTGTTAGAAGCTTCTGACAGAAGAGAAACTTGCTATACTCCTTCGACTGAGGAACTCCTACAACATAAATAATCCAAGAAAATAAATCAATATTTAATGACTGTAGAAAATTGTCACAAAAAATAGTTTCCATGACTTATAATAAATGTTAATACATATTCTTTGTTGACTGTGTTTAAAAGTCATGAAACTACCAATGATCACTGATTTCTCATGTGTCATATATATACTTTAGATGTTGGACAATTAAATGACTAAAATAAAAGTCAAGAAATGTCGTAATGACTGTCTTTTAGAGTCATAGAAGCCTATTTTTGTTGTAGTGGTACCATTCAAGACTGTTGTTTTGTTTAACATGCTTAATATTAAGAAATATTATCTATCAAGTCTTCCTATTCTTAACCCAAGTATAAGCAAAGAAATAGGTTTACTCGGTGAGTCCGAGGTCGAACACAGGGACTATACTGAGTCTAAAATTCGTTGGATTAATTGAGTTGGAGTGATAACAAAAAATATTTAATAAAGGATGCGTCTAACTAAAGAAAATAACTAAAGAAAATAATAACATGTACACTAGATTAAAAAGTGGTAGATGGTAAGGGATGCGACGCAGCAGGTTCAATTAAGTGGATTAAATGAATGGATAAAAACAGGGTTCGGGTTGGTTAGCTTCTAAGATCAGAAACGCATAGTGAAAGTCTATTCATACTTGTAACCCTTCTCTTGGTTGTCAGCCACTATGCGTTATATGTCTATAATGCATAGGAGAATATTAAGTGCTAAGGTTATCCCTATGTCTAGGTAACACTTCTTAGCCTTGTTAATTGAGTTCCACAATTATTTACCCCCTCGAACAGTCTAATTGTTACTACTTATATTGATTAGCTAGATGGACATAAGCATCAGATTAAGACTACAATTGATAAGAGAAAATAGTTACACTATGATTCTTATTTAGATGCTAACGCAACCCGTGAACCTTGAAAGATTAGTTACTCATGGATTCAAAGTAATAAGCGGAAAGTGTAGAGAAATGGATAGACATGGAAGAATTGTAGATTAATGAACGGAATAAAATCTTAGATAGTTCAATGTCTTGATAACAAATCTAAAATCAAAGCTAGAAAAAAATATAGAAAGTAGGAAGGCATTTCAATGTCTTGAGTCGCCGGAATGGAACCATGAGATCTTCTGTGAAGTGGTCAGGTGGATGGAAGACTCTTCTCTCTCGAGCTATTCGTCTCCGGTTATTGTCTGGATGGGATTCTACTGTCACTTAGGAATTCTTCCGAGAATCAACGAAAACCTTTTTCAACTTGCAGGTCTGCCCTTTTATAGAGACTACGTTCGTAATCAGCGGCAAATCTGCGTGATTGGAGGCACAATTGATGTCTTACATCTATCTCGCCCAATTACGAAATTCTCGGTTCAATTTAGATCCACCACTTTAGTCGCAAATCATGCATGTCAATCTTCCGACAATCTCTCAAGATTCTAACCTGATTTTTCGCTGCCTTGCATTTCACATGTACGACGCATCTTGAGGTTTTTCGCATTTCTGCACTAAAGCATGCGTTTTAGGCTCATAAACATATCAAAACAATTATCTTCATCACTTTACAAGAGTAAAACGCATAGAGAGATTTATCAATAGAAATTAACTAATACTACCGCATAACTCTCTATTAAACTGTATTTTTTTTAAGATAAAGGCAATAATAACTTGTATTTTTACAAGTTATCAAAGACTTAATTACCTCAATACCCATTACGAGGTAGGGAGGGAACCTAATGGACCTATAGATCAAAAGCTCGAACGATGTGCGATTAATTGGTAAAACTCATTAACCATATTAATCAATATTCGTTAACTGTGGGTACACTCCATTAAAGACCCACAACTACACCCATCTCACTGCAGATATATTTCTGTGTCCATGGATAGAGACCAATAACAGCAAATTAGTCCTTCACAAGTGTTTGTAACGCTATTTGGGTCAAATTATCTTTTTACCCCTGGGTTACCTCTATATCCTTAAGTACCTGTGCTTCTCTAATGAACAATCTGTTTATGGTCCAACCATTAAACAGAAACCCCTCTTGGGCCAGTTGATAACTTGTAGAAATACAAGTTATTATATGTCTTTCTCCTAGAAAAATAGAGTTTAAATAGAGAATCATGCGGTAGTTAATGTTAAATTCTTTTGATAAATCTTCCTATGCATTCTACTCTTGTAAATTGATGAAGATAATTATTTTATAGCTTTTTGAATCTAAAACACATGTTTTAACGTAGGAACGCGAGCAACCTGTAGATGCGTTGGCAACCCTTCAGCGCAGGTTGATGCATTAGCAACCTATGGATGCGTTGACATACTTGAACGCATGAACCCAAAGTTATCCGTGGACGCATATCGACAAGGCAGTGTAGAATCAGATAATAATCTTGAGAGATTATTGGGAGATTGATATGCTTGATATGCGGTGAGAGTGGTGGATCGAAATTAAACTGGAAATCACGCGATTAGGCAAGATGGACGCAAGGCAAAAATTCAGCTTCCAATCATGCAGATTTTCCAGCGATTGCAACGCAACATCTATAAAAGGGCAGACTTATAGAAGAAAATGTTGTTGGACCTCTCGGAAGAATTCCTAAGTGATAGCAGAGTTCTCTCCAAATGTCAACCGGAGACAAATAGCTCGAAAGAGAAGAGTCTTCCCTCCGCTTGACCACTTCACAACAGAACTCACGCTACCATCTCGGTGAGCTCAAAACATTGACAAGCCATTCCATGCTTTCTATCTCTTTTCTTACTTTTGTTTTAGTCTATTAGCAAGGAATTGTATTTTCTAAAACAGTTATTCCGTTCATCAATCTATACATCTTCCATGGCTATTCATTTCTCATCACCTTCCATTTTCTGTTTATCGTCCATGTGTAACTAACTCTCTCAAGGGTCATGGGTTGCGTTATCATCTAAATAAAGAACCGTAGAAGACTATTTCATCTTGTCAAATATATTTTTAATCAAATGCTTATGTCCATCTAGCTAATCAATATAAGTAGCAATAATCAGATTGTGGAACTCAGTTGACAAGGCTAAGACGTGTTACCTAGGGATAGGAATAACCTTGGTACTTAAAACTCTCCTATGTGTTATAGACATATAACGCATAGCGGCTGACAACCGGGAGAAGAGTCGCTGGTATGAAATAGACCAAACTATGCGGACTTTAGATGATAACCAACCTCAGCCCTACATTTTACCATTCATACAATTCAACTAGCTGCTTTTGCTGTGTTACATACCTTTCCATCAACCACTTTAGCTTAGGTTTATTGCTTTCTAGTTAGTTAGACGCATCACTTCTCATCACCTTCTTTAAACGCATGACTGAAATAATCCAATTAATTATAGAATCTGCATAGTCCCTGTGTTCGACCTTGGACTCACTGAGAAAACCTCATTCTTTGCTTATATTTGGGTGAAGAATAGGAAAACTTGACAGATTAGTAATGCATAGTATTAAGCAAGTTGAATGCATAATATGTTAAACGCATGATAGTAAGCTTAATAATAAATAAACGCACAACACCAGTGAGAGGGTAGGACCCTTTGTTCAAGTTTCGGAAACACCTTTTAAGAGAACACTCATCTGTGTATCCTAAAGTCAGGAAAGAGTGAATCCATCTTGTATAATTATGTTCCCAGCTCCCCATTTGGTTTTGTCCCCAACATGATAGGCATATTAAGTCGGCAAACCGGACTCTCAACCATAAAAATCAAAGGAAAATCCCTCATGAATAGGAGTTCATAATATACTGAGGATTAAGATTAAGTTTCCTAGGTCATCTATTGAAATGGAAACCAAACTAGTCAACGGAGTTAGATCTAGTGGTTACTATTTCAAGGTTCGATCTTATGCAAACTCATTACATATGATACCCCCACTCGCATATCACCTACATGAACGTGTCGGATCACTGTGTTTGTATCAAATACAAAGTGGATCGTATCCATAGTGTTACCAGGATAAGATATCCAACTTTATCCTTATACTATAAACCATTTAGGTTGTATCTTGATCATTGATCCCCACATGTCTCCACATACTGTTCGAGACTCATAAGACAACCTAGGATGTTAGTTTATTGGATTTCAAGGTTATTAAGACAAAATAAATACAAAATAATCAATAACACTTATTGAAAGAACATCAATAACACTTTATTAATGATAGTTAATTATTTACATTTACTATCTACGAATTTTAGGGCATAAAACCCAACACTTATGTTACCCCCCCTCCCAGATTCCTTTCCTAACCTAGAAGTGAGTGCAAACCTGTACACACCCGTTTCCGCATAACTTATAACATTAATCAACACCAAATCAATTATACCTAGCTATATGCCAGCAGAACACCATAAGTTAAACATAATCGCTCAAGCCAAATGCTTAAATCATAAATCATCATAACAAGTATTCATTCTATATACCACAAAAACCAACTCTCACTATACTCCAAGGAACATGCATGACAAAAACATTACATAAACTGTGTATTTACAACTATCCTAGAGAATTGATCCGAAGCAAGCCCAGACGAGAATCTTTAGTAGGCTAGGCGTTCTGGACACGCTCGCTACCTGAAACAATAAAACAAAAAAGCAAGAAAGCGTGAGCCTAATGCCCAGTGAGTGACTGAATTAAACTAATTGCTAATAAACTTCCTCTAGTTAACATGAATTAGCATAAAACTACACACACACACACACACACACACACACGCGCACACACACACACACACACACACACACACACACACACACACACACACACACAGTAATTCCTAATCAACAATACCACAAGCATAAGTGATACAATTATCCTTTTTTAGTTGAGGCGGAGCGAAGCTCAACGCACTTATCCCCGTGTATCAATACTCATCATTCACATATTCAAATGCCTTCACACGGGTTCCTTGGCACAAATGCCTTCACATATCGTCCCTCGGCATTTCAAACAAGTACCTTCTCATATTGTCCCTCGGCACTTAGTTTCACTACATCGGAGTTCCCATATGCCTTCTCATGTGGTCCCTCAGCACTTGGTTCCATACCAATCCACTACTCAAGTGCCTTCACTCGTGGTCCCTCAGCACTGAGCTATCATGTACTGGGTTTCCATATGCCTTCTCGCAAGGTCCCTCGGCATTGGAATCCATTTCAATCAATTTCTCAAGTGCCTTCACATGGCCTCTCAGCACTAGGTATCATATATCGTATTCCCCATAGGCCTTGACAGATGGGTAACATTTAGATAATACGTATAACATTCTTTAAACTTCACAGTACAACACAAGATATTTAACGATACACCATATGTATGTTGCACAGCATAATATTCAAAAGACATGATAGTTTCCACTCACACATTGCTAAAATTAATCATTAGAAGAAATAGAAAGTCACTCAAGACTTGTCCTAGGACCTGAGCGGATTATATGCCTTTCCAACCTCTTCTTGGCTTGTAAATACACATTTCTCACGTTAAGCTTTCCTTAACTTCCTTTCCAGGATCATTAAGTGTGCATAATTAAATTCTAATCATGTTTCATCACTGAAACTCTCATTTTCCCAAAGTAATCATAATAAGCGAGATTCTGTGTCACTAGCAAGATTACCAGCAAGATTCCACATTTCTTGCGAGATTACTAGCGAAAACACACAACAGAACACGGCACTAGCGACACCAGGATGAGCGAGACTAGTGAGATTACCTGGGGAGCGAGACCTAGCGAGATTTGTGAGACGAAAAACTCCTTTGCGCCACCAGCGAGATTTGTCTCCCTACTCACTCTTCAATTCCCAGTGACACTAGCTTCCTAGTGACACCCGACAACAGAACTTTCCTCCTTTCCTTTTTATTCTCACTTCTATCTGTTAAAAGTCATATTTCCAGCCAAATTTAGAACTTCTTCCCTTCTACAAAATTGTAGAGAAATAAGTCCTTTATCTTACCTCAAGGGGTCAGAATGAAAGTCCTCTTCGTTTGAGAGATATTCTCAATCAACCCCGTATTGCTCCCAATCGTCTGGCAATTCAGCTTCGATCTCTTCTACCTGGAGTTTAGCACATTTTTACTCAAATTTGGATCAAGCATCCTTCATGAAAATTTCTAGAAATCGAGTTAACTTACTAACCTTAAAATTTCAACCCTAGCCACAGCTTCCACAGTTCGTTCTTCTCCAAACACTGAACGATGCTCATATTAAGCGACACCAGCCGAACTCTTTGTTCCATCTTTAGTTCTTCCACGAAAACAATGAGAGTTCTACCCCAAACCAACATAAACACCTTCTTCTACCTCTCTTCTTTGTTTAGCTTCAAAATGGGATCGACTCGAGCTCTGAAACGTGGTTAAAATGATTGAATACTCAGTCCACTCATATATATATATATATATACCATCAACTTTATCTCCACTTCATCTCTATATATTTAACTAATCGGCGGATACCTTCTCTTCAATGCACAGCTGTGCTAACCATCTAACGCACAGTAGCTTTCAACGCATGGTTGTGCTGACTAACTAATGCACAGTAGCCTTCAACGCAGGCTACCATCAATGCCTATCGCACCCTCTCCTTCACATCTGCGTCCATGCCAAGCTACCTTCTTCGATGCATAGCTATAAGTGGCAACTCCCGTCAGGCCTCGGCTTTACTCTCAACACATAGCCACACCAACACATGGCCAACACTTAGCTATTTTTGCTCCCACACAACTCGGCCACATTTCTCTACTCAATGCCCATCTCATAGTTTTCTTCTTAACTTGCCTTCTCCCAGTGCCAGGTATGGGCTTACAACTTAGGACATTGTTCTTTTGACAAATGAATTCCATGCCTGAATGGTAACAGATCTCTCTTGGTATTCTGCATTTTATATTTAGACAACATTTTGTTAATATATGATGCCTAAGACATAGCTAACGTCTTGTTCTTACGATTTCGAACTATTTGGATTCCAAGAACATATTGAGCATTTCCCATATCTTTCATTTGGAATTGGGTTGCTATCCATTATTTAACGTCAGTCAAGAATCCTACCTCATTCCCAATGAGAAGGATATCATTAAAATACAATACTAGAAAAGCTACAGTAGTGTTGATAATTTTCTTTTAGATACAAGGTTTGTCAACATTTTGTTCAAAGCCATAGGATTTGATTGCAGTATCAAACCTTATATTCCAGGATCGAGAAGTTTGTTTTAACCCATAAATTGATTGTTTAAGTTTGCAAACTTTTTTCTCTTGACCCTGTTCAATGAACCCTTCTGGTTGAGCCATATAAATACTCTCTTCAAGATAGCCAATCAGAAAAGTTGTCTTGACATCCATTTGCCAAATTTTATAATCATAAAACATGGCAATAGACAAGAGTATTCTAATCAAGTTTAACATGGCAACAAGGGAGAAGGTTTCTTCATAGTCTACCCCCTCTCTCTGGGTAAAACCATTTGCCACTAATCAAGTTTTAAAGGTGTGTTACCGGCTTGGTCTTGTTTTCTTTCGTAGATTCATTTACAACCAATAGGTTTTACCCCATTTGGTTAAATCTACAATCTTCCAGACAAAATTGAAGTACATAGACTCTATTTCAAGGTCTATAGCTTTGACCTATTAGTCTCGATCTACATCATTCATTGCTCATTTATAGGTCAATGGATCCCCTATGTCATTCTCAGGTATGACGACTTGGTTTGAGTTAAACCCATGTATCAGTCGGGTTCATGAATAACCCTCTTACAACGTCGAGGACTCTTAACTGTTGAGAAGGATGCATTATATCAACAACCCTTGTGGAAGGACCAACTTGATCAACAACTCTTTATCTGTAGTTTCTTTGGAAATTTCTCAATACTAGTTTCCTGCAAGGTCGAGGATTTCTTATGTGGTTTTCCTCTAAGAATGTAATGTTTGTCGATACAAGCACTCTATTTTCTAGAGGATCATAAAACATACCACCTTTTGTTTCTTTGGGATATCCTACAAATAGGCATAATTTTGAACGACGTTCTTGTTGGGTTTTATGCCCTAAAACTCATACATTATAAATGTAATAATTTGAAGGTAATTAAATCATTAATAAAGAGTTATCGATGTGTTACTTCAATAAGCGTTATTGATTGTTTTTGTTTGTTTTGTTTTAATAACCCTAAATCCAATAAACTAACATCCTAGGCTGTTTTATGAGTCTTGAACTGTATGTGGGGACATATGGAGAACAATGTTCAAGGTACAGTCTAAAGGGTTTATAGTATAGGGATAAGGCTGGGTACCTTATCTTGGTGACACTATGAATACGACCCACCTTGTATTTGATACAAACGCAATGATCTAACGCATTTATGTAGGTAACATACGAATGAGGGTATCCTATACAATGAGTTTGCATAAGACCGGTCCACGAAATAGTAATCCTAGATGTAACTCCGTTGACTAGTTAGGTTTCTAATTCAATAGGATGACCTAGGCAACTTAATCTTAATCCTGAGTATATTAAAAACTCCTGTCCACGAGGGATTGTCCTTTGATTCGTATGGGTGAAAGTGACCGTTTACAGACTCAATATACCTACCATCTTGGGGACAAGACCGAGCGGGGAGCTGGAGATATAATTATACAAGATAGAATTCACTCATTCCCATTTTTAAGGGTAGATAAGTTTTCCCTTAAGTGGTGTCTCCGAGACTTTAACAAAGGGCCTTACCCTCTCACTGGCCCGAGAGGGGTTTTTGTTTAATGGTTGGACCATAAACTGGTTGTAGAGAAGCACTGGTACTTAAGGATTTAAAAGTAACCTAGGGGTAATACGGTAATTTGACCTAGTTGGTGTTACGAACACTTATGAAGGACTAATTTGCTATTATTGGTCTATATCCATAGACACAGAAATATATCTACAATGAGAAGAGTGTAGTTGTGAGTCTTTAGTGGAGTGTACCCACAGTTAACGAATATTGATTAATGTGGTTAATGAGTTTAGCTGATTAATCTCATATCGTTGGAGCTTCTGACCGGTAGGTCGATTATGTCCTCTTCTTAGCTCGTAAAGAGTGTTGAGGTATTAATGTCTTGAATGAAATTTGAAATTTGAAAAATTTAGAATTTTTCCAAATCTGGAAATTCCACTCTGCGTCATCTTTTGTGCGTCATCAAAGCATCTGGCTGAAATATCAAAGGATTAAATTTAGGTGTTTCAAACCCTAAATTTTGATGGCCAAAGAAGAAATTGAAGGCCAAGATATGTCTTGGAAAGTCAAATTATTGTATTTTTTATTTTTTTTCTTTAATTTCAAGGATATGCCAAATATGCCAGTCAATTTTGCTTTATTTAATTTAATTATGCTTGTGATCTATGTTTTAAATTAAATTGAATGTTGCATACAGTATGCCAATAAAATCCCACAATACGTTAAGCATGTTCATGCATCTTAGTATATTATAAATGTTATATTATATGGTTTTAATACATGATAATAATTTCATGAGTTATTTAATGTATGTTGATATATTAAATATATGAAATTAGGAAAGTATGATGTATGACATTAATTAAATAAATATAAATAATTATATTTATTAATGTTTTGTTAGTGTATGATTGATTTATTTAATATAAAAGTTATATTTTAAATGAAAATCAATTTGCATTGAGCATGATACATCCATATATTAATATAATTGTTATATTATGTTATCAAATATATGAAGTATGGTTGGTTAATTAATTAGAATTTGATTTTTAATTAATTAAACCATAGAAAGTATGTTATAGAGCTAATTATTAAAATTCATAATAGTTATAAAATTTATGATTAGTAACCGTCAACCTATAATTAAGAATTGCATGCAAACATAAGATCTTAGGAAATTGGTTTTAAATTGTTTAAAATTAATTTAGACCTAAGATCACATTAACTCTAATAAGATTAGAATTTTTTCTTACTTTGTTTTAAAATAGGTTTAAAATATGACTAAGTAGGACAAATAGGACTTTAGGTTATAAGGGAACTCTACCACTTCAGTTCTATCAAGATTGGGAGTATTTAAGTTGACAGTTTACGGAACACCTCCTAATTGGGAACTGAATTGGAGCGTGAGTTGAATTAACCTAAGGCCTATTAGTATGAATTATCACTAGTTTAATTAAACGATTTAATTCACCTAGAACATTAGTGTAAAGACCTTTCATAAGAGTTATAATAGGCATAGACTTAGATAAATTGACTTAACTGAATTTATCTATGTTAAATAACCTTAAGATAAGGTAGGACATTTTAGTGGGAGGAAAATTACAAAACGAGATGTTTATATCAAGTTTTACTCCTACGTCCCTGATTATTCACACCGTAAAATCCATACTCCGCTTCATGCCGCCCTGGGAGCAACCTTCCTTCAGAAAGTGTTTGTATGGTCCAATAACAAGATGAATGGGAAAATGTCTATAGTAAGTGGGAGCGAGACGTGTGTCAACGTATCCCTCGGTCTCCAACTTTAGGTCGCACCATAAGATTCTTATGATCCACCTGCGTGTCATCCTGGAGCGACCATCCCTTTGGAGGGCCTGATCATAGGTTTCAAAAAACTGCGAACTCCTGAAAAGGATAGGTTCACTTAGGTTCATTACCAACAATTGTCTTTCCTAACGGTAGCTTGTTGGTGCGTACCTCTGGGATCTGAAAGTGGGAGGGTTACACTTACAGGGATGAGTTAAGAGTTAACGAATCCTTGACCAAACAATGGTGGCTAATGTCTATAGGAATATGAGTTATTCTGGCATTAAAATTAGTTGAGAATTGTCTCATTTCAAAGGAGAAGTGGCTGATCACCCTTCGGTGGCTGTTGCTCTAAACCTCTGAAGCATCGTTGCAAAAACTAAATCAATAGTTTATTAGGATTTCTTTGATTGCTTATTTTTTGGCTGAATTGACTGGAATACTTACAATTTTGTTTGCTTGTGTAATGCGTTAAGGCAAAGATAAGTAAAACGGTTAATTGTTAATAATTTCAGCATGTTTTCCTCAATCGTCGCACTGCTTAAAAATGAAAAACTAACTGGTGAAAACTATGCAACGTAGAAATCTAACCTGAATATGATTCTGGTTATAGATGATCTACGATTTGTCTAAGGAGTGTCCTCCTATCCCTGCTCGTAATGCATCCCAATCTGGTAGGGATGCATATGATCGTTGGACAAAGGCCAATGACAAGGCTTGAGTCTGACGTACTTAACAAGAAACACGAGGTCATGATAAATGCACGATAGATTATGAAGCCCCTCCAGGAAATGTTTGGACAACTGTCCTCACAGATCCAACACGAGCCTCTTAAGTACGTTTATAATGCACGTATGAAGGAAAACCAATCGGTGAGAGAACATGTTCTCGACCTGATCGTCTAATTCAACATTGCTGAAATGAACGGCGCAGTCATTGACGATCAGGTGTTTTTTATTCTTGAATCTATTCCGAAGAGCTTTCTTCAATTCTACAGCATTGTAGTTATGAATAAAATTGTCTACACCATGACACCCTCTTGAATGAGTTACAGACTTATTAGTCTCTTATGGAAAATAAGGGACTGATCGATGGAGAGGCAAATATTGCCCATTTCAAGAAGTTCCTCAAGGGTTCATCCTCTGGAACTAAGTCTATTCCTTCATCTTCTTGTTCTAAGAAGATCTAGAAAAAGAAAGGAGGAAATGGGAAGTCTCGGGCTGTTGGAAAAAACAAGAGTAAGGCCAAGCTAGCTGATAAAGGCAAGTGCTTCCACTCCAATATGGATGGTCATTGGAAATGCAATTGCCCTAAGTACCTTGCAGAGAAAAGGAAAGAACAAGCAGGTAAATATGATTTAATTGTTTTATAAACTTGTTTAGTGGAAAATGACTATAATGTTTGGATACTTGATTCGGGTGCCACCAATCACGTTTGCTCTTCTTTACAGGAATTAATTCCTTCCAGTAGCTCGAAGAGGGTGAAATGACATTCAAGGTTGGAACGGGAGACGCCATTTCAGCTCGTGCAGTGGGAGCTGCAAAGTTATTTTTTGGAAATAGATTTTTATTTTTACAAAATCTATATATAGTTCTTGAAATAAAAATGAACTTAGTATGTATTTCCTTTTTAATTGAACAATTGTACTTAGTTAATTTTTCTGTTAATGAAGCGTTCATTTTGAAAAATAGTGTATGTATTTGTTTTGCTAAATTAGAAAATAACTTATATGTGTTAAGACCAACTGAAGCAAAAGTACTTTTAAATCATGAGATGTTTAAAACTGCTAATACTCAAACTGAAAGGCAAAGAATTTCTCCCAGTAACAATAGTACTTTTCTTTGGTATTTAAGATTAGGTTACATAAATCTCGATAGGATCGGGAGATTGGTAAAAAATGAACTTCTAAATGAGTTAGAAGATAGTTCATTACCTCCATGTGAATCTTGTCTTGAAGGTAAAATGACTAAAAGACCTTTTAGTGGAAAAGGTTATAGAGCCAAAGAACCTTTAGAACTCATACACTCGGTTCTCTGTGGTCCAATGAATGTAAAAGCTCGAGGAGGGTACAAATACTTCATCTCTTTTATAGATGATTATTCGAGGTATGGTTATTTATACCTAATGGAATATAAGTTTGAAGCACTTGAAATCTTCAAGGAGTATAAGACAGAAGTTGAATACCTGTTAGGTAAAACAATTAAAACACTTTGATCTGATCAAGGTGGAGAGTACATGGATTTAAGATTCCAGGATTATTTGATAGAACATGGAATCCAATTCCAACTCTCAGCACCTGGTACACCTCAACAGAACGATGTATCAAAAGGGAGAAATAGAACCTTGTTAGACATGGTTCATTCTATGATGAGTTATGCTCAATTGCCTAACTCGTTTTGGGGTATGTAGTAGAGACTATAGTTCATATCTTGAACAATGTTCTTTCGAAGAGTTTCTAAAACGCCTTTCGAGTTATAGAGGGGACATAAACCTAGTTTGAGCTACTTAAGAATCTGGGGTTGTCCTGCACATGTGGTAGTGACAAATCCTAAGAAATTAGAACCTCATTCAAGATTATGCCAATTTGTTGGTTACCTAAGGAAACGAGAGGTGGTCTCTTCTTCGACCCACAGGAAAGCAAAGTGTTTGTATCAACAAACGCTACATTCTTGGAAGAAGACCACATGAGAGATCATAAACCACGAAGCAAAATGGTATAAAATAAAGCTACTGAAGAGTCAACAAGAGTTGTTGATGAGACTGGTCATTCATCAAGAGTTAATGAAGGAGCTAGTACTTCTGGTCAGTCTCGTCCTTCTCAATCCTTGGGAATGTCTCGACGCAGTGGGAGGGTTGTATCACAATCTAACCATTACTTGGGTTTAACTGAAACTCAGGTAGTTATGCTAGACGATGGTGTTGAGGATCCATTGTTCTATAAACATGCCATGAATGATGTAGACAAGGACCAATGGATCAAAGCCATAGATCTTGAAATGGAGTCTATGTACTTCAATTCAGTATGAAACTTGTAGATCCACCTAAAGGGGTTAAACCCATAGGGTGTAAATGGATCTATAAACGAAAGAGAAATGTAGATGGGAAGGTACAGACCATCAAAGCTAGACTTGTAGCAAAGGGTTACACCCAAAGGGAAGGGGTTGACTATGAGGAAACTTTTTCCCTTCTTACTATGCTTAAGTCTATAAGAATTCTCTTATCCATAGCCTCATATTATGGCTATGCAATTTGGCAAATGGATGTCAAGACTGCTTTTCTTAATGGCAATCTTGAAGAGAGTATCCTCATGTCTCAGCCCGAGGGGTTCATAGCCCAAGGTCACGAACAAAAAGTTTGCAAGCTAAATCAATTCATTTATGTGTTGAAACAAGCATCGAGATCTTAGAATATTAGGTTTGATACTGTGATCAAATCTTTTGGTTTTGAACAAAATGTTGATGAGCCTTATGTATACAAGAAAATCATCAAAAGTAAAGTAACTTTCTTCATACTTTATGTGGATGACATCCTACTCATTGAGAATGATGTAGGATATCTTATTGATGTTAAAAATTGGTTGGCAGCCTAGTTCCAAATGAAAGATTTGGGAGAGGCACAATACGTACTTGGGATCCAAATCAAGGATCGCAAGAATAGAATGTTGGCCCAATCTCAAGCAACTTACATTGACAGAATGTTGAATCGATATTCGATGCGGAACCCTAAGAAGGGTTTATGACCTGATGCGCACTTGAAGTGTTAACAGCAAGTGTACGGGTCAAGTTATAATATAAGACGGTTAAGTCCGAATATCGTTCCATTGGAGATCCAATTGTGAAGATTTAAGTTACTTAGCTATTCTAGAGTTGAATCAATTTTATTTGAGGATTGAATTTGAAAATTATGAGTTATGGAAAATATAAATCAAATAAGGAAAGTATTAAAGTGAGAAACACAAGAGTCAAAGAGAGTTCTAGGGTAATGAATCCTTGTTTATTTCATCATGCAATATTATAGATTTCATGGATTGTATTGTCATTCATATGCCTAAGTCTAGAAACTTAATTCCAAGTTATTTTCTCTCAAAAACAACCTTTTCTCATGCAACTCGATTGATTATTAATCTTTTAAAACCAATACAAAATTACATGGCATTAAAAATAGTCTTTAGCAACTTTTATTGTCAACCTAACTACTCTTGTGGTAGATTAACAACAATTCATTGTTATAGATCAAGTTAAACATACAATCTCTCAATCATACATCTAACCTAACATGTGAAGATGGCCAATCCACAAGAATTAAACACAATAACAATGAAAAGCATAATCATTCCAACAAAACCATGAAAGTCTACAAGATCAACATAAATTCATAAACAAATCATCAAAACCCTAAAACTAAAGAGTTTAGCCACTCATAGCTTGAAGCAACATGTTTAAGCAAAATAAACAAAGAAAGAGTGTAAAGAAAGAGAAACTCTACTGAAAAGAGACTCTTGATTGAGGTAGCATAGTCACGATCTCCTTGGCTCTCACGTCGGAATTCGAAGGGCACCACGACTATCTCGAACTCTTTTCCTCTTCCTTGCAACTAACTCACTCTTTGAACTCTCACTCAATTCTCTCCTTTTTGTGCTCTTTAGGTCTATAACTTCCTTGATTTTATTTGATGCCTAGGGCTACTGGAAACCCTCAAATTTATAGAGTTTGGCCACCCAAAAACTTACCAAAAATAACAATTTTCATTTAAGGAAAACTGGCGTCGCAGCGCTGGTAAAAAATTTGGGACGGCGCCGCTAAGCTGTTGGAGTGCGTCGCGATGCTAGGGTTGCGTTCAGATAAGGTTGCTCTCAGGTTTTAGCGCCACGGCGCTGACCCAATTTGTGCCATTTCGAGTTTTTCAGCTCTTTTTCGCGATATTCTTGCTCGGTTTTGATCTTTTAGTCTTTTCTTCTAATTTTCCTCATTTTAACCTGAAAACCACTAGCAAACAAGTGAAATCTAATATAAACTCCCTTAATTTGAGAGAATAGAAAGCACTTTTTAAGTGCTTATCATTGCCTTTCAGGTATGGAGTTCATTTGTCTAAGGAACAGTGTCCTAAGACACCTCAAGAAATTGACGATATGAGATGTATTCCCTATGCCTCAGCTGTGGGTAGCTTAATGTATGCTAAGCTTTGCATTAGGCCAGAAATTTGTTATGCAGTGGGAATAATCAGTTGGTACCAGCCCAATCCAAGGTTAGACCACTGGACTGCGGTTAAGAGCATCCTCGAGTATCTAAAGATAACGAGGGACAACAAATTGCTAAAAATATTTACAACTAATAGCAAAATACACAGTCTATTTGCGATAGACTGCGATAGATCGTGATAAACTATTATTTGTATCTATCGAGACACATATAGTAGTCTATCGCGATCTATTGCAGTTTATCACAGATAGACTAAACTTCTGCTATCTTTGTAAATATTTTGGTTCCTTTTGCTATATTTGAAAAGAGCCCTAAATCTAATTTAATTAACTATTTCATTTAAATGAACATCTCTTATATAGCCTATAGTTTTAATATGAATCTAATTCATATTAATATTTGAACTCCTTCAAATATTTAATTCTCTCAAAAATTAATTTTGTATCATATCCAAATTAAATTTATATTATAAAGTTATAATGTATCATCATACATTATATTATTTCCCTAAGTAAATTTAAACATTTCAAGTATCATTCAAGACATTAATACCTTAACACTCTTTACGAGCTAGGAAGGAGACATGATTGACCTACCGATAAGAAGCACCAATGATATGAGATTAATTAGCTAAACTCATTAACCACATTAATCAATATTTGTTAATTGTGGGTACACTCCACTAAAGACTCACAACTGCACTCTTCTCATTGCAGATATATTTTTGTGTCCATGGATATAGACTAATAACAGCAAATTAGTCCTTCACAAGTGTTCGTAACACTAACTGGGTTAAATTATCGTTTTACCCCTAAGTTACTCCTAAAGCCTTAAGTACCAGTGCTCCTCTAATGAACAAGTTGTTTATGGTCCAACCATTAAATAGAAACTCCTCTTGGGCTAGTGAGAGGTAAGGCCGTTTGTTCAAGTCTTGGAGACACCACTTAAGGGAACACTCATCTACTTACCCTAAAGTTGTGAATGAGTGAATTCCATCTTGTATAATTATGTTCCAGCTCCCTACTCAGTCTTGTCCCTAAGATGGTAGGCATATTGAGTCGGTAAACGACCACTCTCACCCATACAAATCAAAGGACAATCTCTCATGAACAAGAGTTCATAACATACACAAGATTAAGATTGAGTTACCTAGGTCATCCTATTGAAATGGAATCAACGAAGTTACATCTAGTGGTTACTATTTGAAGGTCCGGTCTTATGCAATCTCGCATGTCACTACATGAACGTGTTAGATCATAGAGGTTTTCATGGCGGGATAGGTAATGCATAGGGGTTGTCGATCAACGTTTCGAGCCGAGAGGTTTCGTAATGTGTGCTCTTCAGGCTGTACCATTGGTATTTCTTCCTCTTCTAATGACTCTTTGAATGTTCCTTCTGCACTGGAAATTTCTAATGAAACTCTTTGCTCTCTAGCTTCTCTCCTGCGTTAGCTTCCCTCTCTGCCAATATCTGCAAAATGCAACAGAGAATTTTGATCCTGGGAGCATCGGGTCATATAAAGGAGGAAAAATTAAAGAACCACAAGGAATTGAAAACTCCACAAAAGAGAAATTTCTTGGCTCCTCGGCAATGACGCACATTTGGTAGACGGAATTCGTCACTCAACTCCATGCCAAATAAACTTACCAAACTTTACCAACAATCGTAGTGGGAAGTCGAGTCGAACACAGGGGGCATTGTGAATCTCACAATTGGACAGCTTTCAATTCAAGTAACCCGAGGGGGTTTTTGTGAAAAAGTTGATTGCAAGAAAAATTAAATTGCATAAAGTAAAATGCATAAATGAAAAATGGAGTAAAGTTCAATTGGAGAAAGCTCTAGCTTGGGTTGGACGGGATTTCCTTTGTTTGATGTTCTTATTCATTGGTTTGTCTTTACCAAATACGTTATACTTGGCACCTAATCAATTTAATTGGAAAGGCCAAAATTAAATTATCCTAATTGATAAATTAGAATTAAAACCAACCAATGGAAGGCATGCAAAATTTGTATTAAATCTAATTGCATTAAGTTTAAGGCAAAACTAGGTGGAACATTCAACTGAAAAGGCCTAGATTAAATGTCCTATTGATTTAATCCTAGGTTGATTAGAACAATACTTGCCAATTAATTGGGGTTGCAAGCTAACCTAACCTATTGCTTCTTTGATCTATGTACAACCAAGTGTTATGAGTTGTAATTCAATCAAAGTGACAATCAAAATGAACACCAGCGTGACAATTTGATCATAACAAAATGAATTTCAGAATTAAATCATGTGTACAAAGAATTTAGTTCGGAAACTCTTAAGAACGTCGATTACAAAGAAGAATCCCTAATACCTAAGCTAGAAAATAGTGTACCTTAACCAATAATCGACATATCGATTAATGGGTTCGAGTTCCTATGCAAAGAAAGACGAAAAGAGGAGGAAAAACTAAGAGAATTTGAATGTTTGGTGGCTAGAATGTCAAAAAGTGACCTAAAAATTAAAGAGAAACTATTTAAAAATTGTCGGAGTGCGATGGCGGTGATGCACATTTGCACGAGATGTCTTTTCGGAGCATCGTGGCACTCCAAGGCAGCGTCAAGGTGCTTGCTGCGTTCCGCCAACAAAAGCTCTCGGGCGGCGCCTAAGCAGCGCCACTGCGCCATGACTTTAGGGGCATTTTGGTCATTTGAGAGTTCTCTTTCTCGGTTGATGCATGGAACTCTATTTTGGTTCATTTTAGCTCTAATTTATTGCAAACACCCCGCTTTACCTGTCAAGTGCTCGAAACCTACAAAATAACACAATTAACACATTAAATATTACAATGATCCCAAGTTAACATTTACCTCAGGAAAAAAGGTCCAAAGTTAGTCATCCTCAAGGACTTTTTAGAAAAAAAAACATTTACTTCCCCTTCATGTCTTTTTGACTTCATCATGGACTGAATTGTCTGGAGCTTGTGGAAGAGAGAAGTCAGATTATACTCTATTTAATTCACTATTGCATTAGTGTGAAATAGTAGAAAACTCTTCGAAAGAGATTCTAGTATAAAGTTGACTTGGCTCTTCTCATCTATGACAACTCCGTTTACTTTCGATATCTTGAAGTGGACCATCATATCCAAAACATGTTCTCTAATAGAGGTTTCTTTTTCCATGCTGGAGTTCTAAATGTATTTGATAGCATCATGCCTGATCGATGAAGACAGTTGTCCAAACATCGTCTGCAGTGAGTCCATGATTTCCTTAACGGTCATCATGTTCTCATTCTTCTTAGACAACACATGTGATATACTTGCTAATATGTAGACTCGGGCTTTATTATTAGCCCTAATCCATTCTCATATGCATCCCGAACATTTTGGTTTGCATTTGACTTGGGAACTAGAGGACATTCCACTGTTAAAACGAATCATAGATCATTCATGACTAGTATAGTGTCCAGATTTGATTCCAAGTACTGTAATTATCCCCATTAAGTTTTTTAGAAGCGAGTAGTTGTACAAATGAACTATAAAAAGTCCCAGAGAGGATTGTCTTCATGGACTAAGTCTGAACCTTCTTCCTCAAAGAAGAAGAATATGAAGAAAAAGGGTAAAGAGAAATCTCCTGCAAATCTCAAAGGCAAGATATTTCGGGTAGTTTCTCTTCCAGTGCTCGTCCTCGTTGCAGTGGAAACATTTTCCTTTATCTGCAACTTTTTTCTTGCTTTTGAGATTTGTAGGAAATTTCTTTTTACCTTTCTTCTTCATATTTTTCTTCTTTGAGTAAGAGGGTCCAGACTTAGTCCTTGAGGACGATCCTCTCTAGGACTTTTTAGAAATAACATTTACTTCTCCTTCACGTCCTTTTGATTTCATCATGGATTGAAATGTCTGGAGCTCATTGAAGAGAGAAAAGTTGATGATAAGCATATCATTTTAGCATTTGAATTGTATGATATGAATAACTCTGCGTTCACTATGCTTACAAAAGAATTTATCCTGGAATTTATCAAATTCCACCTTTTTAACGCAGATAGAACAAAAAGGAGCTCAAAATATAAAGGAAGAGGATGTTGCCAAAAAAGACCAACGCGTTAAGAACCATGTGTCCAAAAAATAAATAATACAAGCGCTTAGCCGGCAACTGTCATGTCAATATGCAAGTGGACAACTGATTTTACTAGATCATGACAGATCCAATGAACTGAAGACGCGAAGAAGTTAGCACAACAGGGCATGGAATTAAATGCAAAGGTGTTAGGCCATCATGATATCACCTTTTTGACTCTTATAAATAGCCCATTGCACTTCATCTTCAAGCAGAGAGAAAATACTCAATAGTGAAAGCTCTGCCCAAATTCTCGCTCAACCTCCATATCCATCCTCCATTTCAAGCTCTTTTGTGAGAAGATTCTGAGAGTGTTTAGAGTCACCTCTCAAAGAGTGAGAATTCACCCTTGTATAAATAATGTATCAGATAACCACCATTTCAAGCCTATAAGAAGCAAGACATTGTCATTGGCAGCTTGACGACTTCCTTTTTCTTTTCTTCATTATGAACACCTTTCTTACTTGTATGTTGTTGATAACTTTCGAGACATTTGATTATATACTTAATACAAGTTTGATTAACATTATGCCTCCATATATTTTCATTTGCAACATCTTACACCATGAATGTTGAATGTTTTATGAGTTAAGCATAAGTTTTTAGTATTTCCAAATGTGAACAAGTTGCTTTCATCTTGATTAAATGGGTACTTCAAACTTGCTTGAATCTATTGAACAAATAGGTCTAAGTGAGTATATTCATCTGCTTGAGAGAGTCGGTGAGTAATTTCCAGCATTTAACAAGAACAGAGTAGGCTTTAGAGATAAAGTTTTTCTTTTGCCTGAAAAACTCACCATGCGTCTTAGAAATAAAATTAATGTGGTGTCAAAGCATCCAGAGATGCGTCATCAACTTTGAGTTTGTAAGCATGAAAAATCACTTGTCGCTTAGGAAAATACTATTTACTTAACTTGACTTATCCTTTTTCATGGTTCCATTCATTTTATACCCGCTATCTGATCTTGCTTATACTTGACTAACTTCATCTATTATTCATTCTGCATCGCCATCCCACATGTTCATCTATTAATTGCTACAGATCAGAAGCTCCAACGATATGAGATTAATCAGCTAAACTCATTAACCCCATTAATCAATATTCGTTGATTATGGGTACACTCTATTAAAGACCCACACCTGCACTCTTCTCACTTCATATATGTTTCTGTGTCTAGGGATATCGACCAATAATAGCAAATTAGTCTTTCACAAGCGTTCGTAACACCAGCTGGGTCAAATTATCGTTTTACCCATAGGTTACTTCTAAATTCTTAAGTGTCAGTGCTCCTCTAATGAACAAGCTGTTTATGGTCCAACCATTAAACAGAAACCCTTCTCGTGCCAGTGAGAGGGTAGAGCCCTTTGTTTAAGTCCCAGAGACATCACTTAAGGGAACACTTATCTACTTACTCTAAAAATGGGAATGAGCGAATTTCATTTTATATAATTATGTTCCCAGCTCTCCTCAAGATCGTAGGCATATTGAGTCGGCAAACGACCACTCTCACCCATATAAATCAAAGGACAACCCTTTGTGGACAGGAGTTCATAATATACTCAGGATTAAGACCAAGTTGCCTAGGTCATCCTATTGAAATAGAAACCTAACTAGTCAACGGAGTTACATCTAGTGATTACTATTTCGTGGTCCGGTCTTATGCAAACTCATTGCATAGGATACCCCCACTCGCATGTCACCTACACAAACGCGTTAGATCATTGCATTTGTGTCAAATGCAAAGTGGGTCATATCCATAGTGTCACCAAGATAAGGTACCCAACCTTATCCCTATACTATAGACCCTTTAGACTGTATCTTGAATATTGATCTCCATATGTCCCCACATATAACTCAAAATTCATAAAACAGCCTAGGATGTTAGTTTATTGGATTTAGGGTTATTAAGACAAAACAAACAAAAACAATCAATAATGCTTATTGAAGTAACACATCAATAACTCTTTATTAATGGTTTAATTACGGTCAAATTATTACATTTACAATCTACGAGTTTTAGGGTATAAAATCCAACATATAGATCATGAGCTCCAACAATCCAAAATTAACTGGCTAAACTCTTTAACCTAGTTAATTAACATTCGTTAACTACCAGGACACTCCACTATAGCCCAATAGCTACACTCTCCTCACTTTAGATATACTTCTATCCACTTGATATAACCATGATTAGAAAGTCGATCCTTCACAAATTGTTCATCACTACAGCTGGGTCAAAATTGTCGTTTTACCCATGTAATTACATCTTTTTCCTTAAGTCTCACAAATCCTCTAATGAATAATTGGTTTGTGGTCCAACCATTAAATCGAGTCCATCTCGGGCCAATGAGAGGGTGGGGTCCCTTGTTCAAGATCCAAAGTTCTCAGCACGTAAGGGAACAACTTCTCTACTAACCTAGAATTAAGTAGGAGCGAATTTCATCTCGCAAGACTATGTCCCCAGCTATCCGCCTGGTCTCATCCGTAAAATGGAAGGCTGATTGAGTCAGTGAACTCAGGTCATTCTCACCAATGCAGATTAAAGGATAATCCCAAATAAACAAGATTTTATAGTTAGCTTAGGATTAAGATCGAGTTACCTAGCTCATCATGTTGAAATACTCAGTTCTAACAGTAAACGACGTTATAAAGAAAAAGTGATTATTTCATGGTCCGATCTTATGCAAACTCATTACATAGGATGCCCCTACTCTCATGTATCTATATGAACGATATAAGATCACATCGTTTGTATCAAATATAAAATGAGTCGCATTCATAGTGTCCCCAGAATAAAGTACCCAGGCTTATTTCTATACTATAGACCGTTTTGGCTATTACCTAAACTTCATCCACTTTTATGTTTACACATAAAGTCCAAATATTCATACTATAATTAGGGGTTCTTAGTTTATTAGATTTAATAAATGCAATTCACATATTCAATAACATCTTTACTTAATAAACCTCGATAACAACTTGATTGAGAATATGTTCAAAATTTACAAACCATGAGTAGGACATAAAACCCAATAATGGTGGTGTTCCCAAGAAGAGTTCACTGGTAGAAGAATATGTTCTTGTGTTTTCGTTGGAGAATTCCACTGGTTCGTGATTAGTAGAAGAAGTTTCCACATCGAAGACGATCTTCAAAGGTAGGAAAGCTTTCTAATCTCTTAACCTTCTCAATAGCATGCTAATTACTTAATTGTTTATCCATATGTATGTTCTTTGTATTTTGTGTTTCTAAAACAAATTTAATGGCACAAGGCAGTCATTCGCTTTCGCTGGAAATTCGATTCCTTCAATTGGCATCAGAGCCAAATCGTGCTTTAAATTTCATTTTGAAAACAAAATTTGGAGAAAAGGTGGGTGTTTAATTCTGCATTGTGAATGTGGGTTTGATGTTTTCAATTTTGCACCTCAGATTACTGTTTTAATAAGATCAAAATATGTAAGGGCCTGTTGTTTTGGGCATTTTAGTTCTACAATCGAGTCTATAAGTCCATGTCGTTCGAAAGGCAAATGTTGTTAAGGTAGAGGATCGAAAACGGACAAAAAAGGGAGCAAAAATGGAGCAGAAAATGCAATCTGTGCTTCAGTATAGACATCACGTCCAAACACCTAATAAGCAGATATAAACCATAATAGAACATCAATCTTTAACTAGGTTAAGCTATTAAAATAATATTGATTTACATTCAATATCAAAGTTTGCATGAGACCTCTAACTCCCACTCTTTAACCCTCTATATGTACCACATAGGTTTAAGATCAAATATTTACAATGTTAAAAACAAAAAAAGACACGGATGGTAGGCCTAGACGAGTTACTGTGTAGGCTAAGCACCTCAGACTCGCTCGCTACCTGAAAAACATAAAATAGGGAAAAACATGAGCTAGGTTGCCCAGTGAGTGACATGTTTAGTAAGAACCTTTCCTTAATTCATAATTAAATTAGAATCATATTTTAGTTATAAAAATAAATAAGCAACAATAAAACGTTTCCATATCCCAACAAACCATGTTCAGATGAAGCTAACAAACCATACATGTTTCATTTCCAAAAAAAAAAAGAAAATCATGAAATGCAATACATTTCAAAAACGTTTTTCCCTAGTTGAGGCGGAGTAGAGCTCAACACTACTCAACGTCGAAAACAACCTTAGTTGGGGCAGAGTAATCTTGACACACCGAACGTCGAATATCCTTAGCTGATGTGGAGTAATCTCAACACAACAACGTCTATCATACATCTATGTGCACATAGATATCATATCTTGGGTTACCCGAATACCTTCTCAAGTCCTTCAATACTGGGTCTCATATACGAGATTTAGACCACCCACATGCCTTCTCCGAGTCCTTCAGCATTGGGAGTCTTTTCAAAACATAATTCAAAAGCAACATGCTTTGAAATTAACATAATAAAAATTCATGAGTTTATAACATCTCAGACTTTCAAAATTTTCTTAACAATCGTCATGCTTCCGTAAAATCATAAATTAACAAATAGCATGCTTTCATAAAACTTGGTTAACAACTATCATGTTTCAAATAATTCAAATGCAAAACCTTAGTATGCGTTTACATAAAAACACATGCTTCCTTCCAGCAAGTAATCATCAAAGCACATTTAAAACTCATGAAAACATAAACATATAAACATGTACCTAAACATAAACATATATCATGGAAACATCTTTAAAGTAAGCTCATTTTAAGTAAAATTGTCACTCACAATTCGTCCTGTGCCCTTAAGGGATTGTACGTCTTTCCTAGCTTTTCCCGTCCTGAAATAATGTGTTTTCCATAGTTAGATTCCTTTAAAATTCCTTTTTAGAATAGTAGACAGATCCTAAACATTAATGCTTATTCACCACCGAAACAAATTCCATAAGGAAATTCACTAACTAACGAGATTCAAGCAACTAGCAAGATTTAACCATAGTATTCAAGCAAGAGATCAAAATTGTACCAGCGAGACTATTGACTAGCGAGACTAGTAAGAGCAGCGATATTTGTCTCACAAAATTCGACTAGCGATACCAGCGAGAGTAGCAAGATTTATCTCACAAAATGGGACCAGCGATACCAACGATACCCTCTCTTGCCCATACCCGGTGTTGCTTCTTTACCAGCGAAACTCGTTTCCTTTAGCTACTATCTTTGCTTCTGTCTTCACTTCTATCTGTTAAAAGTTGTATTTCCAGCTCGAATTAGAACTTCTTTTGTTCTACAAACTTGTAAAGAAATGTGTTTTCTAGTTTAACTCAAAATTCCAGGGCTTAACTCCTCTTCGTTCATCCGATAATCCAAGTTAAAGATTGATGTTCTATCATGGTTTATATTTGCTTATTAGGTGTTTGGACGTGATTTATGGTTGCTACAGGTTGACCGTAGATGTCGGAAGAGAGGCGGTGTCTGCTGTCATGACATTTTCTCCTAGGTTAAGGAGATAACCGGGACGGGGTGTGACAATAGAGCACAACGTCGGACGTTGTGCGCTATGCTGAGACACAGAGGCATTAATGTCGCAGCGTTGGCCTTGATTGTCGCTGCACTACGACTTCAAAAGCCAGAGTGTAGCAATGCTACCCAATAGCGTTGTGATGCTCCAATGGTAGCATGGACATTCGATTTTACGCTTGTTGTGGGTTCGAGCTGGCAACTGCAAAATTACTATTTTTGTAATTTTATTTTATTTTAATTAATTAATTTGGTATAATTTGATTATATTTATTTAATTAATTTTAGAGGTACCCAAAATTGGTCTATTTTTGCTATTTAATTTATTTTTTGCATGAGATGTATGATTAAATTAAAGTTGAGATATATTGTATAATGTATTTCATATAGTTTAAAATCCCACCTTAGGATAAACATTATCATGCATCATTTTTAATATAAGTGTTATATTATTTGAATGGTATGATATTATTAGCATGAACATAAATTCTATTTAATATAAATGTTATATTGTATAGTTCTATGTATTAATAAGCATGTCCATGCATCCTACCATAATATAATTGTTATATTGTGTAGTTCTATGTATTAATAAGCATGTCCATGCATCATACCATAATATAATTGTTATATTGTATGATATGATATGCTTAGTTTTCATTATTTAATATAAATGTTATATTGTTTACTGAAAATGAATATGCATTGAACATGACATTACTTTAGTAAATATAATTGTTATATTTGGCTAATGTCATTAGAATGCATGTCATAAGTTTTAATTATTCATTAAAATATGAGGGTTGTGTCCTTAATGAAATAGATTAAAATCTATAATAAAGAGTTGCATGCAAACATAAATTATGAATTAGTTTTAAATGGTTTAAAATTGGTTCACCTAGCTTATGTTTAATATTTCTAATATGATTAGAAATAGGTTAATCTTTTATATTTATTTTAATAAGATTAAAATAAATGTAATAAGATATTAAATTTATAAAATATTTGCCTATAAGGGAGGTCTACAATAAGGAGGTCTAAGGAAGGTTTTGTCTAAGGCTAGGGTATTTAAGCTGACAAAAATGGAACACTCTTACCTAGAAACCGACCTAGAAGGTGAATTAGTCAAATATATTTATAAGCATGCAACTGTTGATTTGATTTTATTAAAGTGTTTAATAAATGATATTCAAAATTGTTAAACTATGCAATATAAGAGTTATATTATGCAAATTAACAAAGGACTTAGATAAATTAATTAGATGGACTTACCTAAGTAATAAACCCTAGGTTTAAAACACTTAATGGGACGAACAGATATATATGATATGTCATTTTCTTCTCACGTTTCTCCCTAAAAGTTCACACCGTGAGATCTATGTTAGGTCTTGTGGCACCTCAATTTGTCCCCCTTCGAATGGTGTTTGTATAGATCAATATCAAGGTGAATGGAGAGACTGTTTATAGCAAGTGGGAGAAGGACGTGTGTCAACACATCCTACGGTCTCCTTCATTGGTTTGCTAGATAACTTTCATGCTCGACCTAGTGGCACCTCAATTTGTGTCCCTTTTCGGATGGTGTTTACTAGAAATTTATCTCAAACTCTTGTTAAGGATAGAGTAGTTTTAGTTTTTGCCCCAATTGGTTTTTCCCTTCGATTGGCTCACTGGGGTAGAGCTTTAGGATTTAAAATGAAGGGTTACACTTACAATAAATTGTTAAGGAAGTTAATGATTTCTTGACCAAATGATGGTGATTAATTATTATAGGAATAAGAGTTATTCTAGTGTAATAATTAGTTGAGAGTGTCTCAATTTAGTGAAGGGGTGATTGACTACCCTTGGGTGTCGTTTATCCTAAATCACTGAAGCATCATTGCAAAATTTGGGTATTGATTAGGTTATATGAGTTATGCATGTTTCTAATAAGAAATAATTTGTATGTTTTAGCATCTTCAAAATGTCAAGTGCTTTTATTACTTTGTTAAGTGCCGATAAAATGAATGGTGATAATTACACATCATGGAAAAACACGATTAACACTGTACTCATCATGGATGTCCTAAAGTTTGTCATCACTGAGGAGTGTCCTCAAGTTCCTGCTCAAAGTGCATCAAGAAATGTTCGTGATGCATATGAGAAATGGATGTAGACAAACGAAAAGACCAGAGCATATATTCTTGCCAGCTTATCTAAACTTTTGGCAAAGAAACACGAAACCATGGTCACTGCTTGTGTGATCATAGGCTTCTGCAAAAGATGTTTGGACAACTGTCCTTACAAATCAAGTATGATGCTTTGAAATTCATTTACAATGCACGTATGAACGAAGGGGCCTCAGTGGGAGAACATGTTCTCAATATGATGGTCCACTATCAACGTGGTGGAAATGAATGTGGCCATTATCAATAAGGTCAGTCAAGTTAGTTTTATTATGGAATCTGTAAGCCCCACACTTAGCTTTGGAAGTTAACAAGCTATAAAGATTAGCTTTGGAAGATGGCAAGCTAAAGGAGGATGTTGTAGCATGTATTTGCGAAGTAAAGAGTGGTTGAGAGCCTTAAGGCATGAGTTATCATGCGTTGAAGGTGTCCTATGCGTTGGTAAAGGTGTGCTATGTGTTGGTGAGGGTGTGCCATGCATTGGTAAAGCCACCTTGAGTTGGAGAGCTGCTGCTATGTGATAAAGGACTGCTGCTATGCATTGATAAGCTGAAGCTATGCGTTGGTGAGGCTGTGATGAAGTAGCATGCGTTAGCCAATTCATTTTTAAAGGAAAAGAAAGTGGAGGTTAAGTCGGCGGCCTATTTAAGTGAGTAAGCTAAGTGTTTGATCATTTTAAACACATTCAAAAGCTCAAATCAGTTTCAATTTCACAGCTGAAAGACGAAGAGAGGTAGAAGAAGGTGTTTAGGGAAAAGTTGTGGAGAATTCAGATCGGTTTTATGGTAAAACTAAAGCTGGAACAGTGAGTCTGGCTGCTGTCGTGCAATCCGAGCGTGGTCTAGTGTTTAGAGAAGAGTGAGCTGAAGAGATCGAATTTAGGGTTGAATTTTAAGGTTAGAAAGTTAACTCAATTCCTAACAATTTCTAAGTAGGATGCTTGAGTTGAATTTGAGGAGAAATATGTAAACTTTATGGTTGAAGTGACTGATACAGATTTGCTAAGCGATTTGAAGTAGCTCGAAGTTATTTGGGAATATCTGTCAAACGAAGAGGAGTTATGCTCTGCAATGTTGAGGTAAACTAGAAAACCTATTTCTTTATAAGTTTGTAGAAGGGAAAAAGTTCTAAATTTGGCTGGAAATGCGATTTCCAACAGATAGAAATGAGAATAAAAGGAAAGGCAGAAACTGAGATAGTGGGTATCGCAGGAACTGCAGTAGCGCTAAGAATTTAAGCGTGAGTAGCGAGACGGGTGTCGCTAGTAACGTTGAAGGCTTTGTGTCTCACAACTCTCGCTGGGTATCGCTAGGTATCGCTGCTTAGGTGAGTCTCGCTAGTCTCGCTCACCATGGTATCGCTAGTACCGCTTACTTGTAGTTCAAAATCTCGCTAGTAGTCTCGCTAGTTTTGTAGAATATCGCTTATTATGATTTGTTTTGGATGAAGTTGGTCTCGGTGGTGAAACATGAATAAATGACAAATGTGTAAATTTAATGGTTTGTAAAAAGAAACTTTAGGAAAGTCTAACACGGGAAATGTGTTATTACAGGCCAAGAAGAGCTAGGGAAGGTGTATAATCTGCCCAAGGCTTAAGACAAGTTGTGAGTGACACTTGTATTTAAAATGTGTTTATCTTAAACAAAGTTTCATAGTTGAAAGATTATGTTGAAACATGTTTATGTGATTATGCTTTCACAAGTTTTAACGTACATATTATGTGTTTTATATTGAAAATCATTTGAGGCATGCTGGTTGTTTAATGAGCTTTATGAAAAGCATGCTGTTTGTTAATATATAATTTTATGGAAAACATTAAAGTTTGTAAATAGAATTGTGAAAACTTGAAATGTTAAAAACTCATAAATTTATATAATGCCATATGTTATTGGAAAATGTTTGTAAGAATGAGACCCCATGCTGAAGTACGGTGAGAAGGCATATGGGCAGCCCAAATTTGTATACCGAGGAACCAAGAGAAGGCATCTGGGTTGATTGACAGTCCCCAATGTCGAGGGACTTGATGAAGGTTTGTTATGGGACCCCAATGCTGAAGTACGGTGAGAAGGCATATGGGCAGCCCGGATTTGCTATACTGAGGAACCAACAGAAGGCATCTGGGTTGATTGACAATCCCCAATGCCGAGGGGACTTGGTGAAGCTTTGTTATGGGACCCCAATACTGAAGTACAGTGAGAAGGTATATGGACAGCCTAGATTATAATTCCTATGTGCACATAGAGAGATTTTCGACGCTGATGTGTTGAGATTACTCCACACAGCTAAAGATTTTCGATGTTAGGTGTGTTGAGAATACTCTTGTAAGCCCCGTACTTATCATTGAGAGAAGGTAAGTAAGAAGAAACTATGGGACAGGTATTGAGTAAAGAAAATTGGCCGAGTTGTGTGAGAGCAAAAATGGCTAAGTGTTGGCCATATGATGGGTGATTATGCGTTGAGGGTATGTCTAAAGCTTGACAAGAGTTTCCGCTGGTAGGCATGTGTTGAAGAGGGCAGCTCAGCGTGGAAATAGATGTGAAGGAAGGAGGGTGCAATAGGCGTTAGTAGAAGTATGCGTTGAAGGCTACTATGTGCTAGAAGTTGGAATTGCTATGCGTTGAGATGGCCTGTGCGTTGAAGCTTGGTATGCGTTGGTGCATAGAAAAGGGACCGAGAGGGCCATGCGGTAGTCGGCTATTCGGCATTGGGCAATCAGTGGCATGGTAAGTTGAGGCTATACATTGCCGAAGGGATGCGCGGAAGGTTGCGTTGGCTAATTCAAGAAGGAAGATGATGGTAGAGCAGGTAAGTCGGTGATTTATATTGACATATAAGTGAGTGCATCGAATAATTAAACCCTTTTGGACATATTTTCGAACTCAGATTGACTCCATTTCGTAGAAGAACAATGAGGAGAGGTGGAAGAAGGTGTTTATATCGAATTCAAGTAGAAACCAGATCATTTTCAGGGTGACTTTGAAGCTGGAACCAGAAGCTTGATTGTTGCTGATAAATCTGGACACCAATCAGTATTTGAAGGAGAGTGAACTGAGGAAGTTAAAGCTAGGACTGAAATTTTGAGGTTAGTAAGTTTATTTAATTCTTAGCAACTTCCATGAAGGATGTTTAAGCTAAATCTGAGAAAAAATGTGTTAATTTCTAGGAGGAAGTAATTGGAGTTGAATTGCTAGACAATTCAAGGCAGTTGAAGTCATTTGGGAATAGTTCTCAAACGAAGACGAGTTATGGTCTGAAATTTTGAGGTAAGTTAGGAAACTCACTACTTTACAAGATTGTAGAAGAGGAGAAGTTCTGATTTTGGCTATAATATGGTTTTTAGCAGGATAAAGAAGGAGTTAGAAGGGAAGGAAGGAAGCAATGGTATCAGGTGTCGTTAAGACAGTGGTATCGCTAAGGAGCTGGAGAGTGAGCAGCGGAACGAGTGTCGCTGATAACGCAAAGAGCTTTGCGTCTCACAACTCTCGCGGAAGTCTCACTGGGTATCGCTCCTTAAGGTAATCTCGCTAGTCTAGTTCACTCCGGTTTCACTAGTGTAGTACTCAGTGGTGTGATTTCCCTGGTAGTCTCGGTAGCGACATAGAGTATCGCTAGTTATGAATATTTTGGAAAAAGAGAGTCTCAGTGATGGAGTGAAAATGGTATACATATATGCATACTTAATGATTATGGAGAGAGAGTTCAAAGAAAACCTAATGTGAGAAATGTGTTTTTTACAGGCCAAGAAGAGCTAGGAAAAGCAAATAATCTGCTCGGGACCTAAGACAAATTGTAAGTGACTTTCTATTTCATCCAAGGATTATTTCTAACATTGTGCAAGTGAAAACGAGTATGTCATATGAAATCCTGTATGCATGTTATCTAAATGCAACCCACGACCGAAGGACCATGTGTGAAGGCCTATGGGGATATGATATATGACACAGTGCTGAGGGACCATGGGTGAAGGCACTTGAGAAATTGATTGAGATGGATTCCAATGCCGAAGGACTTTGTGAGAAAGCATATGGAAAACAAGTACATAATGGCTCGGTGCTGAGGTACCACGAGTAAAGGCACTTGAGTAGAGGATTGATTTGGAACTTAGTGCTGAGGAACATCATAAGAAAGCACTTGAGAGTAGAAACGCCGAGGGACGAAATGTGAAGGCATGTGAATGTATGAATAATGAGAATTTGTTCATAAGGTTAAGTACGTTAAGCTTTGCTCCGCTACCTCTTGAAAAGATATTTATATTATATTTATTTAATGGCATGGGTGACCTAGGAATCTGTACTTATGAAATACATAGTAGTTATTATGATCAATATTAATTCAAGGATTTAATTGTAATTGGATAACTTAGTCACTCACTAGGCTTTAGGCTCACGCTTTCTTGTTTATTGTTGTTCGTTTCAGGTAGCGAGCGTGTCCGAGACGCCTAACCTACAGAAGATCCTCGTCTGGGCTTATTCTGCATTAATTCTCTGGGATAGTTATAAATACTCAGTTTATGTACATGTTTTGTCATACATGATCCTTGTAGTATAACGAGAGTGAGTTTTGTACTGTGTGCTGAACAAATACCTGTTATGATAAATTATGAGTTGAGAAATCAGAATTTAGAATTTATGTTTTAACTCTTGACGTTTTACTAGCATAAAGCTTTGTATAATTGATCTGGTATTGATTCATGTTTCAAGATATATGATGAGGAGTGTGTGTGTAGGTCGCACCTACTTTTAGGTTAGGAAGGGAATCTGGGAGGGGGTGTGACAACTCCGCTCCAACTAAGGATATTTCGACTTTGAGTAGCGTTTGCGCTTCGTTCCGCCTCAACTAAGGAAAAGGTTTTTAAAGTAAACTGGTTTTCTATATATCTTTTTCTGAAACGAACATCTATGATTTGACAAAGGTATTTAAGCATATTTTTACAATGGATATGACTTGAACCGATGTTTTATACGCATTGTGTTAAAATGTTTTTACTATGATTAGTTTTCGAGCCAAAGGAAGTTTTATGAAATTAGTCACTCACTGGGCAACCGAGCTCATGTTTTCCTTGTTTTTCTGTTTTTCAAGTAGCGAGCGAGTTCGGAGTGCTTAGCCTACACAAAAACTCGTCTGGGCCCATCAGTAGTGTTTAGTATATTGAGAATTGTAAATAATTGAACTTAATCATGAGTGGTACATATACAGGGTTAAGGGAGTTGTTGAGAAATTGATGTAATTGTATATCTTGGAAGGTAGCATGGTTGTTTGTTTGATAAATTAACCCTAGTCTAATTATGTTGTTAAATTATTGTGTATATGCTTATTAGGTAATGATCAAGGATTAAGGTTGGCAGTGGATACCGTAAGATGGTCGGTGTCTACTGTCATTACACTTTCTCCTGGGTCAGGAGGAAACCTGGGAGAGGGTGTGACAGAATCTCTACCTAAGAGTTTCCTTCAGTTCAGGACCAATCCTGTTATGAACAAACTGAACTGCCCCCTCTCTGAAAAGCGCTTGAAAAATGCTTTTTATTCTCTTAAATTAAAGGAGTTTATTTAGATTTCACTTGTTTGTTAATGGTTTTCAGGTCATTACAAAGAAAATAAGAATCGAAAGCCAAAAGAACTAAACCGAACCAAAATCAAATGAAAAAGAGGAGAGAATCACCAAATTGCCAAAAACATGGTAACGTCGTGTCACCAGCTCGATCTACCACAGCACTTTTTCCTTAGAGCATCATTCAAGCATAGGGCAGCAATGCTAGCGCAGCGTTGCGATTCAACGCTGAGGGTAGGTTTTAATGACGCACCGCACGACAACACCACCATTTTATGACATTCAGTGCAGCAGTGTCATTGACTAGCGCCACAGCACCAGCTTTCCTTATTTGAAGAATCAACAATTTTGGAAAGAATTTTGGGCGGCTAACTCTATAAATTAGAGGGTTTCTAGCAACCCTAAACACACAAAGAGACACAAGAAGAAGAAGAGAAATCAGAGAAAATACAATAGAGAGTCCCAAAGAGTGAGTTGGCTGCAAGGAAGAGAGAAAAGATTTTGAGAGAGAATTTTGGTGTCGTTCGAGTTCCTGACTTGAAGACTAAGGACATCTAAGGACATCTTGGCAGTTCCTCCTCAATCAAGAGCTTCTTTTCAGTAGAGTTTCCCTTTCTTTACACTCTTGCTATGCTTAAATTGTTTGTGAACATGTTGCTTAAAGCTATGAGTGGCTAAACTCTTTAGTTTTAGGGTATTGATGAATTGTTTATAAAGTTATGATGATATTGTAGACTCTTCATAGTTCTGTTGTAATGAATATGTTTTTCATTGTTATTGTGCTTAAATTCTTGTTGAATGGCCATGATTGAATGTCAGGTTAGATGTATGGTTGAGATAATTGTATGTCTAACTAGATCTATAACAATGAATTGTTGTTAATCTATCATTGCGAATAGTTAGGTTAACAATGAAAGTTGCTAAAGACTACTTCTAATGCCATGTAACTTATATTGGTTTCACAATATTAATAATCAATTAGGTTGCATGAGAAAATGTTGTTTTTGATTTACTTGGATTTATGTTTCTAGACTTAAGCATATGAATTGCAATAAAATCCATGAACCCTAGAATGTTGCATAATGAATTAAACATGGATTCAATTCCCTAGAACTTTTTTTCACTCTTGTGTTTCTCATTTACTTGCTTTCCCTTTTTAGTTTTTCCAAAAAACCACAACTTGAGATTGAATCCTCAAATAAAATTGATTCAATTCTAGAATAGCTAAGTAACTTAAACCTTCACAATTGGATCTGCAGCGGAACGATAATCGAAACTTAACCGTCTTATATTATAACTTAACCCGTACACTTGCGGTAACACGAAAAGTGCACATCAAGTTTTTGGCACCGTTGCCGGGGATCCAAAGAACAATTTTTATTGCTTAATATTCATTAGAATTGATAGATCTTACTTTGAGGTGTATATTATTTTGGTTGATAAGTTTTTCAGTTTATGCCTCGTGATAATACTAACCCCTCCCCCTTAATCCCGAGATTGATAGGACATATGGAAGAAATCTAAGAGCTCAACACAATCATATCGAGGAGATAACAAGGGAGATACCGAAGGCAACCCAGGATTACTTTCAACCAACATTACCGGCAAATCAACCCGACATTATGAATGTGCCCATCAATGTCAACAGCTTTGAGTTTAAACCAAGGTAGATTCAAATGGTTAAGACCTAGCCTTTAGAAGAAGAACAAATGAAGATCCTCATAAGCACTTTACAGGACCAGTCTTTCATAGAGATATGTAGAACGGTAAAGATGAATGGTGTCTCTAACGATGCTATTAAAGTAAGACTTTTTCCCTTCTCTTTACAGGATCGAGCAAATAATTGGTTGGTGATTGGGCACTTTAAGTGTTAACTGCAAATGTACGGGTCAAGTTATAATATAAGACGGTAAAGTCTGAATATCGTTCCACTGAGGATCCAATTGTGAAGGTTAAAGTTACTTAGCTATTCTAGACTTGAATCAATTTTATTTGAGGATTGGAATTGAATTTGTGAATTATGGAAAATATAAACTAAATAAGGAAAGTAATAAAGTGAGAAACACAAGAGTCAAGAGAATTCTAGGGTAATGAATCCTTGTTTATTTCATCATGCAATATTCTAAAATTCATGGATTTTATTGTAATTCATATGCCTAAGTCTAGAAACTTAATTCCAAGTTATTTTCTCTAAAAAACAACTATTTCTCATGCAACTTAATTGATTACTAATCTCTTGAAACCAATACAAATTACATGGCATTAAGAATAGTCTTTAGCAACATTCATTGTCAACCTAACTACTCTCGTGATAGATTAACAACAATTCATTGTTATAGATCTAGTTAAACATACAATCTCTCAATCATACATCTAACCTAACATGTGAAGGTGTCCAATCCACAAGAATTAAACACAATAACAATGAAAAGCATAATCATTCCAATAAAACCATGAAAGTCTACAATATCAACATGAATTCATAAATAATTCATCAAAACCCTAAAACTAAAGAGTTTAGCCATTCATAGCTTGAAGCAACATGTTCAAAAAATATAAACAAAGAAAAAGTGTAAAGAAAGGAAAACTCTACTGAAAAGAGATTCTTGATTGAGGTAGCACCATCACAATCTTCTTGGCTCTCACGTCGGAACTCGAACTGCACCACGACTCTCTCGAACTCTTTTCCTCTTCCTTGCAACTAACTCACTCTTTGAGGCTCTTTTTGGTGTGATATTTCGTGCTTAGATTGATGGTAAATTGTTGATTAAGGCTACTGGAAACCCCCAAATTTATAAAGTTGGCCACCCAAAAGACTTTCTAAAAATACAACATTTTTCATATTTGGAAACTGGCGCCGCAACATTGGTCTATAGCGCCGCGACGCTACCGAATTTGTTGTGTTGCGATAGACGCTGCTCTCGGGTTTTAACATTGCGACGCTACCCCAATTTTTGCAATATTGAGTTTTTCATGTCTTTTTCACTATATTCTTGCTTGGTTTTGATATTTTGGTCTTCTCTTCTAATTTTCCTCATTTTAACCTAAAAACCACTAGCAAACAAGTGAAATCTAATATAAACCCTCTTAATTTGAGAGAATAGAAAGCACTTTTCAAGTGCTTATCAGTTGGAAACCATACCTTTGGATAGTATCACTACATAGGAGATCTTGGCTCAAGCTTTCTTGAACAAATATTTTCCACCGGCTAAATCTCAAAAACTAAGAACGGAGATTGGAACATTCCACCAACTTGAGGATGAGCAACTATATGAGGCTTGGGAATGGTATGAGGATCTCTTGAGAAGGTGTCCTCAACATGGCTACCCGGATTGGTTGCAAATTCAACTCTTCTACAATAGGTTGTCAAGCTCAACCAAATCCATTCTAGATGCTACCGTTAGAGGATCAATTTTCTCTAAGAATGCTCAAGAGGCCTATACCATACTAGAAGACTTGGCCACTACATCTAACAATTGGCCATGTGAACTATCTTCTCCAATCATCCCAAAAGTTGTCGGATTGTATGAGGTGGATGAGGTAAATTTTCTTAAGGCTCAAATGGCTTCCGTTACCAATGCTCTTTCTAAACTAACTACAGGGGGCCAAGCTCAAGTAGTCCACCATCCATAGCATCCCTTGCTGCCATGGCGTAGGAGATGTCTACACAAAAGGAGTTGAAATAGGAAGACAATGAGACGACCAATTATGTTGATAGAGGACATTATAGAGGCCACCAACAACAACAACTTCCAACTCATTACCATCCTAACTTGAGGAACCTTGAAAACTTTTCTTATGCTAACAATAGAAATGTTTTGCAAGGTCCTCACGGTTTTTCCAATGTAGGTCCATCACACACCGAGAAGAAGTCCAACTTAAAAGACTTGATGGTGGAGTTCATAAAGGAAGCAAGAGGAAGGACCACCACATTGGAGAGCACAGTGCAAAGTCATGGCAATGCTATTCACAATATTGAGGTACAAATAAGTCAAATAGCCACTTCTCTTCAAACAATGCAAAAGGGCAAGTTTCTTAGTTGCCCCGAAAGGAACCCAAAGGAGGAGTGCAAAGCCTTGACTTTGAGGAATGGGAAAAAACTATCCACTCCTTTGATTGATGATGAAGATGAGGAGCAAGAGGTAGATGAAACCATCCATGAGCCTATCATAGAAGATGAACCCAAGGAGGTCTTAGAAAAAGAGGAAAAGGTAAAGGAGTTGGCATCTTCAAGTAAGTCATCTAACCCTCTACCTTTTGTACCTAAAACCTTGCCCTATCCTCAACATTTTGAAAAGAAAGAAATAGACTCCCAATTTGCTAAATTCATAGAATTATTCAAGAAGCTTCATATTAATATTCCTTTTGCTAAGGCTTTAGAGCAAATGCCCAACTATGCTAAATTTATCAAAGATGTCTTGTCTAAAAAGAAGAAGTTTGGGCAATATGAGATGATTAACATGACAGAGAAATGCAGTGTTGTGCTGCAAAAGAAGCTACCACAAAAACTGAAAGATCTAGGGAGTTTTACTATACCTTGCACTATTGGGTCTTTAAATGTTACTAGGGCTCTTTGTGATCTTGGTGCTTCTATTAACTTAATGTCTTTATCTATCTAAAAAAAAGCTTGATATTGCAGAAGTGCAACCTACGACTATCACTTTGCAACTAGCTGATAGATCATTGGCTATCCTAGAGGTATTATTGAGGATGTGTTAGTTAAAGTTGACAATTTTATATTTCTTACAGATTTTGTAGTCTTGGACATAGAGGAGGACTCTGAGATTCCTATCATCTTTGGGCACCCATTCCTAGCAACTGGGAAGGCCATCATTGATGTCCAACAAGGGAAGTTGACTCTAAGGGTGAGTGATGAGAATGTTGTCTTTAACATTTATAAGTCCTTGAGTCATCATGATGAAGGTAGTACTTGCCATGCAATAGATATAATTGATCATACTATTTCTGAGCATATTGAGGTCATGTTGGCTACTGATCATTTAGAACAAAGCATAATAGATGTTGATTTTGATAATGTAGAAACTATTTTTTATGAATTTGCTTTGTATGCTAAGTGGTTAGATAACATGTCAATATGTACTAAAATGTATAAACAATGTCTCTTGCTCCTTTGCATGTTATAAGTAATGTTGAGAAACCTGCTCTTGAATTAGAGGTGTTGCCTTCTCACTTGAATAAGCATTCTTAGATGATTTGTCTTCTTTTCTTGTTATCATATCTTCTGATTTAAATTCTAGAGAAGAAGAAAAATTGTTGAAAGTGTTAACGGATCATAAGTCTACCATTGGTTGGTCTATTAAGGATCTTAAAGGTATTAGTCTGTTAGTCTATATGCATAGAATTTTGATGGAAGATACCTTTAGCCCTTCAGTGGAACACCAAACGAGACTTAATCCCGCTATAAAGGAGGTAGTCAAGAAAGAAGTGCTCAAGCTTTTGAATGCAGGAATCATTTATGCCATATCTGACAATCCATGGGTAAGTCTTGTTCAAGTAGTACCCAAGAAAGATGGTATGACTGTATGATTGCCACTAGAACTATGACAGGATGGCATGTGTGCGTTGATTATATGAAGTTGAATAAGGCTACTAGAAAAGATCATTTTCCTCTTCCTTTTGTAGATCAAATGCTTGATAGACTTACAAGTTACTCTCATTACTGCTTCCTAGATGGATATTCTGGGTACAAACAAATTGTAATTGCTTCCTGAGGATCAAGAAAAGACCATATTTACTTGTCCTTATGAGACATTTTCTTTTAGGAGAATGTCTTTTGGTTTGTGCAATGCTCCTGCTACTTTTCAACGTTGTATGATGTCTATTTTTCAGGGGCTCACTGAAGACATAATGGAGGTTTTCATTTTGTTGTATTTGGGTCTTCATTTGATTCTTGTCTTGCTAACCTCACTCGTGTGTTGTAGAGATGCCAAGATGCTAACCTTGTGTTGAATTGGGAGAAGTGCCGCTTCATGGTCAACGAGGGCATCGTTCTCGGGCACAAAGTTTCACAAAGAGGATTGAAGGTGGATAGGGCTAAAATCGCCGCCATTAAACAACTACCACCTCCCACGAATGTGAAGGGAGTCAAAAGCTTCCTAGGGCATGTAGGGTTTTACAGGAGATTTATGAAAGATTTTTCTAAAATTCCAAAACCCTTGAGTAACTTGTTAAAAATGAAACTAAATTTGTGTTTGATGATGCATGTCTACTAGCTTTTAATATTTTGAAGGAATGATTGATTTCTACACCTATTATTGTTATACCTTAATGGAATTAGTCTTTTGAGATCATGTGTGATGCTAGTGACTATTCTTTAGGAGCTGTTTAGGCCAACATAGAGATAACATGTTTAGGGCAATTTACTATACTAGTAGGACTCTTGATAGCACTCAACAGAAATACACTACTACTAAAAAATGTAAACCCTACTTTCATTTTGTAAGAGCTAAATGTAAGTACATAGTACCAATATAGACTAAATTGTTTTTCCTCTTGTAGATTGAAGGAAGAAGTGAATGAAGCCGGAAGTATTTTTGGTAAGTTGAATTTTTAAGTCATTAAGAGGAAACCCAGCTAGAATTGACTTTGAATATTAATTGGGGCACAAAAGCAAATTTTAAATTAAAAAGAATGAAAGAAAGAAACAAAGAAAGAAAGAAAAAGAAAGAAAAAAGAAAGAAAAAGAAAAGAAAAGAAAAAGGGAAAATACTAAATAAATAAAAGGAAAAGAGATAGTGGAAGGAGAGGCGGTGGAGATATTTTCAGGTGGTGGAGATGCCAATTGATTTTCTCTCATTTTCAAGCTTAAATCGACTCCATCTTTCAGCTAAGTGTCGAGGGGAGGTAGAATGAGATATCTAGGGCAAATCGTGTAGAATTTTGGTAGGTTTCGTGCTGTAATTGAAGCTAAAACAGAAGATTCGATTGTTGTCGCACAGTTTGAGCAAAGTTTGGTGTTTGGTGAATAGCAAGCTGAAGGGATCGAGTTTGAAGTTTCAAATTTGAGGTTAGTAAGTTAACTCAATTATTAACAACTCTTGTGAAGGATGGTTGAGCTGAATATGAAGAAAAACATGTTTAATTTTAGGTGGAAGTGATTGATACGAATTTCCCGAGTAATCTGGAGCAGGGCAAAGTAAATTGAAAATATCTGCCGAATGAAGAGAAATTAAGCTCTAAAATTTTGAGCTAAGTTAGAAAGCGCATTTATTTACAAGTTTATAGAAGGAAAGAAATTCTTATTCGAGCTAGAAATGCAACTTTTTAACAATTAGAAGTGTGGGCAGTAGCGAAGACAGTAGCAGAAGGAGGCGAGTCTTACTGGAAGATTGGACAACACTGGGAACGTGAAGGAGCGAGAGCGAGACAAGTCTCACTGGTCTCGCTGGTTGATTTTGTCTCACAAATCTCGCTAGTCTCGCTCGTTCACAGTCTCGCTGGTACAGTTGGTTTTGCTTGATTTCGCTGGTTTAGTCTCACTAATGGCTTGAATCTCGTTCATTAGTGAACTTTTTAATGAAATATAGCCTCGGTTGAACATTTCTTCATGGAATATAGTCTCGGTGATGGTTTCCTCTATGTAGTAGGGTCTCGGTGGGTGAATAATATGAATGACTAAGGCTTGTTTCCTATGTAAAAAGGAATTTTAAGGAAATCTAACAAAGGGAAACGTATTATTTCAAGCCGAAAGGAGCTAGGAAAGGCGTATAACCCACTAAGGGCCTGGGACAAGTTGTGAGTGACAATTTTATTCAAAATAAGCATGCTTTATACAAATTTTTCATGCTATTTACCGTTGCTTGGAAACATGTTATTATGTTTATGCTTTGCACTGGGTTTAAATGTGCTATGTTGCTTATTTGCTTTAAATAATATGTGTTTCCCTATAAATGTCCATTATGGTTTTGATTGGAAATATTCGAAGCATGTTAGTTATTAACCGACTATGAATGGCATGTTATATATTAATCTATGATTTCATGGAAGTATGATGATTGTTAAGGAATATGTGGAAGTTTAAGACGTTATAAAATCGTGAATTTTATTATGTTATTTTCAAAGCATGTTACTTTTGAGTTATGTTTTAAAAGAAAGACTCTCGGAGAAGGCATGTGGGTAGCCGGGATGTAAAAATGGTTCCCAATACTGAAAGACTCGGAGAAGGCATGTCGGTAACCTAAGTATAGAGATAGCCCCCAATGCTAAAGGACTCGGAGAAGGCATGTGGGTGGCCTATATCTCGTATATGGGACCCAGTACTAAAGAACTCGGAGAAGGTATTCGAATGACCCAGGATATGATATCTATGTGCACATAGAGGTATGATTGATGCTATTATGTTGAGATTATCTACACAGTTAAGGGTATTCAACGTTGGGTGTGTCGAGATTTCTCTGCCTCAACTAAGAATGTTTTCGACGTTGAGTAGCGTTGAGCTCCGCTTTGCCTCAACTAAGGAAAATGTTTTTTAAATATACTGAATTTTCGTGTTTCTTTTTCGAAAATGAATATATATGGTATGACAATGCTACGTGAGCACGTTTTGCTTGGATATGGGTTTGAATTGATGTTATTTACGTATTGTCATAAATTGATTACGGTTTGATTAGTTTTCGAGTTAAAGGAAGGTTTTTACTAAATATGTCACTCACTGGGCAACCTAGCTCATGTTGTCCTTGTTTTTCTTTTTTTCTAGGTAGCAAGAGAGTTTGGGGTGCTTAGCCTACACAGCAACTCGTCTGGGCCTACTACTATTTGCGTCTGTGAATTTTGAGCATTGTAAATAGTTGATCTTAACCCTACGTTGTACATATAGAGGGTTAAGGGTGGTGGTTAGTGAACTTATGTAATTATTGGTTCGAATGTAAATCAATGCTCATATGATAGCTTAAACTTGGTTAAAGTTGGATGTTCAATTATTGAATATGTATCTGATTATTAGGTGGTAGGTCAAGGTATAAGGTTGAAATTAGATGCCGTAAAAGGGTCGGTGTCTACTGTTCTCACACTTTCATCCAAGTTAAGAGGGTACCTGGAAAAGGGTGTGACAAAAAAGAACTGCTAGCTGTTGTGTTTGCCCTTGATATTTAAATCATACATGCTTTGCTCTAAAATATTAGTGCATACTAACCATGCTGCTTTGAAGTATTTGTTCGATAAAAAAGATCACAAACCTAGATTGATGAAATGGATCTTATTATTGAAGGAATTTGATTTAGAAATCAAGGACAGAAAAGGAAGTGAAAATGTGGTTACAAACCACCTGTCTAGGATTGAGAATGGGGATGCTAACTCATGTCTCCCCATTGTTGAGATGTTCCCTGATGAACAACTGTATCAGGTGAAAGATAGTTTACCTTGGTTTGCTGACATAGTTAACTATCTTGCAGGAGGGTATTTGCCACCTGACATGAACACTCAATAGAGGAAGAGATTTCTGCACAATGTCAAGTCTTACCATTAGGAGGACCCACTTCTATACAACGTTTGTGCTGACGGTACGATAAGGAAGTGTGTGCCTCAAGAAGAAGTGGTAAGTATTTTAAATTCATGTCATGCCTCCCCCTATGGAGATCACTTTGGACTCACGAGAACTGCATCTAAGGTACATCAGTCAGGTCTTTATTGGCCTCCTCTTTTTAAGGACTGTTATACTTTTGTAAAATCATGTGATAGGTGCCAACGTACTGGCAATATTTCTAGACAACATGAGCTTCCCATGAAATCTATCTTGGAGGTGGAGCTCTTCGATGTCTAAGGTATTGACTTTGTGGGGCCTTTTCCTATGTCTTTTGGTGGCTACCTATATATTCTAGTGGCACTTAATTATGTATCTAAGTGGATAGACATTATAACTACTAGGATCAATGATGCTCACATTGTTTTAAAATGCTTGCATAAGAACATCTTTACACGTTTTGGTACACCTAAAGCTATTATCAGTAATAAGGGCTCTCACATTTGTAACAAACTGTTTGAATCCATGATGCAAAGATATAATGCTAATCATAAAATTGCTACAGCTTATCATCCTCAAACTAATGGTCTTGCTGAGTTATCTAATAGGAAAATCAAGTAGGTTTTGGAAAAGATCGTCAAGATCAATAGGAAGAACAAGGCCCTTAAGCTCAATGATGCACTGTGGGCCTACCATACAGCTTTCAAAACCGCAATAGGTACTTCACCGTACAGGTTGGTGTTTGGAAAGGCTTGTCACTTACCAGTAGAGCTCGAGCATAGAGCATATTGGGCCATCAAAAAGCTGAATATGGATTTTGAGAAAGCCGGTGAGAAGCGCCTCTTGGAACTCAATGAGATGGAGAAGTTCCGCGCTCAAGCTTATAACAATGCCAAACTCTACAAGGAGAGCACTGCTAGATGGCATAACAAGATGATAACCCCATGGACCTTTCTCCCTGGACAAATAAGAGTTTTACTTTTCAATTCACGTTTACGTTTGTTTCCAGATAAGCTTAGGACATGCTGGTCGGGCCTCTTTGTCATTGTGAAGGTGTCCCCACATGGAGTCGTGGAGTTGCAAAGCAATGATGGAACAACTTTTAAAGTGAATGGTCAATGTTTAAAGCACTACATCAATGATGAAGAATGCCGAATTGAGACCCTTGCTTTCCTTGAATGATCCATTGTTCGGTTTAGCTAAGAGACCTTAAATTAAGCGCTTGTTGGGAGGCAAACCAAATTTATTGCTTTCTTTATTTCTTTTCTTTTTTTATTTTATTTTCAAATAATCATAGAGTCACTCCTATGCTTTCTTATCTTTCAGGATCTTAATTCATCACAAAAAGTACTCCTTACATCAAGCGTCTTTGGTGGCTTTCCACTTGCTACCAAGCCTGTTCTTTCTTTATTTGATGCTCTTATGCATTGAGGACGATGCATGATTCTAAATTTGGGGTGGGAGGTGGCATTCGTACTTTTGTGTGTTTTCTTATCTTGCTATGCATGTTTGTGAGGTTTCAATGATCATATGCATGTTAATGAAATTTTGAAAGAATTTTGAAAATTTTGGAGCTTTCAAAGTTAATGGGAATGTTTTTATGGTTGTGTTCTTTGATGTTGATTGCCCATGATGAGATTCGAATTTACATGATAGATGACTTATTGTGGAAATAGGATAGCATTATTTTGAGTTAAATTCATTTAAATCCCTATTAAAATCTCTCATATTCTTGAGCACGTAGCCACTTTAATTTAGAATTTTTAACTGAAAAAAGGATTAAGTTGGGTGTATTTGGTTGTCACTACAAAAGGCCCCACTGGTTAGAGAGTTGAAATGCATGATGGTTTGTAATCTTAGACTAAGGAAAAAGAAAAGAGTATACATGCCTCTGAGAAAAAAGTGTACACAAAATATAGGAGCTTTACATGCCTACCTTTTTAAATGTTAAACTTGTAATGAGTATGCATGGATGGGGGTAAAAAGAGCTGCCTTTGCTGTGATCAGTAAGGACGCCTGGGAATTGACTAGGTACAAGTCCCTACAGTGAATGTGTGAAAGCTAGTGCCCCTAGGTAAAAAAATGCAAGTCTAGGGTCTATGAAAAATATGATTGAATGGCACCTTAGCGGACATATTACTCACTTGAAATGCGTGGATGCTTGAAAATTGGTGCATGAGCTAGAATAGAGGGAAAACAAAAGAAGCTCTCTTAAGTTCCAATTTAAGTTTTAGCATTTTGGCCTTGAATGATTATACCAATATAAATATGCTTGCATGTTTCTACTTAAGCTCTTAAATGTTATTCTCTAAGACATGAGTCGTTAGCATACTTTTCATTTAAACTCCCTTTATTTGATTCTACTTTTTGCTCGGGACTAGCAAATCTCTAAGTTTGGGGTGGTGAAAAGCGCTTGAAAAGTGCTTTTTATTCTCTTAAATTAAGGGAGTTTCTATTAGATTTCACTTGTTTGTTAGTGGTTTTCAGGTCATTACAAAGAAAACAAGAATCGAAAGCAAAAAAACTAAACCAAGCCAAAATCAAGTGAAAAAGAGGAGAGAATCACCAAATTGCCAAAAATAGGGCAGTGCCATGTCGCAAGCTTAGTGTTGACACGACACTTGTTCACGAGAGCATCATTCAAGCACAGCGTAGCAACGATGGCACGGCATTGTGACTCGGCGCTGAGAGTAGGTTTTAATGACGCACAGCGCTGTGGCGCCATCTCACAGTGCGACGGCGCCACCATTTTATGCCGGTCAGTGCAACGGCACCATTGACCAGCGCCGCAATGCCAGTTTTCCTTATTTGAAGAATCAACAATTTTGGAGAGAATTTTGGGTGGCCAACTCTAAAAATTGGAGGGTTTCCAGTAACCCTAAACAAACCAAAAGACATAAGAAGAAGAAGAGAAATCAGAGAAAATACAATAAAGAGTCCCAAAGAGTAAGTTTGCTGCAAGGAAGAGAAAAAGAGTTTGAGAGAGAGTTTTGGGGCCGTTCGAGTTCCCAACGTAAAGACTAAGGACATCTTGGCGGTTCCTCTTTAATCAAGAGCTTCTTTTCAATAGAGTTTCTCTTTCTTTACAGTCTTTCTATGCTTAAATTGTTTGTGAACATGTTGCTTACAGCTATGTGATAACTTGTAGAAATACAAGTTATTATATGTCTTTCTCCTAGAAAAATAGAGTTTAAATAAAGAATCATGCGGTAGTTGATGCTAAATTCTATTGATAAATCTTCCTATGCGTTCTACTCTTGTAAATTGATGAAGATAATTGCTTTGAACCTTTTTGAGCCTTAAACGCATGTTTTAACGTAGGAACGCAAGCAACCTGTAGATGCCTTGGCAACCTCTTAACGCAGGAGTATGCGTTGGCAACCTGTGGACGCGTTGACAACTCTTCAAAGCAGGATGATGCGTTAGCAAACCATGAATGCGTTGACATAACTTGAATGCCTAAACCCAAAGATATCGGTGGACGAAGATCAACAAGGCAGCACAGATCAAATAAGAATCTTGAGAGATTGTCGGGAGATTAATATGCTTGATATGCGGTGAGAGTGGTGGATCGAAAATAAACTGGAAATCACGCTATTAGGCAAGATGGACGCAAGGCAGAAATTAAGCCTCCAATCATGCAGATTTGCCAGCGATTGCAACGCAACATCTATAAAAGGGCAGACCTGTAGACAAAAATGTTGTTGGACCTTTCGGAAGAATTCCTAAGTGACAGCAGAGTTCTCTCCAGGCGACAACCGAAGATAAATAGCTCGAAAAAGAAAAGTCTTCCCTCCACCTGACCACTTCACAGCAGAACTCACGCTACCATCCCGGCGAGTTCAAGACATTGACAAGCCATTCCATGCTTTCTATCTCTTTTCTTACTTTTGTTTTAGTCTATTAGCAAGGACTTGTATTTTCTAAAACAGTTATTCCATTCATCAATATATATATCTTCCATGACTATTCATTTCTCATCACTTTCCATTTGCTATTTATCATCCATGTGTAACTAACACTCCCAAGGGTAACGGGTTGCGTTATCATCTAAATAAAGAACCGTAGAAGACTATTTCATCTTGCCAATTGTATTTTTAATAAAATGCTTATGTTTATCTAGCTAATCAATATAAGTAGCAATAATCAGACTGCTCGGGAGGGTAAGTGCTTGTGGAACTCAGTTAACAAGGCTAAGGAGTGTTACCTAGGGATAGGAATAACCTTGGTACTTAACACTCTCCTATGCGTTATAGACATATAATGCATAGTGGCTGACAACCGGGAGAAGAGTCGCTGGTATGAAATAGACCCAACTATGCGTTTCCGACTTTAGATGATAACCAACCCCAGCCCTGTGTTTTACCATTCATACAATTCAATTAGCTGCTTTTGCTGTGTCGCATACCTCTTCATCAACCCACTTTAGCTTAGGTTTACTACTTTCTAGTTAGTTAAACGCATCACTTCTCATCACCTTCTTTAAACGCATGAATGAAATAATACAATTAATTATAGAATCTGCATAGTCCCTATGTTTTTTACCTCGGACTCACCGAGAAAACCTCATTCTTTGCTTATACTTTGGTGAAGAATAGGAAAACTTGACAGATTAATATTGCATAGTATTAAGCATGTTGAACGCATAATATGTTGAATGCATAGTAAGCTTAATAATAAATATAAATGCAACATTATGAGTGGCTAAACTTTTTAGTTTTAGCGTATTGATAAATTGTTTATAAAGTTATGATGATATTGTAGACTCTTCATGGTTTTGTTGTTATGAATATTCTTTTCATTGTTATTATGCTTAAATTCTTGTTGAATGGCCATGATTGAATGTTAGATTAGATGTATGGTTGAGATAATTGTATGTCTAACTAGATCTATAACAATGAATTGTTGTTAATCTATCATGTGAATAGTTAGGTTAATAATGAAAGTTGCTAAAGACTACTCCTAATGCCATGTAACTTATATTGGTTTCAAGATATTAGTAAGCAATTAGGTTGCATGAGAAAAAGTTGTTTTTGATAGAAAACAACTTATATTTATGTTTTTAGACTTAAGCATATGAATTACAATAAAATCCATAAACCCTAGAATGTTGCATAATGAATTAAACAAGGATTCAATACCCTAGAACTCTCTTTGACTCTTGTGTTTCTCATTTACTTGCTTTCCATTTTAGTTTTTTCAAAATTACAACTTGAGATCGAATCCTCAAATAAAATTGATTCAATTCTAGAATAGCTAAGTAACTTAAACCTTCACAATTGGATTCTCAGTGGAACGATATTCGAAACTTAACCGTCTTATATTATAACTTGATTCGTAAACTTGCGGTAACATAGAAAGTGCGCAACACGCGCACGCCTACCTTCTGCCTGGATAATTGATTCAAGGGCCATTAATCATGCGTGTTCTTTTTTTTTCATGGGATTACTTCCTAACAGCAGCTTGGGACTGCCGAGATGACCTTGCTAGTTAGAATAAGGTAGGTCGTCTCAGCGGTTTCAGTGGGAGGCATCAAATTACTCTTCTAGAAATCCTTTCCTCCTTTACAGAATGTATATGTAGTTCCTGATTTAAAAAGGACTTAATTTTTGTACAAAGTTTGTTAGAATAGAATTATTCCATCAATTTTAATGTAAATAAAGTGTTTATTAATAAAGATGGTATTCTTATTTATTCTGCAAACTTAAAGAGTAATTTATATGTGCTAAGACCATTTGCATCTCAATCCCTTCTAAATATTGAAATGTTCAGAACTGCAAAAATTCAACATAAAAGACAAAAGGTTTCTCTTAAAGAAAATGCTTATCTTTGGCATCTAAGATTGCGTCACATAAATCTCAATTGGATTGAGCAATTGGTTAAGAGTGGACTTCTAAGTGAGTTAGACGAAAACTCTTTACCTATGTGTGAATCTTGTCTTGAAGGCAAAATGACCAAAAGACCTTTTACTAGAAAAGGTTATAGAACCATAGAACCCTTAGAACTTGTACATTCGGACCTTTGTGGTCCCATGAATGTTAAGGTAAGAGGAGGGTATGAACATTTCATCTCTTTCATAGATCATTATTCAAGATATGGATATCTTTACCTAATGCAACACAAGTCTGAAGCTCTTGAAAAGTTCAAGGAGTATAAGGTTGAAGTTGAAAACTTGTTACGTAAAACCATTAAAACATTTTGATCAGATCGAGGTGGAGAGTATATGGATTTAAATTTCTAGAACTATATGATAGAACATGAAATTGCATCTCAACTCTCAACACTTGAGACGCCTCAACAAAATGGTGTATCAGAAAGGAGAAACAAAACTCTGTTAGACATGGTTCGGTCTATGATGAGTTATGCTCAATTGTCTGACTCATTTTGTTGTTATGCAGTAACGACTGCATTATATATTTTGAACAATGTTCCATCCAAAAGTATTTTTGAAATTTCTTTGGAATTATGGAGAGGTCGTAAAGGTAGTTTACAAAACTTCAGAATTTGGGGTTGTCTAGCATATGTACTTGAGACAAATCCTAAGAAATTGCAACCTCGTTCAAAAGTATGCCTTTGTAGGGTATCCTAAGGAAACGAGAGGTGGTCTTTTCGTTGATTCAAAACAGAACAAAGTATTTGTATCGAAAAATGCTATATTTTTGGAAGATCACATGAGAAAGCACATATCGCACAGTAAAGTAGTGTTAAATGAACTTTCTAATGAAACTACTGAAACTTCAACAAGAGTTGCTGAAGAAGCTGGTACATCAACAAGAGTTGTTGATAGGGCTTCATCAAGTCATACACATCCTCCTTAAGAGTTTAGAGAGCCTCATTGTAGTGGGAGGATTGTAAACCCACCTACTCGTTATTTGGGTTTAACTGAAACTCAAGACATCATACCAATTGATGAAGCTGAGGATCCATTGACCTATAATTAGGCAATGAATGATGTAGACAAAGATGAATAGGTTAAAGCTATGGATCTTGAAATGAAGTCTATGTACTTCAATTCAATCTGGGAGCTTATAAATCAACCTAATGAGGTAAAACCTAGGTTACAAATAAATCTACAAGAGGAAAAGAGATGTAAATGGAAAAGTGCAAACCTTTAAGGCTAGACTGGTGGCAAAGGATTATACCCAGGTTGAGGGAGTAGACTATGAAGAAACTTTCTCACCTGTTGCCATGCTGAAGTCTATCTGGATACTCTTGTCCATTGCCACATATCATGACTATGAAATATGGCAAATGGATGTCAATACTGCCTTTTTGAATGATAATCTTGAGGAAACCATTTACATGAAACAACCAGAAGGATTCGTTAAACAAGATCAAGAGAAAATGATTTGCAAGCTTAATCGGCCCATTTATGGATTAAAGCAAGCATCTCGATCTTGGAATATAAGATTTGATATTGCAATCAAGTCGTATGGTTTTGACCAAAATCTTGATGAACCTTGTGTTTACAAGAAAATCATCAACAATTCAGTAGCTTTCTTAGTGTTATATGTGGATGATATCCTAATCATTAGGAATGATGTAGGTTTACTAACAGATGAAAGAAATGGCTAGCTACCCAATTCCAAATGAAAGACTTAGGTGAGGCACAATTTGTTATAGAGATCAAGATCCATAAGGGATTGGAAGAATAAAACGTTAGCCTTGTCTCAGGCATCGTATATTGACAAAATGCTTTGTCAGGTATTCGATGCACAATTCCAAGAGGGGCTTATTACCTTTTCAACATGAAATTGTATTGTCTAAGAAACAATATCCTAAGACTCCTCAAGAGGTTGAGGAAATGAGACAGATTTCCTATGCATCAGCTGTGGCATCCTAATGTAAGCCATGTTGTGTACAAGGATTGATATTTGCTATGTAGTTGAGATTGTCAGTAGATATCAGTCCAATCTAGGACTTGATCATTGGACTACAGTTAAAACCATCCTCAAGTATCTTCGGAGAACGAGAAATTACATGCTTGTGTATGGGGCTAAGGATTTGATCCTTATAGGATACACAGACTCTGATTTTTAAACTGATAAGGATTTTAAAAAATTCACATTAGGATCAATGTTTACTCTTAATAAAGGGGTTGTAGTTCACAAAGCGATGTTGCATTGCTGACTCTACCATGGAAGCAGAGTATGTAGCTGCTTGTGAAGCTACTAAAGAGGCTGTCTAGCTTAGGAAGTTTTGGACAGACATGGAAGTTGTTCTAAACATGTCAATGCCCATCACACTTTATTGTGATAATAGTGGTGTTGTGGCAAATTCCAAGGAGCTAAGAAGCTATAAACGTGGAAAGCATATAGAGCGCAAGTATCATTTGATACGGGAGATTGTGCAACGAGGAGACGTGATCATTTTGTAGATTGCTTTAGAGCACAATATTGTTGATCCATTTACAAAGGCTCTCACAGCTAAAATGTTTGAGGGTCACTTGGAGAGTCTAGGTCTACGAGACATGCCACATCTAGTCTAGGGCAAATGAGAGATGGGTATAGAGCTATGCCCTAATTTATATGTATTGTACTCTTCACTAGCTTTAGGACAAGTGAGAGATTGTTGGGATTGGTGTGTCCTAAATCTCTTAGGTCTCGTGGTTTTGTAAATTGTAAATACATTTTATTTATTCAATAAAATAAGAAGTTATTTTATTTATTTTTTGCATTAACTCAATCCAATAAACTAAGATTCCACGGTTATTTTATGTAAACTTAAACATGTATGTGGTTGACATACAAGGTTGGATCATGCCTAAGTAATAACCAAAAAGTCTGTGGTATAGGAATAAGACTGGGTGCCTTATTCTTGTAACACTACGGATACGACCCACTTTGTAATAGTTACAAGGAGTTGTAAAGTGTTACAAACAATTTGATCGTAATCGTTCATGTGGAGACATGTGAGTGGAGGTATCCTATGCAAAGAGTTTGTATAAGATCAGACCGCGAAATGTTTAATTTCTCTTTGTAAGGTCGTTTATTGTAGAAATTAACATTTCATAGGATGACTATAGAACTTGAATCTTGAGTGAGTTATGAACTCCTGTCTATGAGGACAATCCTTTGATCTGTATGGGTGAGAGTGGCCAAATCGCCAGCTCAACAAGCCTACCATTTTGGGGATTTGAAGTTGGAAACATATCTTCATAAGATGAAATTCACTCCTTCCTGTGTTTAGGGTAAGTAGATGAATTACTGTCACACCCCCTCCCAAGTACCCTCTTAACCCAGGAGAAAGTGTGAGGACAACAGACATCGACCCTCTTACGGCATCCACTACCAACCTTATACCTTAACCATCACCTAATAAGCAGATATACACAATCATTGAACAACATACTTTAACCAGGGTTAAGCTATCATACAGACATTGATTTTCACTCAAACCATACATTTACATAAGTTCATCAACATCGCCCTTGACCCTCTATATGTACAACACATGTTTAAGATCAAATATTTACAATTCTCAAAATTCTAGACACCGATGGTGGGCCTAGACGAGTTGCTGTGTAGGCTAAGCACTCCAGACTTGCTCGCTACCTGAAAAACAGAAAAACAAGGAAAGCATGAGTTAGGTTGCCCAGTGAATGACTTGTTTTGTAAAAAAACCTTCCTTTAACTCGGGAGCTAATCAAAGTGTAACCATTCTAAAACAATGCGTAAATAACATCAATTCAAAGTCATATCCATGCAAAACATGCTCAAATAGCATTGTCATACCATATATGTTCATTTTAGAAAAAAATACACGGAAATTCAGTTATTTCAAAAATATTTTCCTTAGTTGAGACGGAGCAAAGCTCAACGCTACTCAACATCGAAAACATTCTTAGTTGGGCTAGAGTATTCTCAACACACCCAACGTCGAATATCCTTAGCTGTATGGAGTAATCTCAACACAACAGCGTCTATCATCCCTCTATGTGCACATAGATATCATATCCTGGGTTACCCGAATACCTTCTCCAAGTTCTTCAGTACCAGGTCCCATATACGAGATTTTGGCCACCCATATGCCTTTTCTGAGTCATTCAACAATGGGGGCTATCTCTATACTCAGGTTACCCACATGTCTTCTCCAAGTCCTTCAGCATTAGGAACCATTTCTATATCTCGGCTACCCACATGCCTTCTCCGAGCCTTCAGCATTGGGAACCATTTCTATATCCCAACTACCCACATGCCTTCTCCGAGTCCTTCAGCATTGGGAACCATTTCTATATCCAAGCTACCCACATGTCTTCTCCATGTCCTTCAGCATTGGGAGCCTTTCCAAAATATCATTAAAACAACATGCTTTGGAAATAGCATAATATAAACTCACGAGCTTATAACATTTCAAATCTTTACAAACTTGTTAACAACCATCAATGTTTTCCATAAAATCATAGGTTAATAAACAGCATGCCTTTTGTAAAACTCGTTTAACAACTAGCATGCTTCAAATGATTTCCAATGTAAAACACATAATATGCATGTTAAAACTTGTGGAAGCACAAACATAGAAACATGTTTCCAAACATAATCTTACAACATAAAAACTTTGTTTAAAGTAGACTCATTTTGAATAAAATTGTCACTCACTACTTGTCTCGGGCCTTTAGTGGGTTATACACATTTCCTAGCTCCTCTCGGCTTGAAATAATACGTTTTCCTTTGTTAGATTTCCTTAAAATTCCTTTTTACATAGCAAACAAGCCTTAGACATTTCTATTATTCACTACCGAGACTCTACTTCATGAGAAAACCATCATCGAGACTATATTCCACAAAAAAATGCTGAACCGAGGCTACATTTCATAAAAATGTTGAACCGAGATACAGGCCACTAGCGAGACTACACAAACAAATTCAAGCAAAAGGCCAAATTGTACCAACGATATTATGATCCAGCGAGACCAGTGAGCCAACGATACCCAGCGATACCCAGCGGGAGTTATGAGACAAAAAGCCTTCAGCGATACCAGCGACACTCGTCTCTCTGCTCACTCTTAAACCTTCAGTGTTGCTGCTTCCTCTAGCGATACCCATCTCATTCTGCTTCTGTCTTCACTTCTATTTTCACTTCTATCTGTTAAAAGTCGTATTTTCAACCCGAATTAAAACTTTTTCCCTTCTACCAACTTATAAAAAAAATGTGTTTTCTAGCTTACCTCAAAATTTCAAAGCTTAACTCCTTTTCGTTCAACAAATATTCCTTATTTACTTTGCGCTGCTCCAGATCACTCGGGAAATCCGTATCAGTCGATTCCACCTAAAATTTAATATGTTTTTCTTCATATTCAGCTCAACCATCCTTCACAAGAGTTGTTAAGAATACTTACTAACCTCAAATTTTCAGCCCTAAACTCAATCTTTACAGTTCGCTATTCTCCAAATACCAAACCTTGCTTAAATTGTGCGACAGCAACCAGACCTTCTGTTTCAGCTTCAATTACACCACGAAACCGACCAGAATTCTAACGAATTTGCCTTAGACTCCTTCTTCTATCTCTCTTCGTTGCTCAGCTGAAAATGGAGTCGGTTGAAGCTTTGAAAATGGAGAAAATGATCGAAACTTCAGCTTTCATTCATATAAACGGGCTACCGACTTACTCCACTATCTCCTTTTCATTTCTTTCTTTTTTTTTTTTCTTTTTCTTTCCTTTTCTTTTTTCTTTCTTTTTCTTTCTTTCTTTATTTATTTTATTTCTAAAATCCTTTTATTTATTTATTTTATTTTATTTTATTTTCAAATAAACAAAGTAACTCCTAAACTCAATTTACCTCGTAATGATCTAGAATTCACTTACCAAAAACATTTTCGGCTTCCTTCACTTCTTCCTTCAATACACAAGAGGAAAAACAATTTAGTTCATATCGGTACTACGTTCTTATATTTAACTCTTACAAAATGAAAGTAGGGTTTACAATTACTCCCTTAAGGGCTGATTCCAGGTCTTGAACAATGAGGCCTCACCCTCTCACTAGCCCAAGATGGTTTAATTTATAGTTGAACTATAAATATTTTGTTCATTAGAGGAATCAGTGGACAGAGAAATATATCTATAATGCGAAGAGTGCAACTGTAAGTCTTTAGTGGAGTGGCCTACAGTTAATGAATATTGATTAATCTAATTAAAGAGTTTAATTGATTAATCCCATATCGTTGGAGTTTCTAACTATAGGTCCATTAGGTCCCCTTGCTAGCTCATAAAGGATTTGTATAAGAATGAAACATTTTGGTTAATTTGAAATGTTCAAATTAATAAAGGACTTAATTGTATGTGATACAATTAATACAATGTATATAAATACATTACAATATAAAGTTTATTTTTGAATAATATTCAAAATTTATACTTTATATTATAAGACAGATGAATATTTAAATGAGATTTAAATATTAATTATATGAATGAGATTCATATAAAAACTATAGGTTAAAATTAATATGAATCTTCATATTAAAATGATAGGTTATGTGAGAGAAGGTTATTTGAATATAATTCAAATCCAAATTAAATATGAGATAATTGATTAATTAATTAATTAATTAATTAATTATATTTAATTAATTTTTTAAATATGATTTAATATAATATCATTAAATCAATATTAATGATTTATATTATTATTATATTATTATTAAAGAAATAACTTTCACGTTAGAGGAAGTTATATCTCTCTCTCTCACATTTTACGTAAAAGGGAAAAGTGACAAGGAGGGAGTTAAAAGAAGACACATTCAGCACAGAAAGTTTTGTGATCTCAAGATTGTTGGGTTGTATGTCCTAAAACTCATAGTTTTTGTAAATAAGTAAATTTTAGTACATATAAAGTTATTCAAGTGAATTAATTATTTATTAACTCTAAATCCAATTAAACTACGAACCCTTGGCTACTATCATGAGTACTTGGACTTTATGTGGAGACATAAACAGGATCAAGTTCGAGTAAGTAGCCTAAATAGTCTATAGTACATGGATCAAGTTGGGTACCTCTTTTTGGAGACACTATTGAATACGACCTGCTTCATGATTGTTACAAATGTTGTAAAGTGTCATAAATGAAGTGATCCTGATTTGTTCATGTAGAGACATGTGAGCGGGGGTATTCTACATAATGAGATTGTGTAAGACTGACCCTGAAATAATCGCTATTACGTATTAACACCGTTTACGATTAACACTGATTAATTTCACTTATCGATGACCTAGATAACTTGTCTGAATCTTGAGCTATTTATGAACTCCTGTTTATTCAGAATTATCCCTTGATCTGCATAGGTGAGAGTAAGCTCAATAGCGCTACTTAACATTCCTCCCATTTCAGAGATAAAACTGGCTAGATAGCTGGGGACATAGAATTTGCAAAATGGAATTCACTCCTACCCAACTTAGGATAGTAGAGAGGTTATTCTCTTAAGTGTTGTTCTCAGGACTTGAACAAAAGGACTCCATCCTCTCATTGGCCCGAGAGGGAATGGATTTAGTGATTAGATCCTAAATCAATTGTTCATTAGAGGGACAGTGGTACTTAAGGAGAAAAGATGTAACTCAGAGGTAAATCATATTTGACCTAGCTGAAGTTATGAACGACTTCTGAAGGATTGACTTATCGATGACGATTATATCAAATGGACACAAATATATCTACAGTGAGGAGAGTGCAGCTACGAGCTTTAGTGGAGTATCCCGTTAGTCAACGAATGTTGGTTAACTAGGTTAAAGAGTTTGGCCGGTTAATCTCGGATCGTTGGAGCTCATGATCTGTAGGTCCATTAGGTCCCTCTACTAGCTCATAAATGGACTAAAATCTAAGATAGTGTGGTGAATAAGTTTGAACTGTTCAAATCTTGGCTTAAGGAATGAAAGTCAATCATATATATGATATATCGACGTTTAATTACGAATTAAACGGACAAATAGAGTTAATTATAATATTTAAATATAATTTAAATATTAATCATATGAATAGGGATTCATATCGGTTTTTTTAGAAAAATCGGGACAAGTGAAAAAAAAAATATATATATATATTATTTAATAATAAAATAATATTTAATTAATTAAATATTAAATTATTTTTATTTAATTATTTAATTATTTTTTAAAATTAAAAATCAATTTTAATTCAATTTTTGTAAATTCATTGAAAATTGATTTTAAAATTGATTTTTGAAGATTGGATTTTTCCACTAACTAAGCTAGGAACTTGGTTGTCTTCTTCACAATTAACCAACAAATTAACCATTTTGTGTTATCAAATTTTGATGCAATTGGATTTCATGTTATTCTTTAATAAATAGAGATGATTTTGACATAAAAATGGTTAAGAATTTTGTGAAATTAAAGGGTTAATTTTGCAAAATTCCATCCATTGTTCATCTTCCTCCCAACCTTCATTCCTTCTCAAATTCACTACAAATTTGGATCCCACCATCCAATCTAAGCCTAGAAAATAATAGAGAAGACTGTTATGGTGGTCTACAACCAAGTGGTGCTGAAATTCATCAAGAATTGAAGGAGAATTTAGAGCTTCAAAGGTAAGTGTTCTTGAAACTTTGGTTTTTTTTTTAATTGCATGTTTAATCCTCTAAATTGAGCATCTTAGAGTGAAAACTGATCAAATTAACTTCCGCTGCATGCTCATTTATCCATCAAAGAACTCTCCCTCTCCAATTCTCTCTTCCTTCTCAAGAATTCTCCCTTACCAAAAGATAAAGAAAGCCCACAAACTCCTCGGTTAAATTCTTCCTAGAGAATAGCAAGGTAGCTATTGTGGTGGTATTCCTAAGAAGAGTTCTTGTGTTTTCGTTGGAGAATCTCACTGATTCGTGATTCATAGAAGAAGTTTTCCATATCGAAGACGTTCTTCAAAGGTAGGAAAACTTTCTAATCTCTTAACCTTCTCAAAAGCATGTTAATTAGTTAGTTGTTTACCCATATGTTTGTTCTTTGTATTTTGTGTTTCTAAAACAAATTTAATGGCACATGACAACTATACGCTTCTGCTGGGAATTCGATTCCTTCAATAAGTAGATGATTAGTTCCCTTAAGTGTCAATTTCAAGTCTTGAACAATGGGCCCCACCTCTCACTGGCTGAAGAGGGACTTAGTTTATGGTTGAGCCATAAACAAATTGTTCATTAGAGAAATTAGTGGTACTTAAGGAAAATAGGTAATTATATGGGTAAACTGGACATTTGACCTAACTGTAATTATAACCAACTCGTGAAGGACCAACTTTCTTATACTGATTATATCCATGGACACAACTTGTCTTATAGTGCATAAAAGTTCAATTGTGGGTTTATAGTGGTTTGCCCTATAGTTAATGAATGAAAGTTAATTTAATTAAAGAGTTTAATTAATTAATCTTAGATCATTAGAGCTTATAATTTGTAGGTCTATAGGGTCCCCTTGCTGGCTCACCACGGACCAACAAGGATCAACTATGTTGAAAGAAAAATTTGAAATATTCAAATTTATGTGGAAAAATATTAATTGTATCGGATACAATTAATTACATGATTTATTATTAAGTTTATTTGAATAATATTCAAGTTATAACTTTATAATATGGAGAACTAATTTAGTTAAATGAGATTCAAATAAATAAATTATTTAATTTGAATAAGGTTCGAATTAAATAAATTGAGAAATAATTAATAATTTATTTGAATTGGATTCAAACAATTAATTATTTAATTTGGAGAATTAAAAATTCTGCCGAAAATAAATATTTGAATAAGATTTAAGTATTTTAAACCATTTAATATGAGATATTATTTGGGTAAATATTTATTATTATTGAATATTAGTAAATATTTAATTTAAAATTCCTGAAGAGTTACAAATGAGGCTTTTAAAGACGACTTCTTTGATCTTTGTTTTTGTAGCAACTAGACCACAACAACCTTTTCTATTTTTCCAACTTTGTTGTCTTCCTACAAAAATCTTCTTCTAAATCTTCTCTCAATAGCTCTTGCATATTAGAAATAATTCATCAATATCTTCAATGAAACAACACTCCTCCATATCACCTGGAAATTTCAGGACATTCATAATGTTGAATGTAATTTATTGATCGTTAACCCTCATTGTTAATTCTCCATTATGTACGTCAATTAGCATTCTACCAAATGCTAAGAAAGGTATCCTCATATTGATTGACACTTCCTTGTCAACTTCACAGTTAAGGATTATAAAGTCTGCTAGAAATTCAAACTTATCTAGTTTCACTAATACTATATTCAATTTTACCAATGGATCGAGTAATTGAATGATTTGCTAGCTGCAATGTTATTGTAGTTGGTTTTACCGCACTAATTCCCAATTGAACAAAAATTGAGTAGGGCATGGCTCCTAGATTGCAGAGAACTTTTTCCATACTCTTCCCTCCAATTAAACACAGGATTGTGAAGCTTCCTAGATCCTTCAATTTTGGTAGAATCTTGCTGCTCACCAGTGCACTACAACACTAAGTTTTTGCAACTGTTTCATTTTTTTGGGAATTTTCAGAATTTGACAAAATATATTTTAAGAAGTTCACGTAATCCAACATTTCTTCTAAAGCTCCAACTAGTAGTATGTTGATGTGAAGGTGCTTCAATGCATTAAAACTGCCATATGCAGCAAAAAGTAGAACAAACTCGAAAAGAAATTTACTCCCAGCAGTGGTAAACAATTCTACGTGATATTTCCCCCCAAAATTGAACTCAATTTGCAATTAATTGGATTTCTCAGCAAAATCAACGGTGGACAAAAATTGTAGCTACAAAATTGAAGTCATAATAATTGGTAAAATACTCATAAATGAAATGGATTTCACGACAATCATCGAAAGAAGGGAAAAAAGAATTTGAAATCAATGGAAATTTGATATAAGAAATTGCAAACGTGGGAATTGCAACCAATTTACAGAATTGGGAGGTAAGGAGATGGATGACAACTCTACAAGGTTTTCAATTTGTTAGGTGGGTACTAACAGTTATGCATATCCAACAAATATACAAGTTCTCATACTAAATATGAAGTTGGAGATGACTTTTGACTTCATTGAGTACAACTTCACTCCACTTCATTGAATGCAATTTAAATTCATCTCGAGGATTCGTTCAATAAAGCCCTCTTTGAAGTTCCACCTTTTAAATGCTTAGTAAAATACCTAAATTCTCCCTCTTTCTCCATCTCTACGAACATTACCAAAACTTAAACATGAGAAAGTAATGACTTAAGAAAGCTTCTTGGCTCTTGATTCTTGATCTTGTAATTTCACCATGAAGTATGAGGTAACAAAGCTTGATGATTTCATACCACAGGTCTCCTTTGGAGCCTTCAATTAGTTTTTTTTTTTTTTTTTTTTTTTTTTTTTTTGTTTTTTATTTTTTTTTTTTTTTTTTTTTTTTTTTTTTTGTTTTTTATTTTTTTTTTTTTTTTTTTTTTTTTTTTTTTGTTTTTTATTTTTTTTTTTTTTTTTTTTTTTTTTTTTTTGTTTTTTATTTTTTTTTTTTTTTTTTTTTTTTTTTTTTTGTTTTTTATTTTTTTTTTTTTTTTTTTTTTTTTTTTTTTGTTTTTTATTTTTTTTTTTTTTTTTTTTTTTTTTTTTTTGTTTTTTATTTTTTTTTTTTTTTTTTTTTTTTTTTTTTTGTTTTTTATTTTTTTTTTTTTTTTTTTTTTTTTTTTTTTGTTTTTTATTTTTTTTTTTTTTTTTTTTTTTTTTTTTTTGTTTTTTATTTTTTTTTTTTTTTTTTTTTTTTTTTTTTTGTTTTTTTTTTTTTTTTTTTGGTTTCTTTTCGATGTGCACATGACAATGGTAAAGCCAATATGTATCTCAAATACTTTTTTGGGGCCTTCAAATTAACTTTTATTTCTCTTTTAAAAAAGACTTGGAACAACAAAAAGTTAAAAAGGTTTTTGTTTTGGAAAGTCTTCACAAATTTCAGTTTTCCAAAAAAATTGAGATACAAAAATGCCGTGGAAGAGGCAGTAAAGGACAATGCTTAAATCCAAGAAGCAGTGGATGGAATCAAGGATTGTTATGCCCGCAGCAACAATAAACACTAGAGCTGAGGCCGACTTCACAAGGGACAAAGGGCCCCAACCTTCTCCATTCTAAATCGACGATCCTTCACCGTCTCTTTCACAGTATGGCAAAACCTAATTTCAACAATTCTTTGTTTCTATAAACCCTAAATCTCTGCTCCCAATTAACCCCATTTCCATGAATTCCTCGCAATTCAATCCATACGTAATTCTTCCATGGAATCCGCTGTTCAAATTGTGAAGAAAGAGCACAAAACCTTCGTTAGACGACGATTACCGCCAACCCCACCACCCCCACCTTCTCTTTCTTCTTCCTCCTCCGCCCCTCTCGACCCAACTCTAATCGCAAAGCCCTCAGCCCCTTGTCCGGAAAAGAAAACTCGGGATTTGCCTAATTTTTCCGAATGCCATGCTTGTGGATTTCGTGTTGACGCCATTGACGGTCGTTCCAGGCTCAATTCCCTCTACAGCGAGTGGCGGATTGTTCTTCTTTGTAAGAAGTGCTTCTCTCTTGTAGAATCTTCCCAGGTTTGTTCTTACTGTTTTGCTGACTCGAGAGGCGACTCTTTTAATTGCTGTGAGTGTAACCGTCGGGTTCATAGAGAATGCTTTTCTCAGTATAGTAGAGTTGCTCCTTGGTCGTATTCGTCTTCGGGTTCTGAGTTTTCTGTCTGTATTGATTGTTGGGTTCCTAAACCAATTGTGACAGCGAGGGCTGTATTGAGAAGTAGGAAAATTAGGAGAAGGAATATCCATGTTTCGGATTTGCGGAGTTCTAAGGTCTCAATTAGCGGAAACTGCAAATCTTTGAGTGCAGTAGTGAAGGATGCTAATTGTTTGGTGGAGAAGAAAGTTGATGCTGCGGTTAGAGCTAGGGAACAGGCGCTGAAAAAGGCTGCTGTGGCTAGGAGGGGTTCTGCGTTGGCAAGTGATTCCTTCAATTTGGTTGCCCAAAGGGATGAAAGTGCTGCTAAAGAATCTGGGGACTCTGCTGAGGATGCAGAGTTGGCAATTCAGTTGCACCGAGCTATGAATAGTTCTCCAAGATTTTCCAAGAATTTGTGCTCAACGAACTCAAACTACATGGATTTTGAGAATACGAGGGTGGATGATGGTGAGACATCGGTAGGAGCACTGTTTAGCGGGGAGTTTGATTTCTTTAAAGCACCTCCAGTTTTGGTAAATGACAGTATATGCAACTCTCCTGATAATACTGCTTCTGAGCCTTCAGTCACGGCTAAAGATCATGTTTCACTATTAGAAGTTAATCATTTAGAATCTGTGGGTAAAGATCAGATGTGCGTAAAGGGCAATGGTTGCCCGGTAAAGTGTGATTCTGAGTCTGTGAATGTGGAACTGCCTCCAAAAGAAGAAATGAGGAGCATGTCAATTAAATTAACCAATGCTGGTTGCAGTCACAACAGGCTATGCTCTGAATCTCAACTGTCACTCACGCAAGATAAGTATGATCTACCCAGGGATGAGAGATGCATTGCAAAGCCCTATCACTATTTCTTCAAGTATAGGAGGAGAGATACAACAAAACGTTACCTGTTGAAGTATAGCAAGCGAAATTCAAAATTGAAGAGAATGCCTGATTGCAAGCCTAAAATTCTTGTTGATGGAATGTGCTTGGGTGTTCCGTCTTCCTCTGCAGCAATTCTAATCAGTAGTGGCTGCTGTGCTGTTCCTCTGCAAGCTTCTGGCTTGGGTGTGAATGCAGTTCAAGAAATCAGTAACCAAGGAGGCAGGTAAGCATCATGCTTCTTTTCTGCAGCTGATTATTTAAGGTTCCCTATATATATATAAACTGACAACATTGGGAGGTGATGCACTAAGCTTGGTCGCACAAGCTTATCACCCATGTGGGGGCCAATGCTTAAACCTCAGGGAAGTACTGTATTGATGTTTCACATCTGTCAATTCAATTTTGCTTCAAATTCAATATATGATTTGGGATGAGCACTATCTGTATTGTAAATGGTTGCTTCTGGTGTAATGCAATGAGTATACATTAATAGTCCAGTACCATCAAATCACTTTCAACCTCTCAGCCAGTAGGGGTCCTCCATAAAATTTTGTTCATTTATTCTCTACTCATTACAGGGGTTCTTGGTGGCTGCAAAAGGTGCCACGGGGAATATAGCTAACTACTTACCTTGTTGGATGTACATCCTCCCAACAAAACTGAAAGAATAGGGCGTACAAAAAACCAAACCCATAAGAAACCAAAGGGACCGCTCTAAAGAAAAAGGGACCAATCAAGCAAGATAGTGCCTATAGAATAGTTTCCCAAAAAAAAGAAAAAAAAAGGAGGAAAAGAGAAAAAATAAAAAAACTTCAAAGCATTAATTAATTTTTTGGGAGAGTTTGTTATCCATTTTTCATTCGTTGGGTGTTTGGATAAGTGTTCAAAGTTAATGCTGTTTTGCTCTTGTTTGGTCCATTCTTGACGTTTAAGTCTTAGTTGTTATGGTCATCTGCAATTAAAGCTTTACTTGCATAGTTTTATTTTGAGAAGATTCAAAGAGTTTTCAAGACTAGTCTTTCAATTGGATAGATCGCTTTGAAGATGCTCGGATTATTGCCTACCCTTGGTGTTCCAAGCTCATTGCTGCTGTCTCCATCCAAGTTTTTTTTTTTTTTTTTTTTTGGTTTAATTTGGAATGCTTTGTTCTTCCAGCCTAGTAATTATGATTTTTGTCTTGCATTCAAATTTTTCTTTTTTTTTCTTCTTTGTATCTTGAGCATTAGTCTCTTTTCATTACTTCAATGAAAAACTTTGTTTCCTTTAAAAAAATACAAAAGAAAAAAAAAAACTTCGAAGAAGAAGCCCACAAAGAAACATCAAAGATAATAAGGAGACAAACATTGCTACCCTCCTTATCCAACCCTTTAAATATTCTATTGTTCTTTCACCCCAAAGATTCTACATGATAGCATGCACCTTGGCCAACCATAAGAAACAACCCTTCTTGTGAAAAGATGGACGAGAAGGAGCTCCCCGATCATATCTGTAGTGTCCCTAAGATCGTCAAGCAACAACCTAAGGATTTGTCTGGTAATGTTAGTCTTTAAGTTTGGTACTGAACAAGGGTGGTTTCTTGAATGTTCAGTCTGGCCACTCTCTGATGGAAGTAAGCTTCTGAATGTTCCAATTGGTTTAAACAAGAAACGGTGGTTTGTCATTTGGGAGTTGATTACAGATTTTTGGCTGAAAAATGAGTTGGATGAATCTTCCTCAAAGAACTCCTCTAAGCAGCAGATGGCTCATGATAGTTCTTGTTTGTTTGGATGATTAGAAAGTGACCAAATCTAGGACAAACCTAAGATGAATTCCAGTTGAAGTTATGGTGATGTAGTAAAAGTGCAGTCTACAGACATTAAAGGTTAGGCTAGTTCTGTATTTGAAAAAAATTTGAAGAAGGTTCCAGTGCTCAAGCTCAGTTTGGGTCTGAAAAGAAAATATGTGGTAGAAGTTGATTTTAACAAGATCTCTGTGGTATCAAAGACTTTGTGGGCACAACTCGTGGTCAGAATTTCATCGTACACTTGAATTTATTATCAAGCAAGGGTAATCACACCTATTTTAGTTGATAAGTTAATACTGAATTTTAGTGATAGTGATTCAAGATTTCAGTTCAATGGAAAATGGAAATTAATAGGAGATCTTCCATTTAAAATTGGGAAATTGGTCAAAAGAGAAACACAATTTGCAAGAATTCATCCAAAGTTATGGTGGTTGGATCTCAGTTACCAACATATCTTTTATTTATTGGAAGAGACACATCTTTGAGGTAATTGTTAAACAATAAGGAGCCTTAGTTAGTATATTCTCTCAAACTCTTAATCTCCTCGATTGTTCTTTTGGAAAAATTGAAGTTACAAAAGATCTCTGTTGATTCCTTCCAGGAATTATTGAGATTAAGAATAAGAGCTGTGATTTCTCTTTGATTTGGAGATGCTTCTCCGTCCGTTCATATAAAGACTTTCGAATTCTCTTAATGAATGACTCAAGCTGTGGGAGATGAGGGCTTTTCTGTTTTTCAGTATTCAAATATAAATGTCGAAAATGGATGCAACATTAATGATATTGTTTTAGTACAAACTAACTTTAATGAAAATGTTTCAGATTCTATCTTAGCCACTGATTTAGTATCAAAGGAGGGGACTCTTGAGATTACTAGGGTTAAGGAAAAGCCATCCAATAATCACTCTATTCTGAGTATCAATGTGACTTTAATGATTGATATAGAGAATGTTCCTCACCCTTTATTACAGATAGTTGTCAACTGAAGTATCTGATTTGCCAGCCTCTATTAATGAGGAAGTTCCTTCTAGCTTGCTTTATTATTAAATACCTTACATAAACAACTTCCTGGAGTGCGTGGTTTTGGTGCCTTATATACAAGCATGTTACGTTTTTATTTGTCAAGGGATGGCAATTGTTAATCCTTCACATCCTATTGGGGATTTAACTTCTCCTCTTTCTCATTCCTCGGATGACATAAGTAAGCAACAAAATGAAAACAAGCCTCTTCATTGAAATAATTAAATGAGATTAATGCTCAAAATACAATAAAAGAGACAAAATAGAAATAACCAACAAGAGATAAACAATGCAAACATGTAACAAGAGATCAAGCTAACTAGAAAAAGAAGAAACAAAAGCACTCCATTTTAAACTAATGACTTGAGTTGAATAGTCTATAAAAAGATTGGAAAGAGAGCACCAAGAGGAGGCTTTGACTCGACCAATCTCAAATCAGTCCAACCAATGAAATGACTTGTCTTGAAAATGAAAAAGTTCAATAGCCCCCTTATGACATTGATGCTACAACAGTTTTTCCTCAAGGAAAATGTTCTCTAATGTTTGCTTTCAATAATGACTTAATCGGGAGAATTAAAAAGGCCTGCCCCTCTCATCATACTCAAAAAAGAACTTCCTAAAATTGAAAAGGCTAATCACGACAAGGTCTGGAAGAATGTTCTCAAATTTTGCTTCCTTATCAACCTTTGCATAGTTCTCAATCAGGTAGCAGATAAGATAACATAATGTTCCAAGGTATTTCGTCAATAATTAATTTCTTTCCCTGACTCTAGCAAACAGTTCCTTAAAGGCCGTTCCAACCCTCCAGCTGACTTTCAATCATGTTTGTATTTAGGTGAAGAGTAATTGTTAGTGCAATTTGTGAGTACTCATGCCATCTTTGGAACTGGTAATTGATGCAAAGAATTCTTTATGGAGGCCTTTGAATCTCTTTATTCAGGTTGGTTTGACCAACTGTATGTGCAAGGGTCAAAAGAGTCCCACTTGGCTCGGGGGGATATAGCTCAGTAAGGAAAAAGAATTTCACGTTCTTCCTTTCGCTTTCAAAGGAAATTGAATTTTCTACATCTCCTTCTTAATACCATGTAAATTTGCTTTTATTGTCCAAACTTGTGGATTGCAATTGAGGCCGATCCCTCCTGAAACTCATTATGTGTCCACTTAATAGTTGCCTCCTTGTTTGAATAAGCAATGGAAATTATCTATGGAGATAAATCTAAACGTGTAGCACGAAAAAGATTCCTCCAGAATCAATGTCCTGATTTGTTTCTTATCCAAGAATAAAAAAAGATCATATTTTGACCTTCCGTTTATAAAGTCTTTATGGCACTCTAGGGAGATTGGTTGGATTCATGTTGAATCCTTTGAAAAATTAGGTGGCCTTTTATTAATGTGGGATTAAAGCAAGGTTTCAGCTATTGAATTCACGAAAGGAGGATATACTTTATTAGCTTAATTTTTGACTCATTACAAAAAACCTGTTGGATAACTAATGTTTATGGTCCTACTGAATATAGGGTACGAAAATATTTTTTGCCAGAACTATTTTCTTTGTCTTATTATCTTTCTAGTCCATGGTGTATTGGTGGCAATTTTAACATCACTAGATTGGCTCGCTCATGAAAGCTCGTTGTCGGGAAGACAAACATAAGGAATAAGAAAGTTCAATAAACTTATTGAAGACACTGGGCTTTTGGAGGTCCAACTTTCTAATTACATATACTTCCAGGGTAGGTGATGAATCTTTCCCTTCGCTCATTGATCAGTTAATGTTTGTCAAGGATTGGGATTGTTTGTTTGATAATTCTGGAGTTTTAGGACTAGCCCACGTTTTTTCAGATCATTTCCCTTTGTTACTCGAAGCAGGAGCATTTGTTTTGGGTCCGATTCCCTTTCTCTTTTATAATGATTAAGAAGGATTGTGGAATTGAGATTGAACAGTCACATGTCTAGGACCATTGTCATGGCTGCGCAGGGTTCAAAATTCCAGCTTTTTTGCATCGATTCTTTGCTGCCAAGAACAACTTTTTCTGGGAAGGCCAGAAGGGCAGTAGGCTAAACCATTTGGTTAAATGGGAGAAAGTCTCAAAAGCTTTGTATGATGGAGGCCTCGGCATGGGTAACTTGCAAAACAAAACCTTGGCATTATTATTCAAATGGAATTGGAGGTTTTTAAAAGAACGTGACTCCTTATGGTGCAAAATCGTAAAGAGTATACATGGCGTGGACCCTCCCTCACATGTGGCATACCTCTGAGAAGCTCAGTTTAAGCCTGAAAGCCCTTGGATCAGCATATCAAAGACTTGGATGAAATCTGGTCACTTGCTACCTTCAAACTAGGAAATGGGAACAACATATTCTTTTGGCTGGATTTATGGTGCTCCGGTCACTCCTTCGAGGAAAGTTTTCCCCATCTTTACCGCATTGCTACAATACCTAAGGGTAGCATTAGTGATCATTGGGACCTGGAAATTCGTTCATGGAACCTTTTGTTTCAAAGGCCTCTAAAGGATGAAGAGCTTGCAGAATTCCAGCCACTATTGGGCTATCTTGAGGGCAAACAACCTTCCCAAACACCAGATTCAAGGCTTTGGTCATTGGACTCTTCAGGTAAACTTTCTGTTAAGTCCTTGTCAAAGCACTTGAATGCCTCTTCCCCCTCAAAGGAGCTTTTTCAGGCCCTTTGGAAGACAAGAAGCTCGAAGAGAATAAACATTCTGGTTTGGATCCTAATATTTGGGTCACTTAATTGCGCTGAGATCTTGCAACATAAACTTCAATCTCATTACCTAGCTCCCTCCATTTGTCATTTATGCTTAGCATGTGTTCTTTGATTGCTCTTACTCAAACAAATGTTGGATGAAGGTCTTCTCATATTTCAACTTGCACTGGGTTTTTGGACAGAACATAAGCAGCAACATCTCTCACACGCTAATTGGGCCAGCTTTGGGCAAATGCAATTAAAGCCTTGATTTTAGAAATTTGGTTTGAGGAAAACCTAAGAGTCTTCCATAACAATGCTATAGATTGGTCAGACCAGTTTGGATCGGCCCGTTGCTAACATCTTCTGGGTGCCCTCAGTCAAAGTTCTTTGTTGATTATTCTATTCAAGACATTTTGGGCTACATGTATTTTTTAGCATTAGATTCTTTTCATTATTTCAACAGAAATTTTGTTTCTCTAAAAAGACGAGGATCATATCGAGAAACTTCCAATTAACTTTGTCGAATGCGTTCCAATGTCAAGTTTAACCATAATGCCTTTCTTCCTTTTGATACACTCTTCCATCACTTCATTAGCAATCATCAAATATTCGTAATTGGTACTTTGATACGGTGGAGGGTAGAACTTCTTTTAAGCCTTTTCTAACTCTAGCCATGATTTTGGAGAAGCTCATGCGCAACTTCCTTTGGGAAGTGGTGGATGAACATAAAGGAAAAGGGACGCAGTTAGTCAGATGGGAGATCATTGAGAGGTCAGTTTCCTAGAGGGTTAGAATTTGGGAGTTTTTAGGATTCACAACAAAATGTTGTTAGCCATATGGCTCTGGTAGTTCCCCCTTTAGCACAATGATTTTGGCATAGGATCATTGCTAGTATGTATAGTCTTCATCCTTTTTTTTTTTTTCTTTTGGAAAGGAAACATGACTTTTTCATTGATAAAATGAAAAGAGCCAATAGCTCAAGGTACAAAGGAAACAAAAGAAGAACAAGCAAACAAACAAAATAGGAGCTGAGGGAAAACAATTACACAATTGAAAGAACTAAAACATCGAAGAGAAGAAAATACAATTGACTAAAGGGCTAAAGAACAAAAGCCAAAAAACGAGCATAATGAGTGAAGGAATGGTCCTAATAAGCTTTTTGAGATCTGGCGAAGCTGCTTTGAACTTGTGACACCCTAAAAAGCAGCTACCTTTAGCCATCCCTTCAAACTTCCCAGCAGCTGAACCGGCCCAACCAACTAGGCATGCTTCCAAAGATGCTTCCGAGCCTCTTGTAACTTGTAAAAATCCTTCACTCCAAAACCCCTCCAGCCTTCCAGTATCTGAACCTGCCCATCCACTCTAGACATACTTCCAATGATGTGACCAAGCCGCTTGTAAACCATGAAAGGATCTTTCAAGAGGATTTAAACCAAAACAATTTCAGAGAAGTACGAACTCCTTGAACAGAAATTAACCAAGAACAATACCACAAGCATCAATGATTGAATGGAGGTGCTGTAGGATTTCACTCTTATCTAGGGGAGTAAAAAAGGAAGCTTCAGCCTTACTAAGCAAGGGACCTTCTTGGGCTTGAAATAATTGTTGAAAGTCACTGCCAAACTCTTCCTCCAAATCCTCTTCCTCCTGGGGCTCTTTCAAAGCGAAATGTTCTAACTCTTCGCTGCTAGCAGTTACTATAGAATCTTCGTCTGAATTTTTTTCTGAAGCTTGGTTAATCTGGCTAATTTTGCCTGAAAAGCTTTCCGAAAGGCCTCTAACAAATTTTACACTAGAACCCGGAATTATAAAATCTGAGTGGGAAAAAGAGATTTGATTCGAGGGGGAGGAATTTGAGTTTTCAGGAGACGATGGATGTGGCTGGTTTTCTTTCTTAACTTGAGAGTTACCCCTTTAGAATCGGGAGAAAGGATGTTTGAGTTTACAGCACCAATCCTTTGGAAGGGTTCTCATGCAAGTCTATCTATCAATGCTTGGTTGATTCTTCTCCCTTAGCTATGGCGGTCTTTTTGGTGCTTTGGAGGATTAAGGTTCCTAAAAAGGTGAGACTCTTTACATGGTATTTCACAACCATATTAGCATGTTGGATAGGCTTATGAGGAAGCTGTGTTCGCTGGTGGGGTCTTTTTGTTGTATTCTTTGTTGGAAGGTAAAGGAAGACTTAGACCATATTCTCTACCATTGTGAGTTTGCGAGTGACATCTCTATCAAATGGAGCAACATCATCTTCCCTTTGGAAAAAGGTGGACGGGCCATACACTCTTTAAAAGACAAAAACAATGCTCTCCTAGCAAAATGGGCGTGGTGTTATAATCATTTGAAAAATATGTCGTGGAGGAAGCTTAGGAAAGGGAAATATGACACGCCTACATATTTGATTGGGCTTCTTTATCTAAGGCGAATGGCCCCTGGAAATCTATTGTCAAGCATCAACAATCGGTGACTAATTGAATTCGTTACGTGGTTTAGAATGGTGCATCTACATACTTTTCAACTGACCCATGACTTTGTTTTTTTTTTTTTGAAAGGAAATGATCTCTTTCAATGATAATAATGAAATGGGATAATATCTCATAGTACAAGAGAGGATACAAGATAATAAGCAACTATGGATCAAGGAGTGTACCCGAGCATCTCAACTAGTTTGACAACCCTTTAGCACTCTCATCACTTCCAATCAAAAACAAAACTCCTGAATTTCAAAAAATAGTACAAACAAAACAAAGATACACCCCGGATACAATGGTAATATACTCAAGCAACAACAAATCATGAGGTGCTAAGGTGCTAGAAAAATGAGCGCCTATTCAGACAAAGATCTTAAATGGAGAAATCTTCAAAGGTCTTTGATAAGGTACACCAAGATGAAACATTCAAACGAACCACCTCAAACTGGTCCATCCATATCATTTTGCTGTCATGAAAAACCCTTTGGTTTCGCTCAAACCAAATCTCAGCTAATATAGCCTAGGTCCCTTTTTAAGAGCTGGCCCAATCAGAATTTGTTGAATGTTTTTACAAAAATCATTTATGAATACCCAATTAACTTCAAAGAAAAAGAATAAACTCCACCAACATTTCATAGCATAAGGGCAGCGTAAGAATAGTTGCAGCATATCCTCTCCTTCTTCACAAAGAGGTAGATAGAAGGAGATAAGTAATTGATTGGGAGCTTATGCTGCAAATTTGATGAACAATTTACATGCCCAAAAGTCATTATCCATACTAGAATGTTGACTCTCCGAGGGCTTTTAGTTTTCCATAAGGCAATGAAAAACCTTTTATCTAAAGGCGATGGTGATAAATGAGATGAAAGTGATTTCACTGAAACTTCCTTGATGCTTCCAAAGACCACATCCTTCTATCGTAATTTTCTGATGGTTGTTGAAATCTGCCCAAACAAATTATGGAAATCTATGATCTCATCATCCTTTAATAGTCTATGAAAAACAATGGACCAAGAACAAGAGTACTCATCCCAATGTTCTGCCACTGCCACCGACCCTTTAGGAAGCAAAGTAATTTTAAACAATCTTGGATAGCTACTACTCAGAGAAACTAGACCATCCCACGGGTCTAACCAAAAAGAAACTTTAACGCCATTACCAAGTTTGACTATGGCCAAAGCCTCCACTCTCAGCCAAGTTCTTGAAATATTAATCCCAGGACTTCTCAAACTGTTACCACGCTTCCCCGCTATGTGCCAGTTATAGGAATCTTTACCGTGAATACTTCTAACAACCTGGCACCATAAGGAATTTTCCTTATCCATGTATCTCCACCCCCATTTAGCTAAGAGTGCTAAGTTTTTTGTTCTTGGGCCCCCAAAACCGAGGCCCTCATCAGCTTGTTGCTTGATGACCAAATCCCATTTTACCAAGTGGTTAATCTTGCTTCTTTTGTGACCTTCCCAGAAGAAGTTTCTTATAATTTTTTCCAGCATAGAGATTACTGTCTCAGGCATAAGAAATATAGACATAATAAGTGGGAAGGTTGGGGAGAACGGACTTACATAAAGTGGCCCTCCAACCACTAGATAGGTTGAATCTTCTCCATTTGTCAAGTTTTGCATGGATTTTGTCGATCATTGGCTGCCAAAAAGAAACTTTCTTCAGATAACCCCCTAATGGTAAACCGAGATAAGTGAAAGGCAAATATTCAGCTTTGTATTTTAGTCTTGAGGCAGTAGACAGCAGCTTGTGTTCATCAATATAACTCCATACAATGCTGATTTTTCCCAATTCAGCACTTACCCATTGCTTACAAACTCCCCCTTTGTTTCACGTTTCCCTTACTGTACAGACTATCTCACTGCAAGAATGCCATTGTGCAAGAGGTTTGAAACGCCACAAACCTCATTTAGGAAATCAAATTTGGGAGGAATTTGAAGGATGAGGATGCTTTAGACCTTACTGACCTTTTTTATAGTCTTGAACAGATTCTTCCCTCTCAAACGGAAGATACTTGGGTTTAGCTCCCTAGCTCAAATGGTTCCTTTTTTGTGATCACTCTCATCTCAAATGAGACACGAATACAGTGACACAAACATTTCTAGAAATGTAGCACACAAATATGTTATTTTTTTTGGATAATATATACACATATATATACATATATGTGTATATATATGTATATATATGTATATATATGTGTAAACATATGTATATATGTGTATATATATATATATATATATTTTGCTAAAAATGTATGTTTTTTCTTATTTCTCTTTGATAGAAAGGTTTTTCTTAAACAAAAGAAATACCCATTACAAATAAGAAAATAAATATATACAAGGAAAATACGAAAGGAGCAAATATTTCACAATAAATACAATGAAAATATTACCACAAAAGGAAATAATCAACACTCCTCCTCAAGCTGATTTGAAGATATCATTCATGGCCAACTTGTCAATCAACTTGTTGAATTGTCACTTAGGAAGACCTATAGTTAATACATTTGCAATTTGTTCTGTTGTCGGAAGGTAGGGAATGTATATTACTCCTGCATCAATCTCCTTTATGAAATGTTTATCGACCTCAATATGTTTCGTCCTATCACGAAGGACTAGATTGTGGGTAATGGAGTTTGCTGCCTTGTTATCATAGTAAATGCGCATGGGCATTGTTTCAGAGAATTTCAAGTTTTCTTTTTATCCATATGCTCTCGCAAATACCATGGGCTAATGCCCTAAATTTTACTTCAACGCTACTCCTTGCTACCACACTTGTTTTTTTTACTACGTCAAGTAACTAAAGTTCCTCCAACAAAGGAGCAATAACTAGAAATTGATCTTCTATCAGTCATGCTACTTGTCCAAGCAACATCAGTGTAAACTTCAGCATGTAGGTGGTCATGTTTCTTAAAGAATATGCCTTTTCCTAGGGTCCTTTTCAAATATCTTAAGATTCTAAAAACGACTTCAAAGTGAGCTGGCCCAGGGGCATGCAGAACTGGCTTACCATACTAACTGCAAAAGCAATGTCAGGAAGTGTGTGAGAGAGGTATTTGAGTCCTCCCACAAGTCTATGGTACTTTTCTTTTTCTTTAACCTCTTTTTCAGTTGTAGCTTCCAATTTTAAGTTTTACTCAATGAGAGTTTATGCGACCCTACATCCAAGTAAATCTGTCTCTTTGAGTAGATCAAGAATATACTTCTTTTGGTTGATAAGAATGCCACTTTTAGACCTAGTGAATTCCATGCCTAGGAAGTACTTGGATCCCAGGTCTTTGGTTGGGAAATCCTTGCCAATTTTTCTTTCATGATAGTCATTCCTGTCTTATCATTACCTATAAGTATGATATCATCAACATACACTATCAAAATAACAATCTTGTCATTTTTAGTATGCTTAGCACATAGTGTGATTGGCTTAACTTTGGCTAAATCCATACCTCGTGACTACCTTTTCAAAATGTTCAAACCAGACTTTAGGAGATTGTTTAAGGCCGTATAATAATTTCTTTAATTTGCATAGTTTATTAATCCCAAGACCACTTCAAAGCCGAGTGGCAAGTACATAAATACCTCTTCTTCAAGATCTCCATTGAGAAAGACATTCTTAACATCAAGTTGATAAAGCGATCAATCAAAATTAACTGAAACAGACAACAGAATCCTGATAAAATTAATTTTAGCAACTAGGGCAAATGTTTCTTAATTATCAATGCCATAAGTCTGAGTGAACCTCGTAGTAACCAATTTGGCCTTATACCTTTTGATACTACTATCAGCATTACATTTTACAGTAAACACCCACTTGCATCCCACTGTTTTCTTATCTTACGGTAGATCAACTGTTCCAAGTACCATTTTGTTTCAACGCATTCATCTCTTTCATCACTGCGAATTTTCAATTCAAATTATTTAGGGCCTCCTGTATATTTTTGGAACAAATATGTTGGTTATTTTGGATGTGAAGGGTTTATGACTATCAGATAATCTATGATAAGAAAGGTAGTTAGCAATGGGATATATGTCTCGCCCTGAAGAAAATTTGGGCTAAAAATAGGTTGATTTTCCAAGAAAGACACATCTATACTTTCAAAATACTTGTGGGTCAAAGGTCAAAACATTTGTGTGCCTTCTTATGGGAAACATAGCCTACAAAAATGCATTTAACAGCTCAAGTGTCAAGTTTAGTTTAGGAAAGGGTAGGATAATGAACATAAATATAGTACACCCAAGTAGTTTTATTGGTAAATCAGAGAACAGTCGAACAGTAGGAAAAACCTCTTTGAGGTGATTCAGAGGAGTTTTAAACACTTAGTTGGCATTCGATTGATCAAGTAGGCAGCTATAAGAACTGCATCACCCACAAATATTTAGGAACATGCATAGAAAACGTAAGGGCACAAGCAAGTTCAAGTAAATGTCTGTTTTTTTGCCCAGCAATACCATTCTACTGAGGAGTATCATGACATGTAGCTTGATGAAAAATACTCTTTTCTTGTAAAAAAGTAGTTAATTGTTTGTTGAAAAATTCAATTTCATTATTAGAGTAAAGAATGCAAATTTTAGTTTGAAATTGAGCCTCAATCATATTATAAAAATGAACAAAGACTTCTTTTACTTCCGACTTTTTAGTTAACAAATAAAGCCAAGTCAAACGAGGGCGATCATCTATAAAGGTAACAAACCGACGCTTGCCATTATTAGTCAAAACATTAGACGGACCCCAAACATCAGTATGAATCAAGTACAAAAGTGATGAATCCTTGTAAGGGTTGGGTGAAAAGGTGGATCGATGATGTTTGGCAAAAATGCAGCTTTCACATTGAAAAACAAAACAATCAATTCCTTTAAATAAGTCTGGAAACAAATATTTCAAGTAAACGACATTTGGATGCCCTAATCTACGGTGCCAAAGCATGTAGTTTCTTGAACAAAAGAAGAACTGACACTACTTAAGACTTGATTTTTTTATGACTAGTTGAAACTTCATCAAAGTAATAGAAACCGACAATCATCCTAGCACGTTCAACCATCTCCCTCGAGTCTTGATCTTGAAAGAGGCAATGAGTTTCACAGAAGATAACACGACAATTAGAATCCTTAGATATTTTATTCACAAATAACAAATTGCAAGCTAATTTTGGAACATGTAAGATAGAACGTAATGTGATTTTTATACTCAAAGGGATAGTTCATTTTCCAGCCATAGACGTGAAACTACCATCGACAACATGGATTTTCTCATTGCGATACACAAGGGAGTATGATTCAAATAAACAAGAGGAACTAGTCATATGATCCGTGGCTCCAGAATCTATAATCCACGGAGATGAATTTAGACACGAGAGGAGCTTGAAGGGAATACCTGATTGCACCAAGGAAACACTAGGATTACCATATGATGAATTGAACTTTAGCAACTTTAGAATTTGATCAATTTGCTCTTCAAGTGAACTGGAATCAACAATATTCGCATTAGAGACATGCTGATAGGGATTTCCCTCACCTTGTTCAAAACTTTTCCAATTTGCAGGTTTTCCATGAAATTTCCAACAAGTTTCCCGTGTATGTTGGGCTTTATTGCAGTGATCGCACTAGACATGAGGCTCTTCATGTGGTTTGATGGAATGATCAGAAGCTTTCATTGCAATATTTTCAACCCACGCAAAACTTTCAACTGAATTGCTCGCCTTTTTGCCAATCATAACATTCCTGCGATTTTCTTCCCTACCAACTTCAGAAAAAACATCATTAAAAGTTGGAAGATTATTTTTCCCAAGTATCCTGCCTCTAACCTCATCGAACTCGACATTAAGACCGACAAGGAATTTGTAAATGCGACCATCTTCTATAGTTTTCTGGTAATGCTTTTGGTCATCTTTGAACTTCCACTCATATGTATAAAAAAGATCAAGATCTTGCGAAATCCCTTAGAGTGCAAGTATTGTGTAACTAAGTTACCTTCTTGTCGTATATCACTCAGTTTAAGATTCAACTCAAACACTTTTGACTGGTTACTCAAATCGGAATACATTTGAGTCACACAATCCCATAATTCCTCCACCATTGAATTGACGAGCCAAGTCATAACCATGGAGTTTTTCAGCGTCCCACCCAGCAAATGAAGGGTCATCTAGGCTAGGAGCGATTTTTTCTCTAGTGATATAACCAATCTTTCCTTGTCCATGAATATACATTCGAACACTTTGGGACCAATGGAGAAAGTTGTCTCCATCAAGTCGAATGGTAGTTATTTGGACCGTAGGGCTGTTGGAATGGATCTAGTTGTCTAGGATTTTAGCAATAGTTGATTTAGTGTTTGACATATTGTTGAAAAAACCAGTAGATTTGAAGAAAAAACACCAAAAAAAAGGCCTAAAAAACCAGCATAGGGAAGAGAGAAACCGACGGCGGTGAATGGCAGCGATGGGCGACAGAGAACAATGGTGAGCAGCAAAAACCAGCGGATGACCACACAAAGATGGCCGGCTGACGGAGACAGCTTCCAGACGACCATCAATAACCCACGAGTAGCTAAGATCTGAACTCGAGATTGGAATACAAATTGTGTTGATAGTGATGAGATTCGGACCCATTAGCAGCTAGAATTCGACGGCGGCAGCTGAGATACGATGGCTGATGGCGCTTTAAGTGACCCGCGGCGATGGCGTTAGAAGCTAGGGTTTTTAGGGTTTTAAAAAAAATTAGGGTTTTTTTATTTTTAGGGTTTCAAAACATTTGGTGCTTAGATACCATGCTAAAAGTGTATGTTTTTTCTTATTTCTCTTTGATAAAAAGGATTCTCTTAGATAGAAGAAATACCCATTATAAATAAGGAAATAAATATACAATAGAGAAAATACAAATACGGCAATTATTTCACAATAAATATAATGAAAGAATCAGCACAAAAGGAAATAATCAACACACAAATAGAGATATATATATATATATATTACCAAAATTTAAGAAAAAAAGAAAATGTGTTTGGACGTAATGTGGCGTCACTGCATGTTTGAAGAGGCATGTAATTTTGTGTCAGCCATGTGTCTAGAGCGTGTTTCAACATAATCATGCCCCTGACACAGGCACTTGCCGTAACTTACTTTTAAGTTTATGGAAACTATTAGTAATGATACTAGTGCAGAAGATTATTGCGTTGATGATTTAGTCTCATTATCTCAAGTTAGTGACTGAGATTTGGTGTTCAGTTCAAAGGGCTCAGTTCTTATGCTCTCTTTTTGCTAGTTTCTTTTGTTCAGTTTGTTTGGTGTTCCTCGCTGTGAGAATCCTTTTTTGTATTCCATTATTATTTGGTTCTCTTAGGTGGTTCTTTTGTGTTCTTCCTCCACTCCCTTCCCTTGTGGAGTTTGTATCTTTGAGCCTTAATCTCTTTTCATTCATACAATAAAAAGTTGTTTCATGTTTAACCTCCCAAAGGAAACTACCAAAGGATGGAGATTTAACCATCTGAAGAAATATATTAAGGGATACAAGGCTTGATCAGTCACCTTTCCATGGCATTTACTAAAGAGATCAAAGACTCACTTTTTAAAGTTCTCTTTGGATGCACTCTTGGATGTCAAAAGGTATAGAAAGGGGCGGTATACAAAGGGAAGTATATATAGCTATAATTTGAACAAGTCGTTAGGTAATATGCTCTTCCAAAGCAATATTAGAAGCCAAAGTTTACAATGCCATAGAAAACTTAGCTTCCAATTATTCATTGACTTGATTCTAAAAAGTACAATTTCAGTCTCATTGTTCATAGATGAGGTTATTATACTGATTAATCCAGAAAAAAAAAAAAAAAAAAAAAAA
>QLSR01000420.1:37235-55400 GCA_031780015.1 Citrullus colocynthis | reverse complement strand
TTTTTTTTTTTTTTTTTTTTTTTGACAATTTTTAAGTCATTGAATCGTCGTCCATTAATTTTTTTTTGAAAAAAAAACATTTATGCATGACGTTGTTAAAAGAAAAAACCATGATAATTAAGATATACAATATTTTGAAAAAATAAGTTTAAAGATAATATATTTTATTATTTTTCTGGAAATTAAAAACTTATGTTTAAAAATAAGTTCAACAGAAAAAGTAAAAAGAAATCAACCCTATTTATCTTGGGAAGTTTCTTCAACCCAAATAATGTAGGATCGGTATGACAACACTAGATGAGGTGAATAGGGATTATTAAAGCTAATTAAAATATTTTCTAAACGTGGGTCCAATTAAGCAAACTAACAAAGTTTTGTTAGTAATTCCAACAAAAAATTTATGCAAATAAAATCAATTAAAAATAATTAAAAAATTAATAAATAATATTTTAAAGCACCCTGTTTGATTTTGATAATAAGACTGGTAATAAATATATAAAGTTAAGAACTACTAGTCAAAATGAACCAATATGAGCAATTAATTAGCAAGGAAAAAACTTGCAATTAATTTTAAGCAATAAAATTTAATAACAAATTAATTGCAAAATTAAATAGAAGAGGATAGAGAAATTGACACAGACAATTTTATAGTGATTTGGCACAATCCACCAACATTCACTTTTCAAGCTCCTCCCTAGAGAGGGCAAATAAGGTTGTCATATCTATCCTACAAAAAACCCTTATTAAATAATTAACCCAACCCAACTAAACATTTGGGTTGGGTTGGTTTGGGGTAATCAAGTCATTTATTTAAATTTTTATGCAAAAAATAAGTAAAATGTTAATGTATAAAAAAATTATTTAATTATTTTTTTATATTGAGTTAAGATGAACCACTCAAATTCCAAAATGCTAAAAAATTATGTTTAAGAGTAGTTGGAGAATAAGTTAGGAGAATCTGTTATATAAACAAATCATGGCATTAAATAAAAACAAATTAAATATAACATAAGTGTGTGATAAGTAACAAAAACAAACACAAACATGAGCACAGCTCGACTGACATGAACTTGAACTATTAACCTTGATGTTAGAGGTGAAAGGGTTGAAATCTCTAACATAGCGGAAATAATATAGAACCAAATTCGAAATAAATTAGGATTTTGAAATACCAATACATTGAAAAAAAATACAGAAAATCTACTATATTAAATCTAAGGTTAAGCATGCATTTAGAGTCAGAAGCCTTACATTCGTTGTCGACTTTAAACACCACCACCATGAACCTCTCCTATTCTCTGAGTGATGAGATGAAGGATTGTGGATCCTTGATAAAGGGAGAAAACCAAAGAGAATTTTTATCTAGAGAAAAACCTTTATCTCGCTATTTCTTTTGTAGACCTTTATTGAGAGAGCGATCAAGAGACATGGGATTAAACCACGTAAAGCGTAACTCCCACATACGGGAGTTACCCTTTTTATTTATTTATTTTATTTAACAAATAAATAAATAAATAATATTTAATATTTAATTAATTATTTCATTTAAATCATATTTAAGTGAACATCTCCCACATAACCTATAGTTTTAATTCATTTAATTAAATTTAAGAAAATTAAATTCTTTAATTAATTGATTATCAAATTAAATATCTAATATTTCATTTAACCTACATTTGAATCATATTCAATTGTTATTCTCGCATAACTTATAGTTTTAATGTGCATATAATACACATTAATTTTAACCTATAGTTTTAATATGAATCTAATTCATATTAATATTTGAACTCCTTCAAATATTTAATTCTCTCAAAAATTGATTTTGTATCATATCCAAAATTAAATTTATATTATAAAGTTCAAAATAAACTTTATATTATAATGTATCATCATACATTGTATTATTTCCCTAAGTAAATTTGAACATTTCAAATTTCATTCAAGATATAAATACTTCATCACTCTTTACGAGCTAGGAATGGGACCTAATGAACCTACAGATCAGAAGTTTCAACGATATGAGGTTAATCAGCTAAACTCATTAACCACATTAATCAATATTCACTAATTGTGGGTACACTCCATTCGTTAACTGCGGGTGCCCACAGCTGCACTCTTCTCACTGCAGATATATTTATATGTCGATGGATATAAACCAATAACAACAAATTAGTCATCCACAAGTGTTCATAACACTAGTTGAGTCAAGTTAACGTTTTACCCCTCGGTTACTTCTAAATCCTTAAGTACCAGTGTTTCTCTAATAAACAGCCTGTTTAAGGTCCAACCATAAATAGAAACCCCTCTCAGGCCAGTGAGAGGGTAGGATCTTTTGTTTAAGTTCCGGAGACACCACCTTAAGGGAACACTTATATACTTACCCTAAATATGGGAATGAGTCAATTCCATCTTGTATAATTATGTCCTCAGCTCCCTACTCAATCTTGTCCCCAAGATGGTAGAAATATTGAGTCGGCAAACAACCAGTCTCACCCATACAAATCAAAGGATAATCTCTCATGGACAGGAGTTCATAATATACTAAGGATTAAGACTAAGTTGCCTAGCTCATCCTATTGAAATAGAAACCTAACTAGTCAACTGAGTTACATCTAGTGATCACTATTTCGTTGTCCAGCTTTATGCAAACTCATTGCATAGGATGCCCCGCTCGCATGTCACCTACACAAACACATTAAATCATTACGTTTGTATCAAATACAAAGTAGGTCATATCCATAGTGTCACTAGGATAAGGTATCTAGCCTTATCCCTATACTATAGACCCTTTATATTGTATCTTGAACATTGATCTCCGTACGTCCCTATATAAAGTTCAAGACTTATAAAACATGCTAGGATGTTAGTTTATTGGATTTAGGGTTATTAAGAACAAACAAACAAAAATAATAATGCTTATTGAAGTAACACATTAATAAGTATTATAGACCCTTTAGATTGTATCTTGAACATTGATCTCCATATGTCCCCACATACAGTTTAAGACTCATTAAAGAGCTTAGGATGTTAGTTTATTAGATTTAGGGTTATTAAGAGAAAACAAACAAAAATAATTAATAACGCTTATTGAAGTAACACATCAATAACTTTTTATTAATGATTTAATAACGGTCAAATAATTACATTTATAATTTACGAGCTTTAGGGTGTAAAACCCAACAAGAGGTTCAATCATCCATCCCACATATTGTAAAAATAAAAATAAAAATAAAAATAACAAAAATATAATTTTTAAAATTAATACTAAGTATTTATTTGAACCTAACCCAAATCTGAAAGAATCAAATTCCCAGCAGAAGCGAATAACCGCCTTATGCCATTAAATTAGCTTTTGGAAAATCAAAATTACAGAGAACAAAAAATACAGGATAAACAACTAAATTAGCATGTTTTTTACAAGAATTAAGAGGAAGATGCTTTCCTACCTTTGAAGACTGTCTTCGATGTGGGAATTTTCTTCTCCAAAGTCATGAACTGATAGTTCTCCAACGAATTTACAAGAAGAACTCTTCTTCTCTTGGGAACACCACCACAATGAAACCTCGCTCATTTCTTAGAAGAATCAAAGAGGAGTTTTGTGGGCCCTCATTGAATTTTGAAAAGGGAATTTTTGTTGGGAGAAAGAGAGAATTCGAGAGAGAGAATACTTGGAATTTACTAATCAACAGTAAGTCGACCCTTCACAAATTACTCATAACTATGCTGGGTCAAATTACTGTTTTACCCCTGTAGTTATATCTAACTCCTTAAGTACCACTAATCCCTCTAATGGACAAATTGTTTATAGTCCAATTATAAACTAACCTCTCTCGGGCCAGTGAGAGGGTGATGCCTCATTGTTCAAGATCCGAAATCAGCCCTTGAAATATAAGGACTAAATAGAAACTAGTCCAAAACCTAGGAACCAAAAATGTATTTTTCTCAATATTAAATAAGATTAGATTTAATTTGAAGTCTTTTAAATTTTAGGTTCTTGTATTTATGTTGATTCATAATTTTTTTGCTTTGTTTTATATTTTAATCCATAAACTTCTAGAGATATTATTTAGGGCAGTTTTCAAATATAAGAAAATAAACTAAAATATTTACAAATATAACTAAATATCACTATCTATATATGATAGACCGCGATAGACACTATTATAGATAGACACAAATAGCAGTCTATCGCAGTTTATCGAAACAGTGAAATTTTGTTATCATTTGTAATATTTTTAACCATTTTATCATTTAAAATAATTTTTCTATTATTTCCTATTTCTCCTCAAATTTTTTTTAAAATTCATTTTACTCACTTGTGAATACTTTTTTAATTGTCACTTAATATCCTCATTCAACATTTTCTTTAACCACTGATGTGGGTTCAACGCGTATGCACATGTACTAGTACTTTAATACACATAAAATAAAATAAAATAGATGTTGGAACAAAATAATGATTTTTAGAAAGTTTAAAATTTAAAATAAAACATTTTAGAAAGTTAAAAAATTGTTCAAGAATCTTGATAGTAGTTTCAAGAACCATCTTTTTGTCATAAATATTTTGATGAACAAATTTCAAAAAGATCAAGAACAAATGAGATTGAAAGAAACATTTTAATAGTTCTACATTATTTGATAACAGTTGGTTTTTGATAATGAAGTTAATAAACGTTACTTCAATCTCAAAGGGTTTTTTTCTTCTTTTTTTTTGGTATTTATCTACAATTGTTTTAAAAATTCAAGTCAACTGTTGAAATTTAAAAAAAAAATTGTTTTGTATTTTAAATTTGGTCAAAGATTTACTTTACTTTTATTTTTTAATTCATTTATTTATTTTGAAAAAAATGAAAACTATTGTAGTAAAAAACAAAAAGAATTCTTCAAAAATAAAATAATTACAAAAGAAAAAAAATTATTATCAAAGTGGCCATATAGACTAAAGTGGAATAAACTCGGATAATCGGGGCTATAAAGTTAAATAATTACAACTTACTATAAATAGTTTGCCATAATTTCAATTAAATTTGAATGCTTGCTTGATCAATTCATTTATTTTGGACCTAACATAAATTAATGTTCAGATCTTCCCTAAGTTTCAAAATCCTAAACTTTTATTTTTGAATTTTAAATTTGATTTTTATTTAATTGTTAGATTGTAAAATGTTACATCTTTCACATGAGTTTTGAATTTTATTTCTATTGAGTCCCTAAAGTTTATAAGATTACACTTCTACTCTTATTTTTCATTAACTATTCACTTTTGTCATGGGTGTTAATATCATTAATTAATTTAATTAAGGGTGTGTTTGGTTTAAGTTTTCAAGTGTTTATTGTTTAAAAATAATCATTTTGGAAAAAGTTTATTTGACAACCACTCAAAATAACTTAAAAAATAAGTTTGTAAATAAAAATAAGTTTGTAAATAAGCTGGCTTGAGATAAATACTTGAAATTAACTTTTTGAGTGTTAAATAGTTATTCTCTCTCTAATTTGTATAATATATAAAATGACCAAAATATCTTATTAATCTTCTACCTCACTTCCACCATGGCTATCACCAACTATCACCACCCTCCATCAACCATCTTTGGCAAACGACTTCAATGACAACCTACTCTGGCGACCACTTCTGGTAATAACCATCTCCATGCTCTAGCCACTACCTTTGGCAACCACCATTTCTAGCAACCACTATTGACAATCTACCTTGACAACCATCTTCCACAATCAACTTCAGAACCACCACCGTGCGACCATTAACAACTATCTCCAATGACCACCACCGGCAACGATCTCTTACACCACCTCCAATGATCAACTTCAGAAACCAACTTTGACAACCATCTTCGACGGCCAACTCCGATGACCCCTTTAGAAACGATGACCTCCAACGACTTACTCCAACGACCAACTACATTGACCATCTCCAACCACCTACGCTAACGACTAACAACTAGCTCTAATGACCCATTTGATAAACAAACAAACAAACAAAAAAGACTTGGCTAATGAAAATGTATTGAAATACAAATTTAAAATTACTAGTTTACGTGCTTAATAATTGTCTTCTATTGTAGTTTGACACTAATATAAATAATTTGATTATATAGAAAATCAAACAAATTTGTATAGAAAGCACTCTTGAGAAAATATAACTAAATACCAAATACTTGGGTGTTTTTATTTTAAACACATTTTATAAACAAAATGTTTAAATAAAAATTTCTTTTTGGAAAAAAAACTTTTTCATAGTCAATCCAAACCATCATAACTAAATTAGTTTTCACCAATTTTGTAGTGTAATTATTTTAAATTACAAAATTACTAAAAAAATAATATTTTTAAATATAACAAAATATCACTGTCTATAGTTATTTTTCAATGACAGTTTTTCTATATTTGTTAAAAATTTTACATCATAGTTATTTTTCAATGACAGTTTTTCTATATTTGTTAAAAATTTTACATCATAATTTTTTTAAAATTAATTAAATGAAAGTTATCGTCAACGACCAAAAGTGAATAGTAAAATCTTAAAGAGTGAAAATATAAAATGTTGGAACTTAGTCACCAAACCAAATGAAAATATCACATATTTAATTTAACATAAATAAATAATTCAATAAATAAATAATTCAATAAAATGTATTAATTAATTAATTATTTTTTTTAAAAATGCATTAATTAATATTTGTCATTTTTTATTTTATTTTTACACGTAATTCTGCATTTTAAATGTCAAATTTTAAATTTTAGATGAAAAAACATAAAAAAATGCTTTTAGAGTTTTCATTTTTTAATCAAATAATCTAAAAATAATTTTCCACACAAATTTGACAAACTAGTATTTGATGAATTAGAAAAATTTTTAATTTGGAAAAAAAAAATTCCAAATTTGATATAAAAATTCTAATCTGGTAGGTTTGTAACCATTTAGTTTTTAACTTTTTGGTTTTAAAAATTAAGCATATACCCACCTTTCATCGGTTGGCTTCTGTTTTCAAAATCAAACTCAATTTTTAAAACTTTCATTGGAGTCATTTTAGTGTTTGGTTTTTAGCTTTGTTTTCTATTGTTAAAAAACACAAAATTGCAACTTATTTGTTAACTATTATTTGTTTTCAGTTTTTTAAATTAAAACAATAAAATAATTTTTATGATAATATTTTTATATTTTTCTATAGAAACAGAAATTTCATATGGTATCAATTTGTACTCAAAATTTAAATAAGTGTGGCTATGTTTTAACTCGGTAAAAATAGTAAGAGATATGTTAGAGAAATAAAGATAAATGAGAAAAAAAAATTGTGGCAAGAGAAAATTCAAAGATTTTTTTTTTTTTTTAAGCTAAAAAAAGATAAGAGGTATATTTATTAGAGAGAAATAAAATTTTAGTGAATTTCTCAAAAAAGGAAAAATAGAGAGAATTTTTTGGGTTAAAAGATTTGATTCGTATGGTGAGAAATCAAATAGATGTTAGTAGATGAGAAGGATAAATAAAATTAAATAAAGACAAAATTATTTCTCTAAAACAATAATATGTATTTAAGAGAAAATAAAAGTAGAATTATTTCTCTCTACAAAATATTAGAGATAAAAACTTCAGAGAGAGAAAATTTAATTTATGATTAATCAGACGGATAATTTATACATCTCGATAGTTCCTCTCACTATGAAATATTTGTATATTTAACTACAATATTTAGTACTAAATAAAAAGGATCCATTGTAGTTTAATTACATATTATTTATTTGATTAAAAATAATATAATATTTTAAAAATTGATAGCTCTCGAAAAAAGCTATTTTTATGTTTCTAATCTCGCTTGCTTGTTTAGTATAATGTGCTTAAATGTCTATTTTTGTAGGAATTCGCGCAAATCATGTACCTCGAAGTGTCGCGGATAGTTCGAGGTTGTTTTGGAGTTGGTGGCAACAACCAGAATGAAATATTATTTAATCGTGGAAATGCCATGTCAGGTGCACCTATCAGAATCGGAATAGACCAATTACCAGATCCACCTATTGGAGATGAAATTGGACACCCGGAGTTCAAGAACACGAGAAAAGGACAAAAATGCCCCTGGAGAGCGCTTCTTCGCTGAGCTTTACAATTAGCTTTACGTTGAAGGCCCGAGAGCAAAAATGTCAAGAGTGTAGCGATGTTCCCTTGGAGCTCAGCTACGCTCTAGATATTGACGAACAAGTGAAGGCACGCGCGCATAGCATCACTACGCTTTGAGTAGGCGCTCGATTTCTACTTAGAGCGTCATGACGCTTTGCCCGATTTTTTATATACTCTCTTCATTTTTAGGGCAAAGGGGAGGCGGGATTTCATGGGGGCCGAGGAGTTCATCAAATTTTCTTTTTCTCCTTCATATTTCTAGCCTTTTAAGCTAAGGATTTTGATTTTATTTTGGGTTGTAGCCATGGATTGGATGCTCTTTTCCTCAATTTCTTTGTTTATAAAGATGTTAGGTAAGTAGATTTCTTGTTCTTGAGAGCAAACCTATGTAGTTTCTTGAGACTCCATTTTTGTATAGATTTCATATTATGGCTGTGCTTCTTTGAATCTTGTGCAAATTTAGATGTGTTGGAGTTGATGCCCTAAATCTCGTGATCTTGTAGTTTGTAAGTTTTATTTGTATAAACAAATTATTTATTTAATAAAATAAATTTTATTTTATTCGACATTTAGTTGCATTAACCCAAAATCAATAAACCAAGATCCAAGGTTATTACCTATAACTTAAACATATATATGGAGATATACAGGTGGATCATGTTTAAGTTATAACCTAAATGGTTTGTAGTAGATAGATAAGGATGAGTACCTTATCCTAGTGACACTTCAAATATGACCTACTTTGTAGTTGTTACAAGTGTTGTAAAGTGCTACAAATGATTTGATCCTGGTCATTCATGTGGAGACATGTGAGTGGAGATATTCTATATAAAGAGTTTGTATAAGACAAGATCACGAAATGTTAACTCTTTCTTTATAATACTAGAAGAGACTTACATTTCATCAGGATGATCATAGGTAACTTGTCCTGAATCTTGAGTGAGTTGTGAACTCCTACCTATGAGGGCAGTCCTTTGATTTGCATGGGTGAGAGTAGCCAATTCGTCGGCTTAATATGCCTACCATTTTGGGGATTCATCTGATTGGGGAGCTGGGAACGTAGCTATACAAGGAGTTCACGCCTTACCTATTGTTAGGGAAAGTAGAGAAATTGCTCTCTTAAGGGTTGATTCCGGGAGGGAAAGTAGAGAAATTGCTCTCTTAAGGGTTGATTCCGGGGTGTGAACAATGTGGTGCTACGCCTTCTCTTGGCCCAAGAGAGGTTCGGTTATAGTTGGACTATAACTAATTGTTCATTGGAGAAATAAGTGATACTTAAGAAGTTAGATGTAACTACAAGAGTAAAACGATAACTTTTATCTCGCTGTACTTACAAGCAATTTGTGAAGGGTCAACGCACTGTTGATTGGTTATATCTAATGGACACAAAAATACATCAATAGTGCAAAGAGTGAAGTTGTTAGTCTTTAGTGGAGTGACTGATAGTTAATGAATGAAAATTAATTTAATTAAAGAGTTTAATTAATTAATCTCGTATCATTGGAACTTCAATTTATAGGTTCATAAGGTCCCATCATTAGCTCAATAAGGAATAATGAGAATCAAATTAATTTTGGATTAATTTGAATTGTTCAAATTAATTAAAAGGATTTAATTGTATTAGATACAATTAATATAATGTATGTGATACATTATAATATAAAGTTTCTCTTGAGAGAAATAAATATTTGAATGTGATTCAAATATTAATTATGTGAATGAGATTCATATATAAATTATAAGTTAAAATTAATATGAATATGATTCGTATTAGATTATATGATAGAATTTAAACTATAAGTTATATATTATATGGGATAATAAAAATTACTAAACTGTTATAATTATTGATAAAAAAAAAACGAGGACTTGTCTTCAAGATTCCTCCAAGAACCTTGGATCCTGGGGTGAACCACCAACCACTTTTGTTTTTGTTTTTATTTTCTTTGTCATTGATCGAGCATTTGTCTACTGTAATGGAGTCGAAAGATTTTCTCCACAATTGGAAGAAGTTATCTCTTTCAGAAGAGGAACGAGAAGTAACGATAGGCATGGACTCAAATTTAGATTCTATGATTTTCGATCAACTTAGTCATTGTCTAGTAGGAACGCTCCTCACATCTCGCACGACTGCCCTTGGAATCATCAAGAATGCATTTAACAACGCATGGAGAATTAATATGGGCTTCTCAGTTGAAAGCTTGGGAAAGAACTTATATCTCATCAAATTCGACTCTCGGCGGGATAAAGAAGGGATCCTATTTCTAGGATCGGGGTTTTTGATAAGCCTCTTTTGGCTCTGGAGATCCCGAAGACTAATGTCAGATTATCTCAGATGTCTTTTGAGAGAGTTGCCTTTTGGATCCGGTTTCTTGATATTCTGCTAGGTTTTCAGAATAGGTTCATGGAGAGAAAGTTGGGTAACACACTGGGAACCTTCATAGAAGTGGACTGTGATAAGGATAGCTTCTGTTGGGGAGAACACCTTAGAATTAAAGTGCTCATTGATATTACAAAGCCTCTTCGGAGAGGGATATTGATCAAACCAGGAGGTGATCAAGAAAGTGTCTGGATCTGTATCCAATATGAAAGGTTACTTGACTTTTGCTATTGTTGCGGGAGAATTGGTCATGCGATGAAGGATTGCAGGGATCTGACTCTGGAGAAAGGGAAGGATGCTGAGAATTTTCAATTCGAAGGTTGGCTTCGGTTTCAAGGAAGTCAACCAAGAAGAAGGAGGCGAGCTTCTCAGGAAGATTCAATTTCCAATTTCCCACCGTCTCAGATAGAAGACCACTTGAATAGAGAAGGTGGCTCTCCTAATCCGGACCCACCTAAACAGCCAAGAACTATGGAAAAGCCGACTGATAATTTATGTTCATCTTTTCTAGGAGGCCCCTTTCATTTGAATACTTGTTTGGCGAACCTTGGAAATGCGGATCCACTGGCAAAAGAAGACACACCCCTGGAGCTGCTGCCTTTTGAGTCAGGGGGACCTAACAAGCTAGTTGAACATGAGAGATTAGGTCTTTCTCCTAACCAACCAAATTCAAACAATTTAGTTAGTAAGAATGTGAGGAATTGAAAGAGGAGAGGAAGATTTGCCCAAGTCATGAGTACTAGCCGTGATGTAGTAGTGATGGATCGGCAAGTCGAGGGACCTATGAAGAGGTTCAAAAGGGATTTATCACTTCTTGTTACATTGAAAAAAACAAATTCTACATCGGCAGAGTTGTTGAGACAACTTTTTCGGGAGCCATAAAAATTATATGTTGGAATGCTCGAGGATTGGGGAATCCAAAAGCATTTAGGGCCTTGTCAAATCTGATAAGGGTTAGAACTCCACAAGTGCTCTTCCTATCTGAAACAAAAGGCAGTGATGATATAGCAATGAAAATCAAGATAGTTGGGTGCTTCTATGGCTGCTTGCCTGTAAGAAGTGTGGGATCTCGAGGAGGTCTATGTTTGTTATGGAAGGAGGAAGTGGGGTTGGACATCATTTCATACTCTCAAAACCATATTGATTCAAATATCAGATGGGAAAGGAGAACATGGAGATTCACGGGTCTCTATGGCCATCCAGAGGGGCACAAGAAGCATCTCACTTGGCGTCTTTTGTGTACACTCCATAATGGTATTTGAAAGGGTTGAAATCCCTGACACACCGGAAGCAGTACATAACCAAATTCAAAATAAATTGAGATTTTGAAATACCCATTGATAACTTGTAGAAATACAAGTTATTATTGTCTTTCTTTTAAAAAATAGAATTTAAATGGAAAATCATGTGGTAGTTTGGGTTAAATTTCGTTGATAAATCTCCCTATGCGTTTTACACTTGTGAATTGATGAAGATAATTGTTTTGAAGCTTTTTGAACCTAAAATGCATGCTTTGACGCAGGAATGCAAGCAACCTATGATGCGTTATCAATCTGAAACGCAAGGCAGCGTAAAAGCAGACGAGAATCTTGAGAGATTGTCGAGAGATTAACGTGCTTGATCTGCGGCTAAAGTGGTGGATCTAAATTAAACCGAAAATCACACAATTAGGCGAGATAGATGCAAGGCAGCAATTCAGCCTCCAATCATGCAGATTTGCTAGCGATTACAATGCAGCATCTATAAAAGGGCAAGCCTGAAGGCTGAAAATGTTGTTGGATCTCTCGGAAGAATTCCTAAGTAACAGCAGAGTTCTCTCCAGATGACAACCAGAGACAAATAGCTCAAAAGAGAAGAGTCTTCCCTCCGCCTGACCACTTCACAGCAGAATTCACCCTACCATCCGGCGAGCTCAAGAGATTGATGAGTCATTTCATGCTTTCTATCTTTTTCTTACTTGTGTTTTAGTTTATTGACAAGAGATTGTAGTTTTTAAAACATTTATTCCGTCCATCAATCTATATATCTTCCATGGCTATCCATTTCTTATCGCTATCCATTTCTTATCACTTTCCATTTATTGTTTATCATCCATGAGTAACTAACTCTCTTGAGGGTCACAGGTTGTGTTATCATCTAAATAAAAACCATAGTTTGACTATTCCATCTTGTCAATTATATTTTAATCTAATGCTTATGTCCATCTAGCTAATCGATATAAGTAGTAATAATTAAACTGCTTGAGAGAGTAAGTGATTGTGGAACTCAATTGACAAGGCTAAGAAGTGTTGTCTAGACATAGAAATAACCTTGGTACTTAACACTCTCCTATGCATTATAGACACACACATAGCGGTTGACAACCGAGAGAAGAGTTGCTGGTATGAAATAGATCTCACTATGCATTTCTAAATTTAGATGATAACCAACCCCAGCCTTGCTTTTACCATTCACATAAGCCCATCAGTTGACTTTGCTGTGTCACATACCTATCCACTCTACCACTTTAGCTTAGTTTTACTGCTTTTAATTTTCATAAATGCATTACTGTTTTGTATTTACTTAAACGCATCACTTCTCATCACCTTCTTGTAACGCATAACTTAAATAATCCAACGAATTCTAGAATCTGCATAGTCCCTGTGTTCGACCTCGGATGGACTCATCGAGAAAACCTCATTCTTTGCTTATACTTGGGTGAAGAATAGGAAAACTTGACAGATTAGTATTGCATAATATTAAGCACGTTAAACGCACAACACCTATACATTGGAAAAAAATTACAGAAAACATATTGTATTAATTTTAGGCTAAGCATGTATTAGAAATAGAGTCTTACTTTCGTTATCGACTCTGAACACGACCACCACGAACCTCTCCTATTCTCTGAGGGATGAGGTAAGGATTGCGGATCCTTGATCTTGATTTTTTGGGAAAAAGAGAGAGCAATAGAGAGAGAAATTTTATCGATTGAGAAAATAATTTTTTTTTTTTGTTTCTTTAAACAGGCCTATTTAGGGAAAGAGATCAAGAGACCTTGGAAAACCACGTAAAGGTAACTCTCACGTATGGGAGTTACCTTTTTAATTAATTAATTAATCTATTAAATTATTTAATTCAACAAATAAATAATTAATAATTAATAATTAATTAAATCTAATTTAATTAATTATTTCATTTAAATCATATTTAAATGAATATCTCAAATATAACCTATGGTTTTAATTCATTTAATTTAATTAAATCAAATTTAATTAAAATTAATTAAGAAAATTAATTCTTTAATTAATTAATTTTAAAATTAAATATCTAATATTTAATTTAACCTACATTTGAATCATATTCGATTGTTATTCTCACATAACGTACAGTTATAATATATATCCAATACACACTAATTTTAACCTATAGTTTTAACATGAATCTAATTCATATTATTATTCGAACTCCTTCAAATATTTAATTCTCTAAAAAATAATTTTGTATCATATCCAAAATTAAATTTATATTGTAAAGTTCAAATTAAACATTATATTATAATGTATCATCATACATTATATTATTTCCCTAAGTAAATTTGAACATTTCGAATTTCATTTAAGACATAAATATCTCAGCACTCTTTACAAGATGAATGAAAGTCTTCTGGCTCCCTTCAAAAAAGAGGAAATTGAAAGAGCCATCTCCGAAATGTCCCACAAAGGCACTCGGTCCTGATGGCTTCCCAACATTATTCTATCAACGCTACTGGAATATAGTTGGTTCGAATACCATTAATGACTGTTTAGACATCCTCAACATGAAGGGATGTATTAAAAGCTGGAATAAGACAAACATTGTCCTAATTCCTACGGTGAAGGATCCAAAGTTGGTTGGGGATTTCAGACCCATCAGTCTCTGTAATGTCTGATACAAAATATTAACAAAAGTTTTGGCTAACAGACTTAAGGAAGTGCTGGACAGAACAATGACAAAGTATCAGTCTGCCTTCATTCCGGGGAGAGCAATAACAGATAATGTCATTGTCGACCATGAGTGCCTTCACCTTATCAAGAATAAAAGGAAAGGGATGGATGGATTGGTAGCAATAAAACTAGACATCAGCAAAGCCTACGACAGAGTTGAATGGCCTTTTTTAGAAGCAATCATGGCTCATCTTGGTTTCGATCCTCTATGGATTTCTCTTATTATGAATTGCATCACTTCAGTTGAGTTCTCTATTCTCATAAATGGGGAAGCTAAAGGTTCTATTGTCTCGAGCAGAGGCCTCAGACAAGAAGATCCTTTATCTCCTTATTTATTTTTATTAGTTACTGAACGCCTCTCTTCTATTGGACAGGTAGCAAATTCAAATGGTAGTCTCTCCGGAATAGCTTTCCCTAATTCAAAGGTCGAGGTATCCCACCTTCTGTTCGCAAATGATGGTCTGATTTTTTGTAAAGCAAAAAAACAGGAATGCTTGCACCTCAAGAAGTTACTGAGATTGTACGAAGAGGCCTCTGGAGAGTGCGTTAATCTATCCAAATTAGCAGTCATTTTCTCCCCCAATGTTGCAACTGATAGATGAGTTTTTCTCAGTAATATTCTCCAAGTTAACAAAATGGATGACTTCGCCTTCTATCTGGGTTTCCCCTCGATGTTTTCATGGAATAAATCCACTAATTTTCAATATATCATTGACAGAGTTTGGAAGGCAGTTCAAGGTTGGAAGAGATCTTTCTTTTCGGCTGCAGACAAAGAAGTTTTAATTAAAAATGTCGGTCAGCCCTTTCAACTTATGCAATGAGTTTGTTTCAACTCCCAAAGAAACTGTGTGATGAAAGTTCCAGAAGTTTTGCATGAGTTTGGTGGGGCTCTACCGATGAGAAAATGAAAATTCACTGGAAGAAGTGGGAGTTCCTTTGTTTACCAAAAGCATTGGGAGGCTTGAATTTTAGAGATCTTATGGGTTTTAATCAAACTCTTGTAGCTAAACAAGTATGGAGGATCCTCTGCTGCCCAAATTCCTTAGCTGTTGATGTTCTGAAGAGCCTCTACTTTCAAAATGGATCTATCCTAACAGCTGTTCCAGGATGTAAGCCCTCCTTCCTTTGGAAAAGTATGCTCTGGGGAAAGGATTTACTTCTTCAAGGAATTCGTTTCAGATTAGAAAATGGCAGGCTTGTAAAATTTTTCAAAGATCCATGGATTCTAGATAATAGCTCTTTCAAGCCATTGTTACTAACCATAGTTACAGATGAAAGTTTGGTGGCAAACTTTATTTCATTAGATGGAAACTGGAGGAAGGACAAACTAAACGAAGTAGGTTCAAAAGGAGGAGATGGAGAAAATTTGCAGAATACCTTTGCACAGAAATTTACAGGATAAATTGGTGTAGCATTTTAATAAGAATGAAAAATACTCTATCAAAAGTGGCTATAATCTCTATATGAACACAGTTGATGGTGGCTTCGTCTAGTTCAAACAATATGGAGGTGGTCTGGAAGAATCTTTAGAAATTGGTAGTACCGAGGAAGATTAAATTTTTTATATGGAGAGCTATACTCAGTATCATTCCTACCCATTCCAATCTGCTCAAGAGGGGTGTAAATACTTCACCTGTGTGCCCCTTTTGCCATAGTGAGGTTGAAACGACGGAGCATGCTTTTGTATCCTGTCAAAGAGCTTGACTTGTTTGGGAAGGTCTTCTCTCCCCTGTGTTACCTATGGAGTCTTTGAGAGAAAATTTTAAAGATAGATTGTCTGATTTTACTGTCGCCAATAATTCAGAGACCCTGAGCATTGCTGTTGTGTCCTGCTGGGCTATTTGGAAAGATAGGAATAATTTTCATCTGGGTAAACCCATAGCTGATACTGCAATCAAAAGTAGATGGGTTCTTAAATACCTCAACAAATATCGGCGAGCTCAGGCTAGAAGGGCTATGTCGCCCTCGGCTTCAGATGTGAAGAGATCTGAGAAATCGAAGGTATGGCAATTCCCTTTGGTAGCGTCTTTGAAATTGAATGTAAATGCTGCGTGGATTTTAGATCCCCCTTCGACAGGTCTCGGTCAATTCTTAAGGATCACCGGGGTGAGGTGTTAGCTATATTAGCTCGATCTTTGAATTCTACCTATGATGGGTCACTGATGGAGTTTCTTGCAATCAAAGAAGGCTTATGCCTTGCACTTGTGTGTATCACCAAATGAATTTAATTGTTGAATCGGATTGCCAACACGTTGTTAACCAGATAAACGACCTTTGTGAACGTGATTGCTTGGTGGATTTCTGGGTTGAGGAAATCAGGGAGCTCTCTGAAGGCTTCAATTCAATCTCCTTCAATTATTGCAGTCGGAAGTGCAATGGAACTGCTGATAGAATAGCTAAGAATGCAAGATCTTGTAAAATCAATGCTGATTGGTTTTTTTCTTATCCGAGTTGGATTGTAAATCTTTTGGCCTTGGACAATTGTCCCTACTTGGCCCCCGTGGCACTTTGATAAAATTTCCTTGTTAAAAAAAAAAATATTATATGGGATATAATACATGATTTGAATTTAATTTTATTAATTAATATAATGAAATTCAAATTTAAAAAGAACTCCCTTGGGAGTTATTTCACTTGAGGTAGTGGGGAGTTATTTGATAACTCCTACACATACATCTCTCCTTATATATATGATTCACAACAAGGAAAACAAAGAAAGAGGTGAAAAAGAAGTTAATCTCTACAAATTCTCTTCTTCTTCCTTTTTTGCAATTCTCTCTCAAAGAAAAAAAGGTTTATCTTCTCCCTTTCCCAAATTTAATCCTAGCAAGCCCAAACAACTCCGCTGTGATTCCCACCTTGAAAATATCGAGGAAGATCTCGTGGTGGTAACCAGAGTTGTAGTGATTATAATCATTTGTTGTGGAGAAACACTTAAGAATTGGAGAAGATTGAAGAATTCTTCAAAGGTATTTTCTTTCTTCTTGAATTTATTCACAACAAAACATGCTTAATTAAAATATGTTTAAATTTCTTTGTATTTTCTGTAAATTCAAAATGTAAATTAAAAGTACACGCGTTCACGTGCTTCCGCACATAATTCAAATCCCTTCAAGATGTATGTTTTTGGATGGATTGCGACCTTCCCTTAAATGTATGTCTTAGCTAATCGGTTTTGCTTGCGCGTTTCCTTCGTGTTCATCTATGCTTTAAGTCGATAAGTAACATGGGTATTAGTATGCATGCTAGATGTATGTTTAACCTAGGTTCAATGAAAAATTGATTAATTAAGTTAGGGCTTTCCATTAATTAATCGCGCATTAGAACTCTTAAGCTTAATGCACTTGTTCTTGGCCTTAATTGATAGCTATCAAACCCAATTAGGACCCAAGACTTGTAGTTCGATTGAGGCTTAGGCTTTAATTGATAATTAGGGCGCTTGTTTATTTTGATTTGATTTGTTGGCTGCCTGTAGCGTTGGTGAGTTTAATTAAGTTAAATAAGTCGGTGTGTAAGCAATCTAATATGTGTTTAATAAAAAATAAGTCGATGATAGAAATTGGATAGGAATCCAATTGATCTTGAGAAGTTGATTATCTCATCCCTGTCTACATTTACCCATTGCTTTTAATTTCTTTTGCATGCCTAGTTCTAATTTACACTAACCACCCCTCCTCCCCCCTTCCCCC
>QLSR01000420.1:9615-37057 GCA_031780015.1 Citrullus colocynthis | reverse complement strand
CCCCCCCTCCCCCCCCCCCCCTCATTTGTCGCTTTAATTAAGAAATTAGCTAAACAAAACAAAGACTATTGTCCATGTGGTTCAACCCGAACTTGCCACTGTTGCTACACCATCGTAGTAACAGAAGCGTATTTGGTATTATGAATTAAGAGAATTTCTAGCCTATCAAAATGGCGTCGTTGCTAGGGATAGTGTCATTTTTGTTTCGTTGAGTTAAGTCCCTAGTTAGGGCATTCTTTTGCTTTTAATTTGTTTTCTTTCTTGTGTCAAGTTATCATGGCTAATGGAGTACACAGTATGTACTATGCGTGGTGCGCAAGGCAAGCTGTCGAACAAGAAGAAGAAGAGGCCAAGCAGATTTTTGATCTCAAAAGCATGCTTGGTGACCCTACCTTATCCGTTCGACTGTTAGCTGAAAGGAAACTGCAAAGTGGCTCGATGCTAATGAGCCATGTCTTAGGGAGTCACTGTAGCCATTGGGAACCCGAGCCTTGCACCCATCCTAGATGGACCGCTCACTCCTATGGCTATGGTAATTCTCATGCTCAACCACAATACTACTATTGCCCCACCATTCCCAAACCGTTCGAGTTTGTTCAGGAGGCCAACCAAGGTATGTCATTAGAGGATATAATTAGGGAATTGACTAATTGCCAGTTCTCTGTGCAGTAGGAATATTCCCACATTCAGGAGGATTTTCTTCATATCCAACAAGACAATCTTCAGGTTGCAATAGAGACTAAGGCTGAGATGCAGCATCAGAGTGACCAGTTCGCTCAGATTGCTGACTCAGTCAGAAGATTGGAGGAGTCCGAGCTGCAACACCAAATCCTCGAGACTACTGAGGCGCCCCACCATGAGGTAATGTACTTGGATGACGAGGACCCCAAGCTATGGTGACCAGTCATCGAGACAGAAGAAGAACCCAACCTTACACCCGATGAATCCCAGATGATGGAGTTAGAGGTCGAAAGACCTCGCCCTATTCCATCATCTAGTATTTCATATATTTTCGAGTTTTCTTCTTCTTGTTCTCAGGAGTCAGTTATTGAGTCTTTTCTTTCTTTAGACTGTTTAGAGTCATTCTTTCTTTTTACCTTTTTTGCCTAATTTTAAAAAAATCAAATTCAACCTGTCTAGTTCTCTTCAGAAGATGAGAAGCCTTATAGTGTTACCGGGCTATATTGACTCATCCAAGAAAGGACCAGAGAAATACGAGAATTTCTTTGTACCTTGACGCGGGACAGGTCACATTGAGCAATCGACGTTAAAAATTTGCCCTTCTTGGAGGGAGCCAAGTGAACAAATTTATTGCTTTCTTTTATTGCTTTCCTATATTAGCTTCTTGTTTTTCTATTGTAGGGACCCCCTAAAAGAAAAGGAGCATCATTTGGAGAGGCAAGCACTTCTACCACACCTCAAAGACCCGTGCACGAAAACGCTTACATGGGAGGTTTTTTGTTCCCTTGTCTTTATTTCATTCCTGATCTGATTAGAGATACATTTGGGACAATGTATCGTTTTAGGTTGGGGGTGGTTGGTTATATATGCATGTTTGGCAAGTCCTTGATGTAGGATAGGTATGGCAACCCTAGAGGGAGGGGGGTGAATAGGGTTTATTAAAACTAATTTAAACTTTTTACTAATGTGAGCCCAATTAAGCGAATTAATAAACTCTTCGCAAATAACTAGTTTAAACAATATTTTTTATGCAAACAAATTCACTTTGAATTAAACAAGAAATTAACAATCACATTTTAAAGCACCCTGTTTAATTCTAATAAAAAGATTGGTAATGAAATAGAAATTTAAGAACAACCAATATGAGCAATTAATTTCAAGAATTAAAAATTGCAATTAATTTTATGCAATAAAATATAATAACAAAAAAATTAATTGCAAAAATAAATTAGGAGAGGAATAGAGAAAATGACACCGTGAATTTTATAGTGGTTCGGCAAAACCGGCCTACGTTCACTTCCCAAGCTCCTCTTGGGTACTTCACTAGAAGTCTTTGACTCTTTCCATGGCTTAGAGTCGAACCACTACAACTTCTTTTTCCGGGCGCAAGAACAAACCCAATCCTTTCACGGTTAAGGATCAAACCGTTACAACAACTCTTTTTCTCGGGGTCAAGAGACAACCCATACAAAAATTTGGAAAAACAAATAGCACACTTGACAAACTCTCTAAATAGAGTGGATTTACAAGTTTAGACACTTCACAAATAAATTCTCAAAATACAATATATCTCTCTCAAGAATAAGATGAAAAGAAGAAAATTGAAGCTTGGAGAGAGAGCAACAATGGTAGCTTGGTGAATTATGGAGGATTGAAAATAATAAGAGTTGTTATAGAATTTTGGAGAAGATGAAGTGTTTAAAAAGAAATGAAAGTGGGTGAAAACTAAATTAATTTGGACCATTAGATCTTTGTAAAAGAAAATTGAATGGTAGAGATTTAAACTAAACTAGCCGTTAGACACAAACATATAATAATATTAAATTAATCTTTTTAAAAAGCAACTAACCATTAGACACAAACATATATAATAATATTAAATTCATCTTCTTTTTAAATTCATTTTCTTTTTAAAATCATTTTTTTAACATCAATCCAAAAATAAAAAACCTACCAACTGTCACTTCTCCATTGCTCCAAGTGGCACCTTTCAATTAGTCCATTTTGATTAAAAAAATCTGCCACGTCATCAGCTCGGGATTTTCCCATTAAGCTTGTTTTGGCCATATCTTCTCCGTTTGAACTCCGATTTGAATGATTTAAATTGCATTGGAAACGTTGTTCCAAACTGCATACAATAAACACTTCAAAACACTCAAATGGTTAATAAATAAAATTAAATTTGTTATCATCAAAATACTAATTAATCAATCAATTAAAACTAATTAATTTGAGATTAAGGGACAAAAAGCCAACACTTGAGCAGCTGAGCTCGGACTTTGTGGTTTATTTGATGATATGATGATTGTGTTGCATGTAATGCGATAATGAAAATTTTGTGATAGGCTTTAGATAATCTTTATTCACTTTGTTTTGAATCATGAGCATGTATGCATGATTTTGGGCCAAATTTAAAAAAACTTCTTGATTCCCTTGCACTCTTGAACACATAGCCATCTTATTTATGGTCATGAACGCTTAGGATTGGGTTATTTGTCACCCTGAAAGACCTAGGTGATAGTTTTAAGTAACTGAAGCTCAATTTAGTAATGCATGCTTAGGTTTTTGTCAAACTCTTGTTGTGAAGTAAAAGCCCAATGTAAAGTAAATAAAAGAGAGTTGTAAAAGGCAAAGCTTGTATACTTTTGAAGGGGATTTTAAATGCATTTTCTCTACCCAATTGGAAATGAGAATAAATCTAAACTAATTAATAATGTATAGTAAATGCATTTTCTCTCTCCAACATTAAAGATGCTTCATACATATGGAAAAATATATAATAAATGTATTTTCTCTCTCCAACCACCCACCTTTAGCGGTACTTTTGTCTGAAAATGACATTAAATCTCTTATATGAAAATATCAAAATATTTGGACATTTATAAAAATAAGTTTTGAAAAGGGATTGAGTCTCTAATAATCTCTTTCAAAATTTGGTTTGGTTTTATAAACCATTGGCAAAAAGTAGATATGAAAGGAAGAAATTTGGAGGTGGAAGTAGTCTCTATAGCTTAATTTTCAAAAACAAAAACCCAAAAACGAAATGGTTACCAAACAAGGCCTAAACGAACCCAAAAACATAGTTTTTAAAAACTTATTTTTACTTTTCAAACTTGACAAAGAATTCAAATGTTTAACATAAAAAATATGAAAACCATAAGTAAGAAATTTAAGAAACGAATATAATTTCCAAAAACTAAAAGCTAAAACCAAATGGTTACCTAGCAAAGTCTTAATATTTTTGTTTTTTGTTTCCTTCTTTTTGCAACTTAGTCCCTTTTTATTTTTTCTTCTTTTTGCAACTTAGTTCCTTATCCTCCCTTTCCTAAATTTAAAAATAGTTAGGCAAAAAGTTAATACACTAGATCGTATTTATTATATTTATAATTCATATTTTTATTTAATTCAAACACATCTAATAAGTTTTAGGGATTTGCACAAACCACCCCTAAACTATGGGGTTGGTTACAATCACATCCTTATACTTTCAATTTGATCAATCATACCCGATAATTTTTTATTGGTTGCAATATACACCTTTTGCCAAGTTAATTTTTTGTTTGTGTATAATCTACACCTTGACAAAGAAGGTAAACTGTTCAAATTAATTTCCTTTTTTTTTTAAAAAAAAAAAGAACATAAAGATGGGATTTATGTTTGGACAAGGATTCAAAAACTTTGCCTGCAATCAATATTTTGTTTTCAAATGAAATATATGGTTTGTTTTGAGCCCTTCTTCAGTTTGGGGTTTGTTCCTTGTGATTCCCAAAGTTCAGCAATTGGTATTAAAATGCTTTAGTGCAATATTGGAATATGTTTTAAAACTTAATTTGTGAAATTAGGGTTTTTGGCTTTCTTAATAAAAATGTTTCTTGCGCTTTTAGCTATTTATTTGTTGGTGGAGGGTTCTGAGGATTTATTTTTCTCAAATTCAGCCATTGCTGACTCTGATAATTCTTCCCAAGAAAGACGATTCTCATATAGACACTTTTGAGCTAAAAAGTGATGATCTATCAAAAGCTTGGACATCAAAGGTCGGAGAAATAACTTTGATCAGCTCAAGAAATTGTTGAGCTTAAAATATTAACAAAAGGGGATTTGACAAATTTTGCAACTCCGACACCGCTGAAAAGATAAGATCGTCAGCTCTGTGTAAGTTAAAGGCGCTGAAAAGATAAGTCTTAGCTTTGGGCATCTTGTGGGGTGATGTTATGGTTTCAATAACGTCTTTGAGACTCTGAATGCTTTTTCGGCAACTGGTAATGGGAATTAGATTTTTAGGGGTTGGGTGATAAACATCTCTAAAGGCAATAGATTTGCACTGAAGGGATTTGACCCACGCCATTAACAGAACTCAATGTAACACCGTCGTCGCCGCCATCATCCTCGTTGGAGATTTTTTGGATTTTATTTTATTTTTGTGTCTGGAAGAAGACAAGAAAAAGTGGATGGGGTGTGTCTCATTCTTTTTTTGTTTTTTAATATGACAAATTTGCCCTTTTGTAAGGTGTGGGTTATGCACAATTAAAAAAGAATTTAACAATGCCTTTACGATTAGTTATGAATGGACAATGTTGTCTGTGTACTTCAAAACTTGATATTATGTTTCAGTAATACTTCGTAGTAATTCTTCTGAACTTTCAAAAGTCGTATTAATATGTACACTTCACCTTAATTTTTTCTTTTTTTAAATATCTTTACCATTAATATATGGATGAAGACTATTTATTTATATAATATCACACTTTCCTCTTCCATTTTCTCTTGCTCCCCGGTTTTAATCTATGACCTAACTTCTTCATTTTTTCTCTCTCTTCTTCTATCATTTTTAAATCTCTAAAACTATCTCCTTCAATAAGGTGTATATAGGTTATAGCAAGAACAATGGAGAATGTAACTAAACACGAAAGAAATCTTTAGAACTAAAATGTTTTAGTAAAACTGTATGTTAGTAGTTGAGTGGGGCAGAAGTTAATATATTTGGGCTTTAGTACACATACATTAACACTCTTTTTGCATTATCCAATCTCTAAAACTACCAAATAAATATGAGAAGCTCGAATTCAAAGGAGTGTACATGGGTTGGGTTAGGTTGGGTTGATGGTGTTCTTTTGACCAACCCGAAAATCCGGGTTGATTGGGTTGGCGACCCAAAAGACCCAAATAAACTCTCCAACCTAACCCGGTTGGGTTGGGTTGTTGGGTTATAATTTATTTTTTCTTTTTAAATAAAAATATGTAAATTTATCAACAACACATGACTAATAACTAAAATCTCATAAAATTTAAATGTTAAATACCAAATATCTATGATATTTTATTACAAACTTTAAACAAAGACAAATATCATAAAAAATTTAAAGAAATATATTAAAATTCATAAATTAATCAATACAAAGCAATCGAGCTTAAAACGAAGAGAAATATATATATATATATATATATATATATATATATATATATAGAATTTGGGTTGGGTTGGGTCAACCCAAAATTCTTATTACAAACTTTCAACAAACTTTAAACAAAGACAAATATCATAACCATTTTAAAAGAAAAATACTAAAATTCATAAATTTTAAAGTTTGTAATGATATTTTATTACAAACTTTAAACAAAGACAGATATCATAACAACTTTAAAAGAAAAATATTAAAATTCATAAATTAATCAATACAAAGTAATCGAGCTTAAAACAAAGAGATATATATATAGAATTCGGGTTGGGTTGGGTAAACCTAAAATTCTTTTCAGCCAACTCGCGACCCAACCCAAATCAACAAAAATAGAAAAAGTTGAACCCAACCCAACTCTTACATTTTTGGTTGGGTAGTTGAGATTGTTCAAGTTGTAAAGTCATTTGAATACCTCTACTATTTCATGAGCATGCCCAAACAATGTATAGTGATACATTATAAAATATAGTGGATTATAAATATGATTTATAATCAAAACTATATAATATAGGAGAGAATAATATTTGGATGAGATTCAAATATCAATTTAATATGAATAGGTTTCATATTAAAACCATAGAGTAAAATTAATGTGAATTGGATTCATATTAAAACCATTGATTATGAGAGAGATATGCATTTAATACGATTTAAATGCAATTTAAAATTAATTAATTATTAATTATTATTAGTGTTATTATTTCAAATTAATTAATTAATTAATTATTATTATTGTTTATTTAATATATTATATATATTTAAGGGATGTTTTCAAAAATAGAAAACTGTTGAAAATATCTATAAATATAGCAAAATTTTACTTTCTATCTGTTATAGACCGCGATAGACCAAAATAGACATCTATTTGTGTCTATCTTGCAAAGTAATAGATGTCTATCTGGGTCTATCGAGGTTTATTAGTAAAGTTTTGCTATATTTGTAAATAATCTGATATTTTTTCTATTTATAATAATTTTTCTGTATTTAAATTAAATTAATTTATTAATAATAATAATTATAAATGAAATAAAATAACTCACATGCATTTTTGTAGGAGAGTGGAGAGTGGGGTGAAGGAAATTATTCCCCATCATATTTTTTCTTGGTAACGTGATAAAAATAGAAAGAACAAAAATAGAAGTTGGTTTTTTTTTTTTTTTCTCTCTCTCTCTCTCTCTCTAGCCTCTCAAGATCTCTCCCATGGAAAAATATTTTTTTTTTCCTTCTCTCAATTCGCTGCAAAAGGAAGAAAGATCTCACAATCTTTTTTATTTTTTTCCTGAGACATAGCAAGATTGCCCAATTGGCGGTGTTCTTGAAGGACTTTATAGGAGAAAGGTCATTGTTTTTCTTGAAGAAAAGTTGTTCTTCACGAGGTAAATTTACTCATATATTGTATGCTTAATCTAGTTTTCTCTAACTTGATTTTGTTTTTCCCAATCCCAATTTCAAAGACAAAAGCGATCATGAACTGATTAATCTCTATTTATAACATTGTTGATTGAAAAGATTAACTTTTCATTAAGGATGACCATAGGTAACTCAATCTCAATACTGGATGAGTTATGGACTCCTATCTATGAGAACAATCATTTGATTTGTATGGGTGAAAGTTCATTTGATTTGTATGGGTGAAAGTTGTGGGAATTGAATCCCGGCGAAAGAGCGTGATCGCGATTTTTGATTTATTGAAACAATTAAAAATACAAAAAGTAAAGAAAAAGGTTAAGCATCATACCTTTGTCAATCTATAATTCTTGAACCGATGGTCTTCTCCTTGTACTTTTCCTAAAGAGATCTTCCTCGCTATGACTCTGGCAAGGATCCAGTTTGTGGTAACTGCTTCTTTGAAAGAATAGGAAGAAGAATTTTAAAATTAGGAGAATTAGTAAAAGAAGATTTTTCGAGTAATCGTAGAGATTATTCTATTAGAAAGTATGTCCTATGAAGGCTGCCAAGGGCCCTATTTATAAAACTTTATGTGATAAACTATTTTAAATCAAATATTTAATAATATCCAATATTAATAAATATCTACCCAAATAATATCTCATATTAAATAGTTTAAAATTTTTAAATCTTATCTAAATATTTATTTTCTGCAGAATCTTTGATTTGGATCTCATCCAAATTAAATAACTAATTATTTGAATTCAATTCAAATCAATTAATTATTTCTCTCTTTATCTATTTTTTGCAGAATCTTTAATTTGGATCTCATCTAAATTAAATAATTAATTATTTGAATCCAATTTGAATTAATTAATTTTTTTTCTCTCTTTATTTATATGGATTTTATCCAAATAACTAAGTAATTATTTGAATCATATTCAAATAAATTAATTCTCCATATTATAAAGTAAAATTTGTAAAAAATCATGCAATTAATTGTATCCAATACAATTAATATTTTCCCTCATAAATTTGAACATTCCAAATTCTTCTTTCAACATAGTTGATCCTTGTTGGTCTATAGTGAGCTAGCAAGGGGACCTTATGGATCTACAGATCAGAAGCTCCAACGATATGAGATTAATCGACTAAACTCATTAACCACATTAATCAATATTTGTTAACTATGGGTACACTCCACTAAAGACTCACAGCTGCACCATTCTCACTGCAAATGTATTTATGTGTCCATGGATATAGACCAATAATAGAAAATCAGTCCTTCACAAATGTTCGTAACACTAGCTGAGTCAAATTACCGTTTTACCCTTGGGTTACTTCTAAATCCTTAAGTACCAATGCTCCTCTAATGAACAACTTGTTTATGGTCCAACCATTAAACAGAATTGAACCGGTGGAACTTACCAGGACTGAACCGCCGGAACTTACCGGAAAGCAAAGGTAAGAAGCCGAATTGCAGGAAATTACCGGGATTCTACACTGAAAAATTGGGTTGAACCGCCGAAAGTTACCAGGAAACCGAACCAGGAAGTGAACCGATAAAACTTTACAGGAAATGTTAAACCGGCAGAACTTTATGGGAAAAGTGGCAGAATGCAATTTTCTTCGTTCTGGCCGAAATTTTTGTGTTAAGCGGTGGAATTTTGGATTTATACACTTCAAAAGAGTGAGGTGTTGAGTTGCATGTTGAGGAATTCATGCAAATCTTATGTGTTTTGATGCATGAAGGAGAAAACATGCTAATGGACATTTGGGAGGTGAGTTGTCGGGAAATTTTGGTTGAAGAATGGCTGAGAATTGCCTATAAATAGAGATCAACTGAGAAGAAAATTCTCATCCCATTTTAGCCAAGAGTTCTTAAAGGAGAGGAAGAGAGAAAGAAAAAGAGAGAAAGAGGAAGGAAGTTTGGAGGAAGAGTTGTTGTCCAAAGGATTGTACTTTTGGAATTCCAAGTGGTTAGAGGAGCTTGGGAAATTCGAAGCTTGCGTCAAACGACTATCGTTACAATTTACTATGAGTGGTTGATTTCTTTCCGTGAAAGAAAGTAATTATATTATTTATGAATAAATAATAGCACGCTATGAGTTTTATTTGATAATATGGATTATTGTAATTATGCATGCTATGGTGAGATCTCGAATAATTTATCAAGTTTATTAGCATGATGTTGTAAGCATGCTAGGATAATTATTATTTATATATCAAGCTTTTTGGTTATATAGTATTTGTATATCGAGCTTCTTGGATATTGTATACTGATTCCGATGCTGAAGGAATATTATGAAGGCATCGATGGACAGATTGTGGTCCCCAATGCCGAAGGACGTGAAGAAGGCATATGGGCAGCCTGAATATATTCCAATGTCGAAGAACTGGGAGAAGGTATTGATGATGAAGGTCGTGATAAGACCGGAATTCGTTACTGCACAGGATAGTCAATGGGTCGAAAGGATCGAGTTTCTGAGCCTGTAGTGAGGATTTCCTCGTGGGATGGTCAGGGGGTCACCGAAGCCTAGTTCCTGAGCCTACGAGAAGTACCCGAGGGGATGGTCAAGGGGCCAAGGGGCCTAGTTATTGAGCCTCAAAAGTAAGACTATGTGCACATAGGGGAAACATAGGGGAAATATAAGGGAAACATAGGGAGGATTCTGTGAACATACACAGTTTTGATGCGATTAGCTGAGCCAAGTGCTAGGGGAGGAAAAACCAGATGATTTGATGTTCCGAAAGTGCCACCAGGAAAAGACGATTATGAGATTAACCCTACGGGGGAGGTTTGAGTATTAGCTCGATTTAATTATAGAATTACCTGCTTTTGATTTATTTTATGAGTATTATAATTATTATTATAATGCTGAAAGGGATGGTTGAACCCTTATTTGTTCGATTACTCACTGGGCTTCATTGAAGTTCATCATTTTCTTATGTTTTTCTTTCCAGGTAGCAGTCAAGTTTTCATTGTTGTTCGAAGTCAAGGTTTGCTGAGGAATAGTGTGCACTTAGCAATAGACGGTAGTTTAATTAAGGAACTAGAAACATGTTTTCTGTAAATAGATTTATTAAACAAGTTGTATTAATAATTATGCATGTAGTATGAGTTAGTTTTATATCTACATATCTAAGTTGCATGTAATAGTTCGGGGAAGGGTGAAGGTTAGACGGTAGGCGTTGAGGTCGGTGTTTGCTGTCCTCACACTTCGTCTCGAGCTGCAGGGGAGTGGCTTGGGACGGGGTGTGACAGAAGGAGTTCAACGTTGGGAAGCAATTCGAGAGTCTTTCTTCCTAAGTTTCTCTTTCCCTTTTACTTTTATGCTTGAGAACTCATATGCAAGTATGTATTTGATGGCTATGTGCGGCTAAACTCATTGTTTTAGGGTGTTGGATGTTTTAATTATGTATTTAAGTTAATGATTTAATATTTTTTCATGGATGTTGTTGAATAATATGTTTTTCAATGCTATTGTACTCTATTCTTTATTGATTGATCATCAATAAGTGTTAGGTTAGATGTATGATTGAGTGGTTGTATGTCTATTGGATCTATGACATTGAATCTCTACTAATCTTTCATGAAAATGTTAGGTTATTAGAGAAAGTTGATTATGACTAATCTTAATGCTATGTCTCTTAATTTGGTTTCAAGAGATTAGTAATCAATTAAGTTGTATAAGAAAAAGTTGTTTTTTTCGAGAAAATAATATGAATATTAGTTTCTAGACTTAAACATATTGTTTGCACATAATTCCATAAAAACCTAAAGCATGACTTAATGAAGTAATTGATGACATCAACACCCTAGAACACTCTTATCCCTTGAATTTTCACTTTCTCTTATTTTCTTTGTTTTCAAAAATATAAAATCCAAATTCGATTTCCATTCCTTAGATAAAATCAACTCAATTCTTAAATAGATAAGTGAATATATCCAATTCAATCCCTAGTGGATACAATACTCAGACTAAAACCATTTTATATTATAACTTGACTCGTGCACTTGCAAAATCATGCATCAATGATGTTCAGGCTCCAATTCCTAACTTCACTATTAAACTAATTATTGAACCAGACAACAATGAAGTCCCTGTTGTTGAACCTGAAGTTCAAACTCAACGACCTCAAGAAGTGCCACTAAGAAGATCTATTAGAGAGAGAAGAAATGCAATTCAAGATGATTATATTGTGTTTCTTCAAGAACATCAACACTGTAGTCCCTGTTGTTGAACCTGAAGTTCAAACTCAACAACCTTAAGAAAAGAAAAAGCCAATAGTGGAGCCCCTTCATGACCCTAAGGAAAAGAGTTCAATTGATATAACTCTGCCTTGAAGCTGGAGGAGGCTGAATAGAAAAAGATTCTTGTGGATTCCCGCTTCTCTTATGTTGTTGACCAAGAGATCCTGCTTATCTAGACCTAACAGTAGCGGAACAAGAGGTCATAATAGCCTTCTTCGGCAAAAGTCGAATAACTGAAGTATGAAAAAGAAAAAGGTCAACAAAGAGCACCTCCCTTCACACTAAACCGGAAAACCGGACCCCTTGAGCTGAACCAACAAAACATTCAATTGAATGAAGCCCACTTCCTTCCGTCAAAGCCATTTTTGTGGGGGAACTCCTGCTCACAGACTCACTAAGGCCTAGTAGTACCCTATTTATTTATCTAACAGAAGATATAGTTGGGGGACATGTATGGTTAAGTTCCATTTGTATACTTGGTGGAATTTGGGATATCTTAACTAAACCATTTGCCTGCTCCAACATGGCATGAATCACCGAACTTGTACTCAGGAATAGTAATGCTTTGAAAAACGCATGATTCATTAAGTGAAAGATGCTAACCGAATAGTTAGAAATGCCACAAACAAAGATCATATAGCCTAATTGACTACAAGTTAAATAAGCTATGACCCTCTTTAGATCGTTTTATAATATTCCCGTGGTTGCCGCAAGGAATGACGTTGTAGATCCTGTAGAAGTAATAACAATCAAAGCTGTAAATGGGTATTCAAATAAAGGGGGGCACCTTGCTATCATGAAAATGCTAGTTGTTATCATAATAGCTACATGAGTCGAAGCGGATACTGGAGTGGGACCCTCCTTAGTATCGGGTGACCAAGTATGCGATCCTATCTGTGTGGATTTTCCAATAGCACCAATAAGAAGTAAAATACAAATCAGAGTTATGGCATTCAATCTCATATTGCAAGAAATCCAAGAATTTCTGGGGGCACTAGCACAAGCAAAAAATGGTGGAAAAGTCTGCTGTTTGAAAGAGAGTAAAACGACCCCAAATCCTAGGAGCTAATCCAAAATCACCTAATCAATTGATATGCATAGCTTTTATAGCTGCTTTATCTGCCTGAAGTCATGTAAACCATAAAAGAATTAATATATATGAAACAAGGCCTACTCCCTCCCATCATAGGAATAATTGAAGAGAGTGTTAACAACATTGGCATAAAAAAGGTAAAATGGATAAATAACACATAAATCGATGGCTATGCGGATCCTCAGACATATATGAAATGGAATAAAGATGGACCAAGCTACTTATGGATGTAACCACAATTAACATCACTACGATCGGGTTATCGAACATGGAGTCAGAAGTGAATTATTAGTCGGACCCTTTTGCGAATCGAGCGAGCTCCCCTTGCCTACAATGATGCGGTGGTGAACCTCTCATTCTCATTCAATGCTTTCCGAACCGTGCAGAAAGGTTTCCCATCACACAGCTCACCAACTTGATCTTCCTAGGGAACCTTATGTTCGAACAGGCCTGGAAAAAGAGGTATGATCTCGCTTTCCTTTGCCACTCAAGTGTATGGCATCTGCCGTGCTTAGGCTCCTTCTTCCCTTCCCTAATGAAAGAGTCCACCGATTGCCCTTAATAGTCTCAAATAGGGCGTGCAGGCCAACCTCTTTTCTGAGTAGGTGATTCACTACTGACGCGAAAAAAAGGCTGGATCAAGAAAAGGGGGCCCTCTACCCCACGCATCTAACCTACTTGCGTGGTTCACTGGTTCCACCAACTAGACTTAAAGAGTGATTCAGTCGATACAGAGGTGCACTTGAAGTAGGGGGTGTGCTGTCCGTATTAGGTTGGGCCCTTCCCCATAAGGCCCCACCGTTGGGGCATAATCGCCTTCTTGTTACCCATATGCGAGGCACCATCTTAGCCTTCCCTAACCTGAATCTGTCCCACAGCTATACCATTTGTGATCGACCTACTCAACTGTGTATCGATCAAAAGGCAGGGCAACACAGCCCCCAACCAAGGGAGTGGTTACGTCTAGTATGTCCCCCCTTATTCTCGACATGCTATGGTGCCCCGAGGTGGGTATGAGCGGGTCGAGTCCGTATCGCCGTGAAGCAACAACCGCTTCTGGATCCAATCTATCTACTTGGCAATTCATCCAAAATATGCGTCACAAATTACTGTTGATTAGAAAGGGCTGACCCTATAGCTTGTTCAAAACTCTACACAAACTTATGTAACTTGATTTACATCCTATTTCCATATAAAAATTCTTAATGTTATTGGAACTTAACAGATGGAAACGATCATATATATCTCTAGTTAGGGTACTTAAGTAACCCTCAGCTAAATCAAACAAACTTTTAGGGGTATAATTACATATTTTTTTTACACACCCCCAATCTATTGGTTTACATCCCATAGGAAGGTTGAACTTGATCAGAAGTAATGATAAATCCACGCAGCAAACAACATAGAGATTCTTTGGAATGAAATATAAACCATTCCTTTTGATCAGTACAGGATTTAGATCTAAATCATTTTGCAATTTGATCAATTTCCTGTCCAACATAAATGTAATTAATAAGGATCCAATAGAACACGATCTCTTGACATTGATTTGATCATGAACTATTGTTTCTAACTTCTCTTGTTTTCACTTTTAAAGTTCGAATCCTACGTATTTTCAATAATAATGCTTGGTTCCTCACACTACTCTCACGTTGTTCAATCAACAATGAAACATGAACAAAAGAATTGTTATAACTACAGTAAAACCCCGATCTAGTAAAAATGGAGTATCTAAGACACAATTAGCTAGCAGGGCTCACGAATCATGGTGGATCCCAAGGTGGTTTCTTTCTTTCATGCATCGGATCACCTACAACTTTTAGCATTCGCCCATATTGACACTCACAAACATATTCATTAGCATTTAATGAGTTAGTTAACAAATCATTATCACGTTGGACATCATCTTTTCTAATGTAGTCAAGAATCGTTAAGGAGTCATTATTCTTAGATTTTTCCGGACTCACCACTTCATTTTTAACATGCTTCTCCGTAATTTGTTCATAATTCATTATAGGTTTCGGAGGCATGCAAGAAGTACTAGGAACATTATTGCAACTAGAAACATGCTTCATAGGATTTTCTAATTTAACATTAAGCATGCCATTAGTCTTACCATTCAAAGGAGGCTCATCATGCATAGATTCTTTATTAGACGAAAGAGGCGATGTTACCTTTGTGCTCGACTCATGATGCTCATATCTTTTCACATCCGGATGCTCAAGGGTTTTATAAATGTTGAATGTTACCTCCTCATCGTTAAGGAGGAATGTGAGTTTTCCATCTTGCGCATCGATGAGAGCCCTTCCGGTGGCCAAGAATGGTCTCCCAAGGATTATGGAGACTTCGGCATCTTCCTCCATGTCTAATATCAAAAAGTCTGTGGGAAAGATAAACTTGTCTACCTTGACCAAGACGTCCTCCACAATGCCATAGGCATGAACAAATGATCGATCGATCAAAAGCAAAGATATGGTAGTTGGTTGCACCTCTCCACCATTGAGCTTCCTAAACATGGATAAAGGCATTAAGTTAATTGAAGCTCCAAGATCACAAAGTGCTTTAGTAAGCGAATTATTGGCTAAATGACAAGGGATAGAGAAACTCCTTGGATCCTTTAGTTTTTTAGGCAATTTCCATTGTAGTGCCACACTACATTCTTTGGTTAGTGTAACCATTCCATAGTCTCCATACCTTTTCTTCTTACACAACACCTCCTTCATGAATTTGGCATACTTAGTCATTTGTTCTAATGCCTCTGCAAAAGGAAGGTTAATTTCCAACTTTTTTAATATGTCTAAGAACTTTGAAAATTGAGCATCAATCTTTTTCTTTTGAAATCTTTGAGGAAAAGGTAAATTGTTAGGAATACAAGAAATAGAGTTAAAAGTACTCCCTAACTCTTTTCTAGGGAACAGTTGAAAGTAACGTATAAGTCTAAACAATCATGTCTGATCGTTCTTTTTTACATCCATAATAGAGTTGCTGCATAGGATATTCCAATGTTTGATAAATTTAACTTCGTATCGCTATTAATTTCAATGCAACAGATGGTAAAATTCTGGTAGAAGACATTGTGAGATTGGGCAGTCAAGCAGAAGATGCCAACTCTTAAACACTGAATATGGACAAATATACAAGGTAAAAGATTCACATTTTTCGATATAGAAGCTTTCAGAAACTCTCATATAGGTAAAGTAGTCTAAACCAAAATCCGAGTCATTTCTCTTTTTGGGGAACAACTAAATCTTCATACTTCAAGCCGAAACATAGGAAATACTTTTAAGAATCGGTCCTGTGTTCTTGTAATCAATCTATTGGTTAGCTTCCTCTTTAGTTCTTTGCTATCTCTATAAAGGTTAGCAAAGCTTCATCCTCTTCTTGTGAAAGCTCATCATCTTCATCATCGATCAAGGGAGTGGACAGCTTTTTCCCACTCCTCAAAGTCGCGCCCTTGCACTCGTCCCTTAGGTTTCTCTTGGGGCAACTAGGGAACTTACCCTTTTGTATTGTTTGGAGGGAAGTTGCCATTTGGCTAAGTTGAACCTCTAAGTTTTGAAGTGCCTTACCTTGGCTTTCAACGGTGCTTGCAATAGCTTGGACTAAATTCTCCAATGTGGTTATCCTTGTCTTGACTCTTTGACAAAGCCAAGCATTATGTCCTCTAGTGATGATGTATTTGGATTCCCGCTCCATTGAATCCTTGAGGTGCTTGTAACACATTCTTGTTGTTGGCATATGAGAAGTTCTCATAATTCCTCAAGTTGGGATGAAATAAATAATCAACCAAATAATATACACCTCAAATTAAGATCTATCAATTCTAATGAATATTAAATAACAAAAACCGTCCTTTGGATCCCCGGCAACGGTGCCAAAAACTTGATTGCGCCACTTTAAGTGTTAACCGTAAGTGTACGGGTCAAGTTATAATATAAGACGGTGAAGTCCGAATATCGTTCCACTAGAGATCTAATTTCGAAGGTTAAAATTACTTAGCTATTCTAGAATCAAATCAATTTTATTTGAGGATAGGAATTTAATTTTTGAATTATGGAACATACAAACTAAATAAGGAAAGTAATAAAGTGAGAAACACAAGAGTCAAAGGGAGTTCTAGGGTAATGAATCCTTGTTTATTTCATCATGCAATATTATAGAATTCATGGATTTTATTGTAATTCATATGCCTAAGTCTAGAAACTTAATTCCAAGTTATTTTCTCTCAAAAACAATTTTTTCTCATGCAACTGGATTGATTACTAATCTCTTGAAACCAATATAAATTATATGGCATTAAGAATAGTCTTTAACAACTTTTATTGTCAACCTAACTACTCTCGTGATAGATTAACAACAATTCATCGTTATGGATCAAGTTAAACATACAATCTCTCAATCATACATCTAACCTAACATGTGAAGATGACCAATCCACAAGAATTAAACACAATAATAATGAAAAGCATAATCATTCCAACAAGACCATGAAAGTCTACAAGATCAACATGAATTCATAAACAATTCATCAAAACCCTAAAACTAAAGAGTTTAGCCACTCATAGCTTGAAGCAACATGTATAAACAATATAAACAAAGAAAGAGTATAAAGAAAGGAAAACTCTACTGAAAAAGGACTCTTGATTGAGGTAGCACCGTCGTTATCTCCTTGGCTCTCACGTCGGAATTCAAATGGTACCACAACTATCTCGAACTCTTTTCATCTTCCTTGCAACTAACTCACTCTTTGAACTCTTTTATGAACTCTCACTCAATTCTCTCCTTCTTGTGGCTCTTTTAGTCTGTAATTTCGTGCTTCGAATGATGATTAGGGCTACTGGAAACCCCCAAATTTAAAAATATAAAATTTTCATTTATGGAAACTGGCACCGCGACGCTACTAAATTTTCATAGACAGCGCTGCGGCGCTACCATTGTGTTGTGGTAGCTTTGCTCTCGGGTTTTAGCGCCGTGGCGCTGTCCCAATTGTGGCAACTTTATTATTAAGCGATTACAACAAAGTACTTATCTATAAAGCAACAACTTCTATAGTGACTCTTGAAGAGCTTAACAAGCTAACCACCTAAGCTCCCCCTAGATGTGAGACCCCCTCTAAGTGTGTAATATTAGTGCAAACACTTCGGCATCCAATAGTGTAAGTGAGATTCTTCTCAGGTTGATTATCTCCCTTGAAACTCAGTGAACTCCCTTCACTTGAGAACTTAGGTCCCCCTAAGTAATGAGAATTCCCTTCTCGATGAATGATGTCTTAGGCTGTCACACCCCCTCCCAAGTTACCTGCACAACCTGAAAGGAGATGTGAGGATAGTATACATCACCCCTCTTGTGACGCATACCATCCTTTCCCTCACAAACATTCTGGACTGTTCACCATGTAATCTCCAGATTCTAAAACATATTAAACATCACATATGGAAAAGTATATACAAGCCAAAACAAAATTTTCTCAATTCGTTTACATGTCCTTACACAACCCATAGTTCAACCCCTGGTAATTGTACAGACATATCTACATGCTACCTAATAAAGGTTTAACATTCAACCAACACCTCAATAAGTCAATTATTCAGAGTCTCGAAGCTTAAGCAGGGCAAGTGGGAGTAGGCAAAGCACCAGAAACGTCCTTGCTACCTGGAGGGGAAAGAAAACATGGAAAACATGAGCTAAAGGCCCAGTGAGTGACAATTTTAACAAACCATTTTAGTTCAAAAATCATCAGTAGTAAAATTATTCTCAACATCAAACATAAAACATGTAATCACTTCAAATACATTAGTTAAAACAAACTTAATTACCCTTATCACTTCATACATGATTTTCAGCCAATCATAAGAAAACAGTATAAGTGCAGTACTTTTCCCTTGGTTGAAATGGAGCAAAACTCAACACCCCAACGTCGAAAAGATATAAGGCTCGATGCGGAGCAAGACTCAACGCACCAGCATATAACCTCTATGTGCACATAGGAATATGGCGGGTTGCCCAAGTACCTTCCATGTCCTTGAGTACAGGGTCCCAGGGAAACTCACATGCCTTGCTAGCATTGAGCCTCCTCTAAAAGATTTTACAGGCGGGTTGCCCGGTCCCGGAGAAACTCACATACCTTTCTAGCATTGAGCCTCCTCTAAAAGATAATCCTTTTTAGAAACAAAATTTCATGCAAACCGTTCGTATACAAATCGTTCATAAGAATACAGGGCAATCATTATATCGATAACATTTCATAAACATGCTTTCAATAGCTTTAAGAACATAATGTATGCCTCATAACGCATTTAATTAAAAATTCACATTTCATTGGAAAACCGAACTATCATGTTCAACAATCGTTTAAAAGTAAAAGAAGTGTCACTTACAATTCTTCCTAGGCCTTGAGTGGATTATACGCCTCCCCTATTTCCTCTTGGCCTGAAATAGATATTTCCTTTGTTATACTTCTTTTCCATTCACAAGAACATAAACAACAACTTATCATATGCTCGGTGTTTATAGCACATCATGCGGTTAGGCTTTCATTAGTTTATTCTAAAGCCTTAACTCTAAAGCTATAGCTACAAGTTGTCCCTTACCCTTCTTCTATACCTTGATTTCCAAGAACACTTTACGTGCAGCTCACTTGCTTTTATATCAACACTTGAGCTTTAGTTTCTGTTTGACAAAGCTGACAGTTACAGCTTGATGTCTCTACTTAATCCCTACTAAAAACGCATTTCCAACCTATATTAAGACTTCTCCTTTTCTACGAACTTGTAAAGAATTAAGTTCCACAGCTTACCTCAAAATTTCAGGGCTTAACTGTTTTTCGTTCTTCAGTTATGCCAAAATTACTCCGTGTTGCTCCGGATTGCATAGCAGTTCTGTAGTTGCTGCTTTTACCTAAAGATTCATGTGATTAACCTCAATTTCAGCTTAACCATCCTTCATAAGACTTGTTAGGAATTAGATTAACTTACTAACCTCAAAATTTCAGCCCCAAACTCGGCTTCCTTGAGTCGTTCTACTCCAAACATCAACCACTATTCAGTCTGTGCGTATACGATCAATCCTCTGTTCCAACTCGGATTTGAGCACCAAAACAGGTAGAATTTCGCCCAAAAACTATAAGAACACCTTCCTCTTCCTTCTCTGGTGGTTTCTCTGAAAGATGGAACTGACTTAAGTTCTCGAAATGTCTGAAAATAATTAAACTCACCAATATATATACTGCCGACTTATCCCTCACAAGTACCAAGATGATAATGCTGACTTACCCCTCACCGTAGGTTGGCGCTGGTCTTTCCTTCGACGCAAGGCACTCATGTCTATGTTCTCCTCCAACATCTTCAGCAACTAACCATTCTTGGCACATAATGTTCTCGGCGCCTCCTACCTCCGACGCATACAACATATTCATCCACATCACTAGCTTCATCGCGTCAAGACCATTCTGTCTTGGACGCAATGTGACTTCAGCGCATGGCTATCTTCGACGCATGGTGACTTCAACGCATGGCTGTCTTCGGCGCATAGTGACTTCAATGCATGGTTCAAGCATATTTCTTTCCCCGCCAACGATCACTTATCCTTCGATATGCCGACTACTTTATCTCATAACCCTTCTTGATTCAATCAACAACACATTGTTCCTCAAATAATTCAGCTTCCCGCTACTTTCACCAACGCATTGTCTTGGCCACCACTTAATTAAAATTTTACTCTACTTCTTGGCTACTTCTCCACTAGCAACGCATAACCTCAGTCGCATTGCTCTCCCCAACACTTGGTTTTACAGGTCAGTGCTTACATAGGCTCCCCCTTAGACAGAGAATTCATTCTCCATAAAACTGCCTTAGGATCCCCCTAAGACGACTGAACTCTTCAAAATTTACTCTCATAAAGTATCACAGATGCATAGCAGAAAGATATTAATACAATCTGCATAGTGAAGTATTCGACCACTTAAAACAAAAACTTTCACACAATACTAAATGTGGCAACCCTAAAAAAATAACGTTAATCATCTTTTATAGAGCGATGCCAATAATGGAAAAAACTTTTGAGGAATCGAAAATAAAAGCCAATGATTCAAGAAAGGAAAATATCAAGTAGAAAATATCCGCTGAAAATATCCAGATAAGGAAAGAAAATGTTATGCAAGATTTTCAAATGTCACCGCCAGATGTTAAGACTAAATTTGAAACAGCCACGAAACAATTCAAAATTGCCTTAAACGAATATAGCGCCAACACACAACTCTCCAACAATTGTAAATGGATATTTAAAACCAAAAGGGATTCATAAGGCAAAATTGAAAGATATAAGGCTCGTCTTGTTGCAAAAGCTTTTACTCAAAAGGAAGGCATAAATTGCAAAGAGACTTTCTCTGCAATTTCATCAAACGACTCTTTCAAGGTAATCATGGCACTTGTAGCTCACTTTGATTTAGAGCTATATCAGATGGATGTAAAAACTGTGTTCGTCAATGGAAACATTGATAAGACAATTTATATGGTGCAATCAGAAAATCGTGTCTGGTAATTTAAAGTCTATGGTATGCAAATTGAAGAAATCCATCTATGGTCTCAAGCAAGCCTCATTTCAATGATATCACAAATTTCATGAAGTAATTACCTCTTTTGGTTTTGAGGTGAATATAGTGGAAGATTGTGTGTATCAAAAGTTTAGTGGGAGTAAATATATCTTTTTGGTGTTATATGTCGATGATGTCAGTTTATTGCATGACACTAAGAAGTTTCTCAATAAGAATTTTGAGATGAAAGATCTTGGTGATGCTTTTTTTGTATTAGGAATTGAAATACTGTAAGATCGTTCTCAAAGTATTTGGAGATTGTCACAAAAGAACTACATTGGAAAGATTTTAAGTAGATTTGGCATGAAAGATTGTGCACCAGGGGATAACCCTGTAGCTAAAGGTGATAAACTTCATTTAGTTCAATGCCCCAAAACCACACTCAAGACTAAGGAGATGCAGAAGGTTCCCGATGCATCAGCTATTGGAAGTCTAATGTGCGCTCAAGTATGTACGCATCTAGATATTGCGTTCATAATTGAAGTGTTAGGCAGATATTTGAGCAACCCCATGATGGATTATTGGAAAGCAACCGAATGAATTATGAGGTATTTGTAGAGAACAAAATATTATATGCTCACTTATCGGAGATCAAAAGTTTTAGAGATCATTGGGTATTAATTCAGGCTATATCTTCATGATGGATGGGGAAGTTGTATCTTGAAAATGTGTTAAACAAACATTTATGGCTTCTTCTACCATGACTGGGAAGTTTATAGCACTATAAGGCCTCCAATTATGGAATATGGATGCGAAATTTTGTCATTGGGTTGTGGATAGTAATAGGCATAATAAGACCACTAAACTTATTTTGTACAATAAGTCAGCAGTAATGTATTCTAACAACAACAGAAGCAATACAAAGTTAAAGTATGTAAACGTAAAAGTTTCTAGTTGTGAAAGAAAGAAAGTTCAGAATGGTCAAATTTTGATAAAAACACATAGGAACAAACTCGATGGTGGCAGATCCATTGACTATGGGTTTATTACCTAAAGTTTTTCATGAGCACATTACTCACATGGGTGTCAGTCACTTTTCTGATCTCATGGTTTAGTGGGAGTTTGTTATTAAGGATGTTCTTTGACCTTAATTTGTTTTTTTTCTCTATAGAATAAAGTTGATGGCTTATGTTTTATTATATGAACTTGTTTATCATGCATGCGATTTAGCATAAAGTTTTTTAGAATGATCTCACTAAGGAATTTGGACCAGTTGGAAACAGGCATGATTTAGATCACTTTGCATGTAGTTTCCATGTTGTCCATCCATACTTGATTTATGTCATTGAATGTATTGAAACTAGTGATCAAGAAAGGTTTAGTTACGAGTTTAGTGACAAAAGTCGCCTTAATCCCGTGTTGATACAGAAAATGGACCGGATTGAACAAAAGGGGAATTCTCTTATTGAAATAATCTATTTATGCACGCTTAATGTTTATAATGATAATTAAATCAGTAACGTAGACATAGCCTAATTGGGAGAATGTTAGACGTATTTTAAAGAAAAAAATATGTATAATTAGAATATAGGCTATGTATGTAGATTAATATTTTATCACATTGAGTTATTTTATTAGATTGGGTCCTATTTTGTGATCTATTTAATGCCCTAGATTTCTAATTGAGTATAAACTTAATCGGTAGAAGTCTATTCCTAAATTATTGATTAGGGTTTAATTGGACCCTTAATTGAGCTAGTATATAAAGAGACCTTAGGGCTATGTTCCCTAACATACAAAAACAAGAAGCACTCAGTCTTTCTTGAATCCCGTATAGAGGAAGATCCCACTAAAGGCATTCGAAGTTTTGGCTGAGGAAGACAATAGTCATCTTGAAGCTATCATCTCTTAAAGTTATCATAAATCTCTCAATGGAATCCAATGCATTATTTATTGTTGACAATTTGGCATGAATGATCTGAGGGTTAATCTATTCAATATAGATTTAAAATAATGATGCTAACAACACATAGTAGTCTATCGCGGTCTATCATAGATATATAGTGAAATTTTGCTATATTTGTAAATATTTTGGTTCATTTTCCTATATTTAAAAATAACCCAATAAATTATATTGATCTTTCTTCATTTTAATAAAATTGTTTTAGTTAATTCTATCAAATAAATGGTTAAAATATCATTTATTATTACCAACAAAAACTAATAATTTTTTCAAATTAATAAAACTATATTAATAATAATATTTTTTTTTAGTTATTGTAATTTGTTGACTAGTCATTACTTCTTAGGAAACTAATCAATTTATACGCTTAAATTTTGGTTGTTTTCAAATATAAGAAAATGAATAAAAATATTTATAAATATAGCAAAATTTCATTGTTTATCTGTGCTAGATCGCGATAGACTTCTATTTTTGTCTATATGTGTCATGATAGACACAAATATTAGTTTATTGCAATCTATTGCGGTCTATCGTAGATAGCCTGTAATATTTTTCTATTATTTGTAAATATTTTCAACTATTTTGTCATTTAAAATAATTTTTACTTAAATTTTGGTGTAATTGTTTTTTAAATAAGTGGAGGAAAAATAGAGGATCACCTTAATAGGAGGTTTTTCATTTTTAGTTAATTGTATTAGTGATGAAAGAATAGTAAAACTTATTTAATTATAATTTTTTATTCAATTAAATTAATTAGTAGACATTAACACTAAATACCAAAAATGTGTATTTAGTGAAAAATCAAGGTTTAAAGTATAAATCTTTAAACCCTGAGGACTAAATTGAAACAAAACTTAAACTTCAAAAGTAAAATTGTGACATTTTGAAACTTAGAGGTTAAATTGAAATCAAACTCAAAACTTAAGAATTAAAAGTGTAACATACAACATATGGACCAAATGAAAACTAATAAAAAACACCTGTAGATGAAAAAGGTATTTTTCTCCAAAGAAAAAAATATTCCCATCCTTATTAAGATCATTGAGTTTCATTTAGATTGGTTATATTATGAATTCATGATGGGCTTGTTTTCAAATATAGTAAAATAAGCCAAAATATTTATAAATATAGAAAAGTTTCGTTGTCTATTAGCGATAGACCGCGATAGACTTTTTTTACTAGGCAATAGACCATAATATACTTCAATCGCTTAGTGATAGAAGTCTATTGCAGTCTATCACTGATAGACAGTAAAAATTTTCTATATTTGTAAATTTTTATATATTGCTTTGAATATTTGCAAACATATAATTCAATGTTCTAGGATATGTTTTAAAATAACCATGTATTTGAGTACATATGAAATATACTGATATATAATATATTTCATATATTGGTTATAACATTTGCAAAAATTTAAACAATGTTCAAAAATATATTTAAAAATAACATGAATCTGGCAATTGAAAAGTACATTTCATGTATTGGTTAGAACAATTGCTTGATAAGTGAAATGCATTAAATAAAGATTAAATCATACTAAATGCATTTTCTCTCTCCAATTGAAAATGATAATAAATTTCAACTAATTAATAATATATAATAAATGCATTTTATCTCTCTAACATTAAAAATGCTTCATAAATATGGAAAAATATACAATAAATGTATCTTTTCTCTCCAATCACCCACCTTTAGGGGTACTTTTGTCCAGAAATGACAATAAATCCCTTATATGAAAATATCCAAATATTTGGATATTTACGAAAATAAGTTTTGAAAGGATTGAATCTCTAATATTCCCTTTCAAAATTTGGTTTGGTTTTTTAAACCATTGGCAAAAAGTAGATATGAAAATAAGAAATTTGGAAGTGAAAGTAGTCTCTATAGCTTAATTTTCAAAAACAAAAACCCAAAAACGAAATGATTACCAAACAAGACCTAAACAAGCCCAAAAACATAGTTTTTAAAAACTTATTTTTACTTTTCAAACTTAACTAAGAATTCAAATATTTATCATAAAAAATATGAAAACGATGAGTAAGAAATTTAAGAAACAAATATAATTTGCAAAAACTAAAAGCTAAAATCAAATAGTTGCCTATCAAGGTCTTAATATTTTTGTTTTTTTTCTTATTTTTGTGACTTAGTGCCTTTTTTTATTTTTTCTTCTTTTTGCAACTTATTTCCTTATCCTCCCTTTGCTAAATTTAAAGATAGTTAGGCAAAAAGTTAATACACTAGATTGTATTTATTACGTTTATAATTTATATTTTTATTTAATTCAAACACATCTAATAAGTTTTAGGGAATTGCACAAATCACCCTAAACTATGGGGTTGGTTACAAGCCTTGATTTGATCAATCATATACCTGATAATTTTTTATTGGTTGCAATCTACACTTTTTGCTAAATTAGTTTTTGGTTTGTGTATAATCTGCACCTTGACAAAGAGGGCAAATTGACCATAAATAAAATAAAGTAAAATAAAATAAAATAAACTTAGAGATGGATTTATGTTTGAACAATGATTTAAAAACCTTGGTTGCAATCAATGTTTTGTTTTCAAATGAAATATATGGTTTGTTTTGAGTCGTTCTTCAATTTGGGGTTTGTTCCTTGTGATTTCCAAAGTTCAGCAATTGGTATTAAAAGGCTTTAGTGCAATAATGGAATATGTTTTGAAACTTAATCTGTGAAATTAGGGTTTTTGGCTTTCTGAATAAAAGTATTTCTTGCCCTTTTAGTCTGCCTATTTGATGAAATTGTCGATTAGTGTCACTACTTACCATCCTCGTAATATTTTGGAAAAATTGCAAAAACTATCCTTGAAGTATCGCAATAGTTATAATTACACCCTCAAACTTTTAATTGTAAAAATTAAGCTTTCAAACTTATACAAGTGTTAAAATTGGGCCTCCAAATGATAAAAACTAGGGGCCAATTTCTACAACTACTGTAAGTTTGAGGGTCCAATTTTACCACTTTTAGAAGCTTGAGAACTCAATTTTTACAATTGAATGTTTGAAGATGTATAATAGCAACTACCACCATACTTCAAGAGTGGTCTTCGCAATTTGTCCTCCTGTTTATAATACACTTATTTTATCTTTCTCGGTAAGCTTTATAAATAAAGTGCATTTAAATGCAACTAAGGATATTGATTTATATTAGTAAACTTATTTTTTTTTTCATTGGTAATATATATTGGGGTAGAGGAGATAATGAAGCCAATAGCATATACATACACATATATATTATTCTATATATTGAATGCAGTGACATTTATCTTCATGGTGACAAAGATTTCATGCCCCAAGGAGTGCATGGAATTTCCTTGAAAATACAAACAATAAAGTGTGTTTGACTTATTGGCTCAATGTAATTCAGGTTAGTTATTATATAGGTTGGTTGGACGTTTTCTAAAAATAATGTTGTTTTAATAAACAAAGCGAAATTGTAACGACCCGACTAATACATCCTAATCAGACCATTACTCAATGCATGCAAATTTCAAGAAAAGACCCGATGCTGAGTAATAAGAAAGAAACAATGCTACTTACGAAAATTTTTGTTTTATTTAACCCATATAGAAAGAATTTTTGGTTCGGGGTACCCCTAATAAAATCAACAAAATTCCATGAACAGAAAACAAAAACAAAATCCATATACAAAATAAAAGACAAGCCTAAAAAAAAAATGCAGTGCTAGGCGGAAGCTACTATGGGTCCCGTGAAGCCATCAAGGTTTCCTCTTGTCATTCGCCAGCACGTTCTTTCCCTTACCTAAAAAAAAAAATAAGATAAAAGGGTGAGCAATTATATTGCTCAGTACCCCACTACCGGAGCCAGGCTAGGCACCCAAGTCCTTTAAGTGCATTAGTCATACAACAGGCATATCAACATACTTCAATAGGAAACTGGTTATACTGGCACCCAAGTCCTTTAAGTGCATTAGCCTTAAGACAGGCATATCTAACATACTTTCATAGGGGACTGGTTATACTGGCACCCAAGTCCTTTAAGTGCATTAACCTTAAGACAGGCATATCTAACACACTTTCATAGGGAACTG
>QLSR01000419.1:499376-562766 GCA_031780015.1 Citrullus colocynthis | reverse complement strand
AAAAAAAAAAAAAAAAAAAAAAAAGATGTTTAACCGACTAAAAGTCAAAATCGAAAATGGATCAATAAGAAAATAAAATAATAATTTCGATAATATTAAAATAATAAAGTAAAAGATTATAATTGATCCAAAATTATAGCTAGAAATAATGCAAATTTAAGGACCTTTAAGAGAATTTTCCATATAAAACTTCCTTAGTCAATTATAACTTTTTTTAGTCCAAAACCTACCTCTAATAACAACAATCTCTTTTTTAAAAAAGAAAACTCCAATAATTTAAATTTGTTTGCTCTAAACTATTTAGTATGTTTATGGCTTCTATTGAACATACATCTAACTTAGAAAAGTGAGCAACAACAAAGTCGAGTGATATTAAATCAAGCATAATTCAATTGAGGTATAATTGTATTAGTAACCACATAATCTCTGATTTGAATCTTCCCGTCCTTAATTTAATTGCACTAGAAAAACAAAAACAAAGCGAGGTAATAAAAACTGAAAATAGAAGGCACGGATACTTAATCTTGAAAAATAAAAAGGGGACAATTTTAAATAAGCCTTAAATTAGGGGTCCAATCTTTATTCCAGGAAGGTAATTACATTACGTTATAAACACAAAGCCCAAGCCCATTGATGGATGTAGTGTGTGGTCCATGATTTTCATTATTATTGTATAAATTATTATGATAATTCGAAACGTATGCGACGGTCGTGGACACGTGCTGCACATGCACCTTCATTCTTGCAGATTAATCGGTTGTCCGGTGGCGGTCCGGTCAATCACCGTCCACCACCGACTCTCCCTCCACTCCCCGGAATCCTTATCCCACGGTTCATAATCCTCCCCATATCCACTGTGGTGTGCCTTTTCATAGGATAAAAAATTATTAATTTATTTTCCACGTGTCGTGGACCCCACCGGCACCTCTATCACTGACACGCATCCATATATGATTTATTTGCTTCTTTGAATATGTTACTCCCTACGTAATCAATCAAAATATTATTTTCTCCTTTTGATCCACAATCTGATCATTAACAATTAATAAATAACATAAGAAAAGAACCCAACCCATTTCTTTATCATGCTTTAATCATTTAGTATTATAACCCAATTTTCACTACATGTATTATTAAAATTCGAATATCTTACACTCAATAATTTATCAAAAGTTTCCATATCTAGGTCATTGTGTTATTGATATAAATTAATTAATTAAATATGTAATTTGAAATTCCATCTCGTATACTACTGAAAAAAATTGAATAGTAAGTAAATGCTAAAAATATCATTTATATTATTTTGCAAACAAAGTCTCACATTAAACCAATTGGTTAAAAAAGTAAGTGAGCAATAAAATATAAATTAAAATAATAGTCTCTATTGATATGAGGCATTAAATTTTCAAAAACAAAGTCACAAGGTTTCAAGTTATTATAAAGTAATTCAATAGATAGAAACATCAATTATTATTTTTAACATTGTCTTGCAATCATTGAAAAATAAATGTGTTCTTATTAACATTTAACATATACTATTTTTCTTTTAAAAAAAATGAATTTAGCTCAATTCACATAAATAAATAATATTTTATTACATAATTTATGTATGAGTTTTTTATTAAAATATAATAATTACGAAAATAGAAGATCAATTTAGCGCGCAATAAAAGGAATGTCTTATCGAGTAGTATGAAAATCAAAACTATATTTTAAAGAAATCGTACGAAAAAAAGTAAAACCATTTTGCATGAATGGGAAATTATTGAACATGATTTTATTCGTCTTCCTTTCCCTAAATTTGACTTGGCATAGTGACAAGGAAATATGCTATTTTTCATTATAATTTTCTTTAAAGGAGACGAGAAATGATTAAAAGAAAACATTTTTAAGATTAGGGGTGTAAGTCGACATTTCTTATATGACCTTTTTTTTTTTAAAATTTAAAATCTAAAATTAAATATTTAAAAGAATATCAATGAAAATTTAAAAGTACGAAAGACTACTTTAGTTCTTTCATTCATAATATGCCTTTTTTTTTTCTCTTTTTCTTTTAATCATTTCTCGTCTCCTTTATTTTTTTAAAAACATTTTTATTTTTTTAAGAAATGTCGACTTACACCCCTAATCTTCTTCAGGGTTGCATCAATTTATACTTTGAATTAAAAATTCTATTAATTTAAATATTAAACTTTTGTAAGTATATTGATTTATGCCTCTATTATTTTTTGTTTGGAAAAATCTAATAAAAAACTTATAACTATATCAATTACATCCCTAGTCGAACCGAGCATAAGTCAACTAAGATATGAATGTGTTAGACATGAGGTATGCAATTCAAATCTCTCTACCTCTAGCTTTATTAAAAAAAATTAAATTTCTAATTTGCATAAATGAATAATTTTAAAATTCTTAGATAAAATTTCTTTTGAAAATTTATCTTAATCATTTTTTTATTCTTTGGATAAACCATGAAAATACGCAATATATGTTGTGGCATAAAAGTTATTATCCCACTAAGTGAATTTTGATATAAATTACAAAAGTAGAAGAATTAAAATAGAATAAATTTGGAAATTAATTATTTTAAGTGAGAAAATAGGGGGGGTGAGTGAGGGAATATAAAGAAGAAGCGTGTGGTAGACGAGAAGTGAGAAGCGCGTGAGGAATGGAGTTTAGAGACAGTAAGGCAAAGCATAGAACTGCGAGGGGAAGAGAAGGGGAAATGGAATTGAAGAAAGAGAGAAAGAGGAAATCATCGAATGATCAAAACCCCCACTCTCAATTCTCAACAACGCTCTCCATCTTTCAACTTCCTCTTTCCCTTTCTCTCCTGAGTTCATCTCTGTTTCTGATTCAAATGTAGAGAAATTTTCCTGACCTACCTTTTCTTTTCAACAACAACAACAACAACAACAACAAGGTGAATTTCTTCATCAATTTCTACTTTTCTTTTTCTTTTTAGCTTTCTATATCACCTGAATTTTCTCTTTCAAATTGTGATGCGATTTCTTTGATTCTTCTTGTTTTTGGCTTTCTGAATTTAGGTTTTCTGAAATTCGGGAGGGACCTGATAGGGAGATGAACAAGGAACAGCGACCTGAACCTCTTGATTTCTTCATTTGGACTGTTGAGGTATTTCCAAATCCTCTCTCATTTCATACCTCGTCTTTCATTTTGGATCTTTTTTTTTTTTCTGCTAAGATCTTAAACTCCAATTCTTTCTTCTTTGTGTTTCTTCGTGAAAATCTGAATGGTTGTGTGTTAACAGTGTTCGTCTGAGGAGTTTGAAATTGATGGCCACTCACTACTCTAACCTTTCTCATTGGTTACTTATTCAATTGATTGATCCTCATACAGTGATGCCTTTTTTTTTTTTTGGCTTATTAATGGTACCGTGTGAGATTACTGGATCAATGGTTTGGTTAGTGTGTATTTTTTTTCCAACTGTGTTTGTTAAGATTAGGATGTTAATATTTTGTTAGCCACTGAAGACTTTTCAAAGTAATTGTAAATAGTGAAATGAAATAAATGAATTTATCGATAGTCCTTAATGTAGGAGCTTGATTCTTAAATATCACTTCCCGGAATTCATTTAAACACGCAGAGATCTGTTTGTTGCACTAGGATTTGTTTTCCTTCCTATTTGGAATTTTTTACTTTTCCTTGTCATGGTTCCATTCCATCTTCTTCTTTACGATTCTCTTTATAGTTTGAACTTTATGGTTGACTTGAACTCTCCTAAATCTGATTCTCAGAAAATTTGAATATTAGAAATTATACTCGATGGAACTAAAAATTTTATATGGGCAATGTCATACTGTCTCTATGTTCTCTGGTTTCAGCATGCTTTTGGATGTCACATAGTTTCTTAGCTTCTTGAAGTGCAATAATATGTGATGGTATCATTTCCAACTTCGCCCTGTCCTTTCTAGTTGGAGTGTTTAAGTCTGGCACTGCTTAGCTTGATACTTGTGTGATTTTCCGGAACTTTATCTTGCTGATATTGTTTGTGTACAGATAGATACACTGAATGCTGCGTACGTTTGAATCTTATTATATGGGTTGGAGAAGATATTCTTACATGGCAAAAAAGATATTTTCAACGTTTGGACTATACATCATATCACATCTCTCGGGCTTAAATTTTAACAGTAAATGTAATGAAATTTGTTTTATAATATGGCTCCTTCATGCCTATTAAACGTTTTTCCCCTCAGGATGTTGGTTTGTGGTTGGAAGAGATAAATCTTGGAAGCTATCGCCAGATTTTTAAAGAAAATGGGGTCAATGGGGAGTATCTTGAAGGCATGTCAATGTTTACAACTGAACAGATTCTAAGGTTTATTAGACGATGCCATATGAAATGGGGAGACTTCATCACACTTTGTAAGGAACTCCGACGAATTAAAGGTCTGTGTGCAAAACAACTTTGCTTCTCTTTTTAATTCAAATTTATTGGGAAAAAGAACTTTAGGGTTTTCTTGCTGCTATATCCGTATATTTCAGAAACTCCTAAATATGATTTGAAACTAATGAAATTCTAAACAGAACTAGATCCACCAAATCTTAACAAAGTGCATGCGAATTGGCATATTTTACAACGGAGTAGGAGTAAGCCTTTTTCTGGAACCTTCTTCAATGCCTCTTACCTTTTCTTTTTCCTCCTCCTTTTTTAAGCAGTCTGTGTTTATCTTTAAAAGTTTGGAGGTGTAGAATAAACTATTTAACTCCTTATTTGATTTCTTTGCAATCTCCCATTGTCATTAGCATGTTTCTGATAGTGCGAGTTGAAAAACTGATGCCCGAACTGGCTGTTATGCTGAGAGGGGGTTTGATAATTGATATTACTTTTGAGGGTAGGCACCCTACATCTTTTTCCCTCCCCTTTAAATAAGCATCTTTAGAGGAAACATTAGACCATTACTTTTTCTGGGAGAGATTAAACTTTGATTGGGAATTAAGAAAAATGAAAGAATGTACCAAGGCATACAAGAGAAAAAAAAACCCAATAAAGAAAAAAGGAGTCCAAACGCTAATTAGAGAAGTAGACCCCAAACCAAAGCATTAGACTATTGTAAGGTGCTTTTAAGTATTTTTAGAATTTTAAAAATCACTTGACTTTGTTTTAATTTCCGATGCTATAACGTGATGTATACGCCTGCTTGGAACATAAAAATTTTCAGAATCACCATTCCAAAAGCAAACTACCCTATGTATACGTCTGCTTTGCCAGTTGACATTAAGATCATGCTGTTTATTCTTTGAGTTATGTACTTTCAGTGGCTTGCTTGAAAGGGGAGCAAAAGGTACGTCGGCCATGGTGGGCACCTTCGTGCCTCTCTATGGTGTTTCTCAAGGTGGCTAAGCGTAACAGACAATCTCGAGTTGTTTCCTTGAAGCTGGAACCATAAAAGCGAGATCATCTTATTTGTATGCCCTCATGTATTTCCTTTTATGCGTGAAGAATATAAAGGTAGGGAAGAAACATGTTAGTTTATCCTTTTCTAAAAAATTTTAATCAGTCAATATTACCCCTTTTTTTTCTCCTCCTTTGTTTAGAACTATGTCTATATATACAAGGTTTAATGTGTTCAGTTTGGCGATCCGCTTGAGGAAAAACAATGAAGCAACCAAGATCTTGTTGCAAATTATACAAGTTTTGCTCTTTTGCCCTCACTAACTCTTCCAACATGTATTTGCTTTCAACATTGTGTTTCCTGATGACTTCGATTATGGTTGTTATGTAAGTAGAAGAATCATGTTTTCTCGTCCAGTTTAGGACAGTCCTCTTCAAGGTGGGGTTTCTTATTATGGTATAAGGATAGTGGTAGAAGCTTGAGAGTTTCGGAGATTACATTGGACACTACTTATTGTTTGTACATTGAATTGATATTGCAAAAGGATACATTTAATATCTCTGGCACTCACATCCACAAACCCACATGGAAGACAAGCGACATTATTCCATCATCTTCTTCCAAGAACTGAAAAGTATGAGATAGAATAGAAACTTTCCATTAAAATCCCACCAAGACTTCACCTTTCTTTCCCATTGTTTCAGGTGAACTTTCCTCTTCTTCTATGATCTTGAAAGGTTGGCAATTCAGTTTCTTATTCCAATATGCAATGGAAATTGCCTATTGTTTATTAGATTCTGTTCCAATCATCAACTTCTGGTGATTGGAAAGGCCATCTGATTCACTCAATTCAGAAATGGACAACCCACATGGTCAGCTTAGCTAATAGACAAAAGCCATATAATAAAGAAAATTGGAGCAGGTGAAGAACCGACCTATCATGAACATGGGGACCCCCCCCCCCCCTCTCTCTCTCTCTCTCTCTCTAATAGAGTCGAATCAACTGCTTTTCTTACCAAATCCCTTTCAATTAGAAACAGCAATCGTTAGTTACAACAACCATCCCTCTAGTGTTTGTCATTGCTTCACTTTCAACTATTTGGATGGTAATTGAGCTCTTATTCATTGAGCTATCTTCAAATATATTGATGGTTCTTATCTATAACATTCTTCAATATCATGCAATTTCGTTCTCATTTTTCACATGGAACTTACCACTAGCCCGTTTGGTTATTTCAAAGTAACAATGATCTCTGATTAATGGAGGTTATTGAAAATTTGTTGTGTGTACAATTTCAAAGACCGTTAATAAACTTCACAATCACTATTTATTATGGTTGGGGCTATTGAAAATTAGGGGACAATTTTTTTTAACGCACTTCCAAAACAGTCGTATTTTGATTTAGATGTTTGATATTTGATTTGACAAAAAAATATACATGAGATGTTGACGTCAATGAGTTGTAAGAACTTTTGGATTGGTCTATATCTAATATGCATGTTACAAATTATATCACGGGAGCAGAGAAACTCAACTTCTATTTTGTTTTTTAAGACAATTATAAAAATAAAAAAAAATTAAAAAAAACTCAAAATGTTACTATCTGTTTACAGAAACACTATTAATTTTTAAATGTTGCAATATTGTTATTTTTGTACGAAAGGTCAAAAGTAATATTTTAACTCTTTTCTTTAAAAAAAAAAAAAAGTTGAGGTACTTTTTATAAAGTTTAAACTTAAAAACCAACATATATCTATGATGATCCATTGAACAAAGTTGTATAACTCAGTACCAACTTTGAGGACCAATTATTAGATATGAAGATCAGCATTCTATGCAATAATGAAATTATCTCTGGTGGCAATTTAACACATTAAGAAAGTTTTATTATTGTTTGCGCAGTTCCCTGAACTGAACAGTCTAATTTTGACTAGTTGGACTGGATTTGTTACTTTGAGGTCTCTCTGTTCTTAATCTTACATGCTTGTTATCACATCTCACTAATTAAATAGCTTCCTTAAATCAGATTCCCATACTAGTCAATTTCTCCCAATCATGTTCACACCCACTTCTTTTCATGTAATGGAGATTTGAGTGAACAAAACCATAAGAATGAATGATGTTTACTTTAGTGCGAGTATCCAAAAGACCCAATAACAAGAAGAATCTGATCAACTCAATCCAACCAATCAGTTGTGAATGTTTTAGTATTTAGAATTACTACTTGAAAAAATATATTGAAAAATTAAATTTTTAGTATTTAGAATGTACTACTTGAAAAAATATATTGAAATTGAGTTGTGAATGTTTGAAAATAAATAATAGACGTATCACATATTAATATATTAATATTTCTTAAAACAAAAAATTGAATGAAGCAGGCAATCAGAAACATATTAATATATTAATATTTCTTAAAACAAAAAATTGAATTCATAGTCGGGTTATGTTTAATATCTTAACAAAGGTGGTTTGAATTTGAAAAAACTTACAACCCAATCAAAGTCTAGAAAGTGTTTAACTCAACACATGAACACACCTATTTTTACTTATGAACTATAATCATACAAATAATACAGCTTGCTTAGGAATCATAACCATACAAACCATACAAACTATAATGTCAATTAATGAAGAAATACTATGGTGAATCTGTCTGACAACTATAACATAACTGCATAATGCATTCCAAAAAGGGTTTTCAAATTATAACCTCAAACGGGTCTGGACAATCATACAATTCAATCTATGTGAATCGAGTTAAATAATCAAACTATATGAATTTGGTTGTAAAAAATTTGAAGACGACATACTGAAGGAGGTAGATCATCTCCTTCCCACCATGCCATGTCCGGTTCAACTCCAGCATCTTGACACATATATCAAACTCTCCAGCTGAACAAAGCCAGTAATAAGAGGTGACCATGGAAGAGTGTTCTTTGCGTCTGCCCAGCGAGTCTGGCTATAAAGTTAACAGCAAGATGTCAAAGCAAAGAGTGAATTACAAGAAGAGGGAAGCACAGACTACTTTCAGCTTTAAAGCATCAGTTTAAGCCTAGAGGGAAAGGGATGGACACAAAATATGATCTTGACAAACGAATACAATCTAATTGCTCCACTCATTTTGCATAAAGAAGACGCATAAAAAGCCTTTCTATTACAAGGTTTCTCAGCCAATGTCAATAAACCAGACACGGACATATATCAAAGTTCCTCACAACAAACCATCCATCTTTTCACTATTGAGAGCTAGTCCAATTGGGTTGTATATAAGACTTCCTCCTCATATGAAAAATACGAGCTGAGAACAGGAGGGAAATGAGCTGAACTGGAGTTCTACAAACAAGCACCTTCTCTAACCATCATTAAAAACCATTTGTCGAAGAAGGATTCCCTGGGTTTGCAACATTCATAGTTCCATTACTAGTTTTGCTTATGATACCCTTACCGAAGTACTGGGCAATCACAGAAAAACCATCTTTTGAACTCTTCACTTGCTGGAAGAACTGGTCCTGATCCTTATTCTGCTCCAAGCTTCTCTTCATCTCTAAAACTTTTCTGTATTCTGGAGCACATTCTGGGCATTCTTTTTCATTATCCCCCAAACAACGCTGATGGAATGAATGCATACACATGAAGTGTACAGCTGGGAGATCAAGAGTGAACGTGCATGCAGTGCACTTGCTGAGCTGAAAAATTCTTGCATTTGTCCTGAGATCTTCAATCTCTTTTCTCATTGCCAATGTGTCTTCCTGTAAAAAGTAATTACGGTTGATAAACTTTCTTTAAACAAAAAAGCAAAACAGTTCAAAAGGTAGGGTAGTATTTGATTAAACGCTTCAATTGGTAGAAGAAAATAGATGGAAAAAAGAAACTATATCTGCAACTAAATCCCTGTGTATGCTCTAGCCGTGTTATGAAGAAGAAATGAGAAAGCTTTAGGTACTCTTCAAAAGTACTCACACAAATCTTTCGAAGTTCGTTCACTGTCGAGTATGATCAGCAATCTTCCATTGTGGAAGCTATAACTTTCTCGTGTTATCATCTTCTTTCATTTACATTTTTTCTTTTGAAGTGCTTCAACAATTAATATCATCCAGTTACATCAAATAAATTCGAGCCATTTCCGGTCAGAAAGATGAAAATTGTTAATTTCCAATAGCCTTGCTTCGGATTTTATTTTACAATAAAGTCATTTTCCACATCTTTTTCGTTCACTCAACTATCTCACTCAATTGCTAACCTTCACCCAAAATTCAAAAAATGCTTTCGTTAGGTAATTAAGCACCTTGGAGAACGACACCCCAAAAGCTGGCTATTGAGGTGGGAGAGCCAAGCCACTTAAGTACCACACATTGGTCATTCCATTCTAACCGATGTGGGACAAAGGTAGCCCATACTACCTTGGTTCTTAACAGCTTTAAATTGAATTGCATGGATAGTGCTTTTTTTTTTTTTTTTTTAAACAAGAAATAGCGGTAAGCTGGAAACTACTAACCTGATACTTTTCAATTGCCCGTCTATCCTCTTCTATCATCTTGGATTCCTGTTCGAGCTTTCTTGCAATATAGTCCTTGATAACAGAAAGAGTGAGGCATGGATTTCTTGACAGCGTCTGAATAACTATAATAGGAGGCAAGATATCATCCCTTTCAATATAGGTCAAAACTTCCTTCACTTCTTTGGAACAATCCTCTCCAAGTTCGCCAAAGTACTTCAGTAGATCCGCCCATAGGGAAGGGTCACCTCCCTTTCCTGAATCCCCCAATCTTTTACAGCAAGCGATCAGACCCTCATGGTCGTGAGTTTGCATATAGCAAGCTATAACCTCTTTATAAAGTTTCATCTTTTCATATAAATACATAAGTCCTTCCCTAAATGCATTCATTTCACACAAAATAATAACAAGATCAACATCATAGAGGGGATTTTCCAGTTCTGATGGCCATGCACTCTTTAGAAGATGTAATCCCTTCTCTTGCCTTTCAAGCCGGTCTTTATCCTTTATACAGTCTGTATTCTCAGAGCTCACTTTAGTATTGGACTCAGCTGACATCAATGTTGCTCCTGATCTTTCTACAAGACTAATGTTTCGGCCATTGCTAACTTGGGACATTGATGGAAAGTTCAAATCTTTTGACAGGTATAATTCCAACAGTGTGTTGTTAATTTCAACTTGAGCAGGGGAGTCCTTTACCTTGTTAGTATACTTTTCAAGGAATTCCATAAGTGACTGTGGGTGATGAATGAAAATGTTAAGAAAGTCAACAGGAGATGGTAACATAGATAAATATGTGCCATTTGAGGCCCTTTCCTTCAATGACTCACCATCCTCGGTGCAGAGCTTCATGAGAATATCAATTGTCTCACGTGACTTGTGTGCTATCAGAATCTTCCCATACTCCTTAATTGTCACCCCAGCTTGACTAGGCTCAAGGCTTCCAATATATTGCAAGGCTTCATCATATCTTCCAAGGTCTTCAAGTAAGATCTTAAGGTACCATTCGTGCTTTCGTTCCCTTCTAGCAACATACATGGCATGTTCATGGTAATTGGCAGCGCGACAAACCCTTATTGCAGTCTCGACATCAAATTTGTGCTCTCCAGCACCATCCTCGTTCTTAATAAATACATTCAGCTTTTCAACATCTTTCAATTTGGTATAGCAGTTTAGTAGAAGTGTGGTATGATCTTTAGAAGCAAGCCCTTTCTCATGCAAATTTTCCAAGTAATTAGTAAGGTTATAGATTCGCTGAGCATCAAGAAATTTCTGTATAACATAAGAAGGCTCAAGATGTCCAATGGTATGGATATACTGCGCCATAGCCTCATCATAATCTTGCTTGCTGTATAGATGGTCCCCATACTTTCTAAGCACTTCTGCAGTTGCAGCAGCATCAGCTTGTTGACTTTGAACAAGATTTATAGCTATGGTGTACAAATTTTTTTTAAATAGCATATCTAATTTGCTTTCCATGTCCTTTTCCCCAATACATAGAGCCGATTGGTCGTCCATTATAAGTATAATACTACCCCACTCACAAAGCATGTGAGAAACATCTTTCACAACTAGACTATGGGCAATCAGTCGATTCTTCAGGTCATAAATGTTGAATGTATTTTTGCCATTTCTCTGATCTGCAATCACACAGAGAAGGTATCCACGAAACCATCCAATAAGTTTTTTTTCTCCTTCAAAAGCCCAGCAGGGACCACGTCCATCAACTTCATAAAAATAAACTGCCTCAGGACGACCGATTATTAACTCCTAATTACATAAACATGGTAATTATTATCATTGTGATAGAACATTAATCAACATAATGGCATGACAAATGATATACAAGAGATTAGAATTGCTACTTCATACCGAGCGATCACTCATTGTAACACCGTTCACACCACATCCAATCTGATCCAGAGTTTGCCCCTTTGGTGGCTGACTCTGCAGGCTGAATAAACTCACTGAATCAGGAGTTACAGAAAATAACTGAAGAGCTTGACCATCAACTCTGAACCCTAGCCCCGTGATAGATGTTTGGTTCTTGTCTGAGATATCTACTTGAAGCTTGAAACGATTGATACGTTCACGCGCAATGTCCCCTTTGATGCAGTATATGCAACCATTATCTAAGCCAATAGCAATAAGTAGTATTGGGGGTGCCTCCTCTAGGACTAGAAATGACGTAATCTGCAGTAGTGAGATCATATATCTTATACTTCTATATAATCAGAGAACGTGCTTCCAATGAAACAAAGTATGAACATTCATGGTCTAAGGTGTCAAGTCTTTAAAGCAACTGGCCATGAAATAGGAAACTGTCTGAATAAAATGAAAACAAGAAACTACCTTTGCCTCGGGAAATTGATTAGTAAAAATCCTCAAAATTCCAATGCACTCGGGACTAGTTGCACTTGAGCCCTCCGGCTCAATTTTATCGAGGTCAAAAACTTTCAGGCACATAGCAGTGTGTTGAGGAGCTACTTGCACATCTTCTCCAACAGTGACTAGAAAGTTTCGTTGCTGAATATCAACCAAAAGACATAAACGTAATCTATGTCAATGATATATCATCTTCAGTTCTATTCCTGGGCACCTATAAATTCAAATTTAGAAGTAAAATTCACAAAACAACAGACTCGAAGTGCTGATCAAAGAGAAAATGGTAAAGTTTAAACAACAGTTGGAAGGTGAAGTAGTTAGTATGGTTAATTTGTCAAATTGGCATCAGTTCCGACGAAAGACATGCTGAAGCAACACAAAATCCAAATTTCCCCAAGGCAATAACATACCTTGAGCTGTTGCAGAAAGGATACGGTCGAGGAATGAGCTTGAAATCCATAGCTGAACTTAAGCCCACGATCAAGTAGATTAACGCTACCGTCATCGCAACCGATCACCACCTTCCCTCTGCCGCTGGAGCAACACTCGATCTTCTTTTCCCTTACTTCTTCCGGAATTGTGCATCTTCCGGCGAGTTTCTCTTCGAAGAACTCGAATTTCCTCCATTGATACATCTTCCCTGGATGATATCACTTGGTATTCTGGTGATCAATGAAGTTCTCTAAGACATTCAAGGAAACAAAATCATCAATAATTTAGTTGGAGATCAGTAATAAAACAAGAATCCCGAATCGAATTCCTTTTCTCCCCTAGAATTTGCCCCGTTCTCGTCATCCCCCATATTCGCAAAAATGCTTTTCTCTCACCGTCCCCTCCCGCAACTTTCTAAACTCTGTAGCCGAATCAAGCCCCCCTAATAGAATTCCATTTTGGGCCGATTCTCGACTAATGGGCCAGTATGAATCTAATTGAGCCATCTGTTCATTATGGGCCGTTTTGACATGGTGGCACCGACATTTTTACACGAAAATTTGAATGCCCTAAAACTTGAATATTTTCATACCTATAATTTTGGATTAAATTAACCATTTTATTTTAATTTCAGAAAATTCATAACATTGATTTGTTTTCTTATCTATATAATTTCAAATTTTGACTTTATAAAACAGTATTTATGAATTTTCGTTTGCCTTCATTTAATTCAAAATTTTTGTTTGCCTTCATTTAATTCAATTTTTTTTTTTTTTTTTTTTATATTTACATTCCTTTAAGTTTGGAGATTTTGTGTGTCTCTTAGGGTGTTTGTTGCATAAAGTTGAGTTCAGTTGAGTTGGTAATAATTACCGGGAGAGTTAGATTGTCTTAGAGAATTGGAGGGTGTAGAGTTGGGTTGAGTTGACATGTTTGTGTTTGTATTTTTGTCTCTTTTTTTTTTTTTTTTTACTTCTTTTTTTTTCCTTTTTTTTGGTTTGTTTGCTTTTTTTTATTTTTTTATTATTTGCTATTTTTTTTTTTTTTTATGTTGGCTCCTTTCTTCTTTCTTTCTTTTGTTTTCTTTTCTATTTGGTTTTTTTTTGGTTGGTTTTATTAATTTTTTTTTCCTTTTTCCATTTCCTATTTTTTCCTTTTCCTTTTTTTCCTTTTTCCTTTTTTCTTTTACCTCTTTTCCTTTTTCCTTCTTTATGTTCAACTGTATCCCCATTTCCCTTCTTTTGGGTAGTATTATATATATATATATATATATATATATCGCTCTCTCTCTCTATCTCTCTCTCTCGCTCACTCTCGATCACAACACTCAATTGCATAATCATTTGGTTTATATCTCCAAATACATACTATACCTATTTAATGTGAACACTTTATGAATCTTATTTCGAAATTTCTTATCTTTTTTGATACTTATAAGGTGTTTTTAAAAGAAAAAAAAATCACTATTGGTCCCCAAACTTCAGTAATTGTGTGTGAGTAAAGGAAGTATTCTTTCGATACTTATAATATCCGTGTCATAATACATACACAAAAGTTACATGTCCTTACGTATGCAAAATTTATCATTCTTTTTTACATGACATTCCATTGTCCATTTGTTGTTATCCAAAAGAACTATAAACAAAATAAGGGGTATTGGTTAAGATATCAGTGGTCAGTCTACATGTTTTTTCCTAGTAGACGAAGACAATACCTCTTCCGTGAGTGTCCTGGTACTGCAGGGAAGCAATCTATTTTCTGAATGTTTGTGACAAGGAGGTCAATAAGGGTGACCTGTGTTGGGTTTTATGCCCTAAAACTCGTAGATAGTAAATATAATAATTTGACTGTAATTAAATCATTAATAAAAAGTTATTGATGTGTTACTTCAATAAGCATTATTGGTTGTTTTTGTTTGTTTTGTCTTAATAACCCTAAATCCAATAAACTAACATCCTACACTGTTTTATGAGTCTTGAACTGTTGTGGGGACATATGGAGATCAATGTCAAGATACAGTCTAAAGGGTCTATAGTATAGGGATAAGGCTGAGTACCTTATCTTGGTAAAACTATGGATATGACCTACTTTGTATTTGATACAAACGCAATGATCTAACGCGTATGTATAGGTGACATGCGAGTGGGGGTATCCTATGCAATGAGTTTGCATAAGACTGGACCACGAAATAATAATCACTAAATGTAACTCCGTTGACTAGTTAGGTTTCCATGTCAATAGGATGACCTAGGCAACTTAGTCTTAATCCTGAGTATATTATGAACTCCACGAGGGATTGTCCTTTGATTTGTATGGGTGAGAGTGGCCATTTGTTGACTCAATATGCCTACCATCTTGGGGACAAGACCGAGTCAGGAGCTGGAGACATAATTATACAAGATAGAATTCACTCATTCCCATTTTTAGGGTAAGAAGATAAGTGTTCCCTTAAGTGGTGTCCCGAGAGTTGAACAAAGGGTCCTACCCTCTCACTGGCCCGAGAGGGATTTATGTTTAATGGTTGGACCATAAATAGGTTGTTCATTGGAGGAGCACTGGTACTTAAGGATTTTGAAGTAACCTAGGGGTAAAACAGTAATTTGACCCAGCTGGTGTTACGAACACTTGTGATGGAAAAATTTGCTATTATTGGTCTATATCCATGGACACAAGAATACATCTACAGTGAGAAGAGGGCAGCTATGGGTATTGAGTAGAGTGTACCTATAGTTAACGAATATTGATTAATGTGGTTAATGAGTTTAGCCGATTAATCTTATATCGTTGGAGCTTCTAATCTGTAGGTCTATAAGGTCCCCTTGCTAGTTCACTATGGACCAACAAAGATCAAATATGTTGAAAGAAAATTTTGAAATGTTCAAATTTATGAGGAAAAATATTAATTGTATTGGATACAATTAATTGCATAATTTATTATAAATTTTATTTGAATGTGATTCAAATTATAACTTTATAATATGAAGAATTAATTTATTTGAATATGATTCAAACAATTAATTATTTATTTGGATAAAATCTATATAAATAAATAGAGGGAGAATTAATTAATTAATTTGAATTTGATTCAAATCATTAATTATTTAATTTGGATGACATCCAAATTAAACATTCTGTAGAAAATAGATAAAGAGAGATTAATTAATTGATTTGAATTGGATTCAAATAATTAATTATTTAATTTGGATGAGATCTAAATTAAAGACTCTGCAGAAAATAAATATTTAAATAAGATTTAAAAATTTTAAACTACTTAATATGAGATATTATTTAGGTAGATATTTATTAATGTTGGATATTATTAAATATTTGATTTCTCCAGAGGGTTTATACTAATAGGATTAGAATAACCCATAGAGTTCTATAAATAGGGCCCTTGGGAGCCTTCATAGAAAACACTCTCTAACAGAATGATCTCTACGATTGCTCTAAAAATCTTCCTTTATTAATTCTCCCAATTTTCTAAGAAAAATTCTAAGAAAATTCTTCTTCCCATTCTTTCAAAGAAGTGGTTTCCACGAATCAGATCCTTGCCAAAGTCATAGCGAGGAAGATCTCTTGGAAAAGGAAGACTACAAGGAGAAGACTATTGGTTCGATAATTATAGATTAGCAAAAATATGATGCTTAATATATTCTTTATTTTTCGTATTTTTAATTCTTTCAATAAACCAAAGAACACGATCACACGCTTCCGTCAGGATTCAATTCCCTTCAACCTGGTCATCTTCATTCAAGCCGTCAATGTTATATATGTCGTTTACTACTTCCTTCCGACACCCGAACTCCAACACGTATTCTTCTTCTGACACGATGCAAGTCTACTCATGTGTGTGTTCTGCATTTCAACAGTTGATCTCATGATGTTGATCATTTCAGCTTGGAATGATGGCCTCTTCCTCTTGCTGCCTCGAGATGACTCGACAGGTGTCACTCTACTTGTAGATTGCTTTGTTGGCTCTTCATCCATTCCATCTTGATTTAATGGTGATTCTATCTGGCGAATCTCAGGTGGGTGACAGTCCTGCAATCCAAGTTGAATCTCATCTTCAACCTCTCTGAATGTAATTCATCGTCATCACATGTGGGTCCTTATTTAATCGTCCTACTGCTCTGTCTTTCCCAAATATGGTGGAGAGGTCATCGAAATGGGGGAATGACTTGTTCTACAACCCCTTCCACAGGGATGATTTTGCATTGATACACATACACATTATTAATATTTATATAATAATACGTACCAGTACATTTTTTTTCTAGAATCTTACTCGAACCCAAAGATTTGCACTCAATGGTGTTTTGATTCAGTCCGCATCCGGTGTAACGACCTAACCCTTTTGTAACTAACAGGACGCTACGTTATGCATGACCATTTAGTGAATGCGTTGGAACCTAAGAGACATGGTGTTACACACTTTAAATAAATTCGGTCAAGTTTGTAAAACGATTTGAATCCTGATAGTTCATTAAATCAAACATAGAGGAGTAAAAAATGCTTTAGCGGGGTACCCCTTAAACAGTTAGGCAAACCTCAAGAAAAACAAAACCGAACATAAAAGTACCAAAACAAATACACAAACGGTCAAATAAATAACAAATACTGCTATCCTACAAGTCCAATATGCTACCCTAGGCTAAGGTGCAGAAGCAATGACGACGATCTCATGGTACGATTATGGATTCCCTCGGTCATACACCTGGTCGCCCCGTTCTTTACCTGGGAGAAAAAAAACATAGGAAAGGGTGAGTAGTCATACTCAGTAAGAGACCCACTATTGGGCCTAGCTATTATCCTTTTTTTCGTGTGCGCCCGTGTACCCGACATAGTCATAAGCATAGGAAGCAACTCGAGGGTACGTAGTGATCACATTTGTAAACATAAACATATGTGGTAATCCCGAGGGATACCCATCATAGGCACAATACATTAGAGGTACAGGGCACGACAAGTAGGATAACCTGCAGTAACATGTCATGGCATAACTAGTTCATCGCAGAGATTCACAATATCACAGGCACGTAACCATAACCACATCGCACACAAGCTACATGACTTGGCATACCTGAAACTGTTTAAGCAATAATCAACCGAGGCAATAATTACACAGCGACACAATAAATAATCAGTAACAAAATTGGGCATTAGGCGTCACTAGAGCCCAGTAGTAAGTCCCTTACCTGCGAGAGCGAGACTGCGGAACAGTGAGACTGAGAGAGATAGCGAGACTGAATGTGCGAAGCTGCGACTTCCCTACACTACGACAATGTGCTATGAAGGCTGTGACGACGCGACGCTGAGAGGGCTGAGACGACGTGGCGATGAAGACTATGATGATGCGATGCAACGAGGGCTGTGACGATGCGTAATAATGGAGGCTGAGACACTGCGGCGAGATGAGGGCTGGGACAATGTGGCGATGAGGACTGTGATGATACGGCAATGAGGACTGATGATGCGATAATGAGGATTGATGTGATGGCGACGAAGATTGCGATGATGCGGTGATGAGGACTGTAATGATGGCGGCAATGAGAACTGATGATGATGGCGACTGTGTGATGAAGGGGGTGCAGAAGAGGGTTGACGAATAGGTGATCGAGAGAGAGATTTGACCTTTCTCTTCTTCCCTTTTTTTTTTTTTTTTTGTTTTACCTAACACGCAACTCAGGTTAATAAATAACCCACTAGAAAATCTTTCCCAAACCAATCCCCATTGCCTTCTAATGCCAAGAACCTAATCTCCCTTAATGCTTCTTTCGCCTAAATATTTAATTATTATTTTTATTTTTATTATTATTATTATTATTATTATTATTATTATTTTCACCTTTCAACTTCCTCCAAAAACATTAATGAAAGAACAGTGCAACAAAGAGGGAATGAGGGTATATTTACCTAAAATTTCGGGTCGTTACATCCGAGCACTTTCTCCTGTATAATTCGCTCCAAGTGATGTAGGTATCATGGTTGAAACATCCCATTGTCAGACCTCCAACCGGTCTCCACCAAATATAATAGGACTTCCACCAACTTAGAGTCCTCCACCTTCAACCATACGTGTTTAGATCTCCTACCATTACTTGCCATTATGTTGCATGCATACGTTTGTTGAATAAAAAGATGCTATAAATTAAACACATGCACAAACGAAGGATAAACTACTGAAATTATATGTTCCAATTTAAATTGTTCACACAAAGTCTTGACACAAAACATTTTCACAGCATACTTCAAATATTCCATAATTAAATTGCGTTTAGTAGTAAAATAAAAGTAAGCAATGAACATCGATTGAGTAAATATTTTGACCACCAAGTCATCCCTGAACTTGATCCATTCGTTCGAGGATTCAATAAATTCAATATGATCCCCATCAAAACCAACTAATGTAGAATTCTCTTCATCGGGCACGTCAAGCATTGCACCAATTCCCATCTCCCTTGTGATCAAGTTGTGAATAAGGTAACATGCAGGTATTGTTCGACATTGAACTTGTATTGGGTAGAATGATTTTCCCCTAAGAATAGTCTACCACCCCTTTGGCAACCCAAACGCTCGCTTGATAATGTTCCTTGTTAAAGAATGTTTCATGTTGAAAAATTATCTTGCAGTTGTTGGTGCGTTTCTTGCTCCACGCCAATCAGAAATATGGTATCGTTCCCCTCTGTATAGTGCCAAGAATCCTTCAGCGTTAGGGTATCCAGTATCACATAGGTAATAGTATCCTTTACACATTTCAAAATGTCATGCATATGTGTTGCAACATGTATGCATGTTTAAATAACATATACAGTTATTATAATACTCTTTGGAACCCTCAATCCGTACGGTCGTAAAACTGCATCCCTAAGAATCCTTGAATCGGCTGTAGACCCTTCCCACCCTGGCAAAACAAATACAACTTTCCATTTTGATCACACATCACAAGAACATTTGTGGCAATCTCTCCCTTTCTCATCCTATATCGAGGTCGATCGACGACACTAACATTCACTTTAATGCATGTGTCATCTAATGCACCTAGACAGTTCTGTTCCTCTCAAGTGATCAAAATAAATTTAAAAAAATCTACCGTTGCATGCATATGTATGACATATTCATGTAAAAAAATGAGTACTTTTTTGTACCTAAAACCACTTTCATCTTCCATCGGTGCATGTATTTGTGATCGGTTCTAGTTTTTTCAACAAAACAGTGTGAAGTTGTAAAACTACCCTAAGAACTGCGTTGAAATATCTTGAAACTGTCTCGCCGGATCTCGAAAAGTTCTTGCGTATCACTCGATTCTTCATGTCGTGTGCAAGAATCTGTAGGAATATTGCAACCATCTCCTCGATGTCCACACATCTTGTTAGTTCCAAACAACCAGTTGATTGTATCATATTACCTAGAATCCTAAAGGTACGTCTATCCATTCGGGTGTTTTCACTACATGTCAAGTCACTCTTATAAATGAGGCGAAAGAAGGTCAACTGCCTAATGCAATGCCTAGCATATGTCGGGTTGTCTCTCTATCCTTCGGTAGTTGTTTAGTAACGTGGTTAGTGTTATGAATAACTGTATTTGAGATTGCGAAATAATTGTAATGATTGAAAAGAGTTCTTCAACAGTATTCATATTTATAGGGAAATGGATACACAATTGTTCCTGAAAGGGTAAAGTATCTAGTGGATTAGAAAGGGTAAGGTATCTGGTGGATTAGGTTTCATGATTAAGAAAGAATAGCAAACGATGTCAATCGCCGGTACTAGGCATATTGAGTTACAGTTTGATTTTATGGTGTTATTTCTCAATGTACATATAATAATCTAACATAAAGTTTTCTAACTAATGATAGGCTTCAAAGTATTTTATTTTAAATTTTATCATAGAGTTAAGCTTTTTGAAGACTATATAATCTAAGCCATAGTAAGCCATCAATTTTTTTCATAGAGTTAAGAATATATGTTTTCAAGTGACATGGTAAGCCATAAATTTTTTTTTCCTAATGATATGGTTAAGTGTATTTTAATTAAATTTTATGGTGAGTTAAACATTTTTAAGGGCTTAGTGAGTTTTTGTTTTATTTTTCGTATTCTTCTCAATTTTTTTTCCCTATATTGGCTTATGAACAATTTGTATCAGCTTCCAAAAACATTGTTGTTATATTCCTAGTTTTTAGTACAACAAATTTTTACCCAAAGATGTGTTAAAACGATGTAAATAGAAAGGATTTGAATTTTTTCCATATTTTCAAAAGTTGGTGAACAGATTTTATGAATATTGGTGTGTAATTTTTTTTTTTTTAATTCTTATGTCACCTATTAGATATGTTACAAAAACTAAACATTGGTTATCATATTAATACCACCACGATAGGTACGATTACATAATTTCAAAAAGAACGTTAATTTTCAATTTTGATTGTGAAACGATAGTAAGACGTACTAAAATTAATCCTAAAACCAGCTTAATAATAATGCACAAAAATGTAGAACCGAAAACAAAATAATTGAAATGAAGATATTATTAGATGAAAAAAATTACATAACAATACTATTTCATCCATAGTTGATAAAAAATTTGAGAAATATCATATTAAAAAATAGAATGTGGCCAACAATTAACATAAAATACCAAGAACTTGTATTCCCAAAGGAAAATTTGACCATTAATTAACAAATATCATATTTCCATAAAAAAGAGAAAAAAGTAAAAAATAAGTCCCCAACGTCAGTTCAATATAAAATGTTCATTGACATAAGCAACTAATTTTATTAGGAAAAAAAAAGGAGATACTCCGAACATTAGAATAACGAACCTCAAACTAATTAGGAATGATTTGTGCCATTAGTTTGGGCCCTACAACTAACACAAAATAATGCTAGTTATATTATGAATAAAATAAAACAAATTGAACTAACGAGTAACAAACACCAACATACTGTAACGACCTAGCCCTTACATAACAAGGCCAGATCGCTACGACATGCATACCTAAACTTTTCTACCATGAGATGAGTTTCGGTAAAAGAATTTTAAAGTAAACATCAAAACTTTTATTAGTTAAGTAAACATTTTACAACAAGTTTCTTTAACAAAACACTAGGATCCATAAAGTGTTAACGTAATGGAACAAAATGCATATATGACCAGAACGGTGAGTTTGATGGTTAGCCCTCTGAGTGACGTCCCGTCATGCCTTCTACGCTGTGCCCTCACCTACAAAGTCTAAAAAATAGGATGAGTATATAATATACTCAGTAAGTAGCTCCCACCTAAGGTAGTGCCCATATGCACAATCACATGCAATATGTCATGAAAACATATGATTGAGACCCAAAACATAAACATGTCATAACATGAGGTAATCGGTTATGCTTTCAACATGAGTTCCTCCGCCCTGATAGGAAGATGTGGACTTAAGCGAAATTAACTCATCTGATGATTAACGGGTCATGAAGTCAGTAGAGCCAGAGGCACATCCAACATCAACCTTTAACATTCCGCCCTAATAGGAAGATGTGGATTTTAAGCGAAACTAACTCATCTGATGATTAACGGGTCATACAGTCAGTTGAGCTAGAGTCGCATACAACATCAACCTTTAACATTCCGCCCTAATAGGAAGAAATGGACTTTAAGCGAAACTAACTCATATGATGATTAACTAGTCATATAGTCAGTAGAGTCAGAGTCGCATCCAACATCAACCTTTAACATTTCCGCCCTAATAGGAAGATGTGGACTTAAGCGAAACTAACTCATATGATGATTAGGGGGTCATATAGTCAGTAGAGTCAGAGTCGCATCCAACATCAACCTTTAACATTAACATAAGATTGGACTAGAGGGGTGCAACGATACATACCCTGCTAGCCCTAGAAGCATAATCTATACCCAAATAAAACTTGATCTCAAGATAATCATGAGCATACATAATGCATAGGGTCCCTTATAGAGAAACTTATTTAAACATGTAATGCAGCACAACAATAATAACATTATAATGCAACATAACAAAGGCATACTACCATAAACACTTAAAGAGAGGGTGAGATAAGCTACTTACTTCTTAGGTGCTTCTATATATTTTTCTTATCCTTAGCTTGGATTGATGTAAGAAGACATGAATAGAAAGTTTATGGAAGAAAGTTGGGAGATCTTTTATGAGGGCTTATGGGTGAGAGATTTTGGTGGTTCTTTCCAAAATGTGTTACAAATGAGCCCCCATGGGGTATTTATTGCCATCCACCTCCTTAATGAATGGTGAGGATTAATTTGATCTAATGGCTAGGATCTTCCCTCTAGATTATTCTATATCTTCCTATTCAAGCCCATACTTATCTTTACATTTCTAGATTTCTCCATATAATTCTAGCATTACCTAGAACTTTCTAGATTAGGCTAACTCTTCCTAGACTTCTATAAAATTCTCTAGAAATATCTAGAATATTCATACATCTTCTAGAACATTCTAGAGGTGTCTAGGATATTCACAAACCTTCTAGAACTTTCTAGAGATATCTAGGAGATTCATAGATGTTCTAGAACTTTCTAGAGGTATCTAGAATATTTATACATCTTCTTAGAACTTTCTAGAGATATCTAGGAGATTCATGGATGTTCTAGAACTTTCTAGAACTTTTTAGAATCTTGTAGAATTTTCTGGAAGCTTCTAGATCTTTTGCACATTTTGATGATCTTGAGTATTGTGGTGCTCTTCGTTTGGATCATCTCCTCTTGGGCATCTAAAATTGAGTTAGGTCGGGCCTTGTGAATAATTAAATTTAAGAATTCACCATGTAGTTTCATATAATATTTTCATACAAACTTAGGATGTTACACATACCTTTTCTTAACATTTAAAATCAACAGACGTCGTGTACGGCAGAACGTATGGAGGGAGGCCGGAGGTATTATCAAAATATGAAAAAGGTTAATAAAACATCTTACAGTATATAGAAGTAAAAAAGGAAGCGTACCTTATGTAGGACAACTCTTGTTTTGTTAAGGACTCTTATATTATTTTAAAATAAAATTAGAAGTTAGAAGTAAAAGGCAGAAAACAACAATAAACAGGAAAGTGGAATTAGAAAGTTACAGCAATAATATTGGGAACAAGGACTCACCAACACACTATATCAGAGAAAACACAAAAGAAGTATGAAAAATATTAGGGGGGAAGTCGTTATAAATAGAAGAGGGAGAAAGAGAGGTGGTTGTTGGAGAGAGTTGGATTCATTTAAGTGCACCTAACCTGTCACACCATCTCCCAGATTACCCTTTTTAAGCTGAAAGAAGATGTGAGGACAACAAACTTCACCCCTTTTGTGAGGTTCACTGCCCATCTGTACCTGACTATCCTGTTGAAAACGTGATTTAACATAACCGCCCTAATTTTAAATTATAAAACATTTAGAACCACCAAGCTAATAAATACAATAACATGAGAACTTATATTTACATAAATTGGTACTCCAACCTTGATCACAACTAAACTTAGATGACATATACATTATCCTAACTCATTCCCAACATATAATAAGCTATGTCTACATGCCACATACACAAGGTGATTTACACATACAACAACTATGATGAAAAGTATTTCTTGATGACTTGAAGCTTTAGCAGGGTGAGGTTTGAGTAGGTTAAGCACCGGGAACTCTTTCGTTACCTGGATGGAAAAGAAAACAAGGAAAAACGTGAGTTGGATACCCAGTGAGTAACATAATATTAAAACACAACTTGGGAATTAAATCATGCTTAATAATAGAGAAAACATATACTGTATGATAAAAATCGTGCTTAGGCAAGGAAGAAAACATAAGCCATACCATTTGATTAAATGAAACTTTGAAACTAATCAAATATTCATTTGCATTCAAAAATACCCTTAGTTGAGGCGGAGCAAGCTTAACACACTCAACGTCGAAAATAAACCTTAGTTGGGGCGGAGTAATCTCGACCACCCAACGTCGAAAACTTTAGCTGATGTGGAATAATCTCAACACAACTGCGTCATCGCTCACTATGTGCACATAGGAACTATCTCGGGCTGCCCAAGTACCTTCTCTATATCCTTCAGAACTGGGTCCCTAGGAAACTCAAATGTCTTCTCAATATCCTTCAGCATTGAGTTCCTTCATGTCATAGGGTTGCCTATATGCCCTCTCAATGTCCTTCAATATTGAGTTCCTTCATGTCATAAGGTTGCCTATATGCCTTCTCAATGTTCTTCAGCATTGGGTCCCTTAGAAATCATTTTAGAAACAAGTATGCTTTGCATAAAAAGTACATCATAAAACATTTCATGAAAAATCAAATCATTCCTTAATGAATAGTATCATTTAAACATGCTTTCTAAAAACTTGTGGAAAATAGATAAATCATGCTTTCCATGCCATTAAATCAAGTAATACAGTTGTGACATCCCAAATTTTCAAGTAATTTATTTTTTTAAAAAAATTATTTTCTTGAATTATTTGGTTAGTTGTTTGAATTTTGAAGCTTAAATTGGATTATGTTGAGAAAATAATTCAATTTAAAGTAATCGTGATAAAAAGATTTGGATTTGATTCAACTAGTGGAAAATTGAATTTATTTGGGAGAGATTTAAAAGTTGGATTTAAATTAGAAATTGGGTGAGATTTAAGAACTTGATTAATTTAAGAAAAATATGAGGATAAGTTAGAATTGAATTTAAGTTGGGGAATTGATTTGTTAGAAGATATTTTGGTTAAATAAATTATTAAGTGGTGGTTGGAAAAGATTTGATTTGATGGGTTGAGGAATATTATATTAAATAAGTTGTGTTTTGTTTTGGGAAAAGGAAAAGAAAAAGGCAAAGGAAAATGGAAATTTAAATATATATATTTAGGGTTCTGGAAAAGGAAAAGGAAAGAGAATTTAAAGAAGTATATATATATATATATATATACTTAAGCCAATCTTGGATGTCAATGAGTTTGCAAGTTGTTGCCCAGCTGCTCTCTCTGGCATTATCCCTTTTCGTGAGTTACGCTAGGATTTCAAGACTTGGTTAAGTCAGGACTGTTTGGGTAAGTATTGTTGATTTTCTCGTAATTTCATGAATTGGTTTTAATTGTTGTTACTCATTGAGGTTGGATTTTAGATTCAGGCTTCCATGGATTTTGGAATCAGAAACAAGCTATCTAAGCGGGTTTAAGGGTCCATTTTGGTTGGACTCATTGTTTGAAGTATGGAAGAAGATTGTGGCTTAGTTGCACTTTGGGGTTTTAACTCAAGCATTTTTTGAGAATTGGCTGCTTGGTTAGCTATTTGCACCTAGTCTCAATGTACGTGGTCTTACTACCTAAACTGCCTTCTCGCCATATGTTAGTTGCCATGATGTAGTAGAATATCTAAGCCCCATGTGATATAGCATGCTTGTATGAAATTTCCATGTCTAAAGGATTTATGTGAATGATAATGCATATGTTTGTACTATGAAATGTTTATGAACAATACTGTTAATGTATGAATTTATGGATGGAAGGAGTGCGAATTTGTTTGAGCAGGTAAGATGGGTAGTGGTAACTCCCCTACGTCGGTTGGATGTTCACTAGAGGTTGTGGTCCTTCGGGGTCACTAGAGGATGTGTTCCTTCGGGTTTACTAGAGGTTGTGGTCCTTCGGGGTCACTAGAGGATGTGTTCCTTCGGGTTCACTAGAGGCTGTGTTCCTTCGGGTTCACTAGAGGTTGTGCCCTTTCGAGTACACTAGAGGTTTGTGTTCCTTCGGGATCACCAGAGGTAAGAGTTCCTTCGGGGCTCCAAAGGTTTGTGGACATCTAAAACCAACTGTAGGGCGAGTATAACCAGTTCCCTATAAAAGTATGTTAGATATGCATGTCTTATGGTTGATGCACTTAAAGGACTTGGGTGCCTAGCCCGGCTCTGGTAGTGGGGTCACTTACTGAGTAATATAATTGCTCACCCTTTCATCTTACTTTTTTCAGATAAGGGAAAGAACGTGCTGGCGAATGATAAGAGGAATCCTTGATGGCTTCACGGGACCCGCAGTAGCTTCCACTTAGTACTGCATGTTTTAATGAGTTTTGTTAAATTGTCAAATTTTGTTTTGAAGCTTGTCTTTTATTTTGTATGTGGATTCCTGTTCATGAAATTTTATTGATTTTTATTAGGGGTACCCCGAACCAAAATTCTCTTTTATATGTTATGCATTATTTTTCTTGAGTTTAAATAAACAGAAATTTCCATGGAAAGCATTGTTTCTTTCTTACTAACCGCACAGTGTCTTTCTTGAAAATTTGCATGCATTCAGTAATGGTCCGTTTAGATTGTATTAGTCGGGTTGTTACAACAGTAATCATACTTAACCTTTAGAAAATCATCATCAAATCACATTTTATAAGAAATCACGGCTAAACATTATAAATAGAATCGTTTTTAAAGAAAAATGAGTGTCACTCACAATCTTGGCCTGTTCCTCGGGGTTTATAGGCTTTTCCAATCTCAATGTGAGATGAAATATCATTAACAAGCCATTAGATCCTCTCCTTAAAGTCCTTACAATCAACACTTAACTAAATTCCATCCACATCGTCCATATCAAGCTTAATTTCTACTTTTATATCCTTTTCACCCTTTTAGGGATCTTTTTGCAAAATTCTCAAAATTTCCTCAACTTCCCAAAAATCAGCTTAAAATTCATATTTTCCATTTTTATGCCAATAATTCAAGAAAATATCAATTGGGGTCCAAAAATATCCAAAATTACCCAAAATGGTCATGGGCAGCCTCGATGGGCAGCAGATGCGTAGAGTTGTCGACAGCAGCAGGGGTGTGGGCGCTGGCGTAGGGTGCTAGGCGTTGGGCGCTGGGCGTCAGTATGAAGGCGCGCAGATGTCGTCGGCAGCACGAGTCGCGCGGTTGGCTGGGGGCGGCGGGCGTGAACGGCAGCTCTAGCATCCTCTTACTAACTTTGGCCAGCAGTGTCCAAGAAAATTGAGCTCCGAAAACCTAAAAATTCTTCAAAGCTAACTCGTCTGGTTTGCTTGGTTTCTGCGACAACCTTCAGTATTTTCAAGATTTCCCAAGCTTTCTGACCTCAAATCACTCCAGTAGCCCTAGGTTGGATTCCTAACTCACAAAGCTTTCTCTGGTCCGAAAATGACGAAAATAACACTAGTGAATCGGGAGAAGCAACTTTGTAATTAAGCTGCTTGCTTAGAGTCCGAGCTGCTGCCCAGTCCAACCAATCAGCTTTGGTCATACACCTACTTGCTTCAACGTGGCTTCTTCTCTTTTCTTCTCATCCTAGCCATCCAAATTAAATATAACATTCCTTTAAATAATAATTTTAATTTAATTTAGTATTTATTTCTTAATTTTTTATTTACCTAAATTATTTCCAACTTGTTGACCTTTAACTTGAGATTTTCCTTCAACACTTAGCAAAATTTTTCCTCCTAAGTCCAGCCACACTTCCTTGTTCAACTACACCCTTATCTCCATCTCTTTTGTTCCTTATTAAAAGTAAATGGAAGAAGAAGTAATCATAGTTACTTAAACATGCACTTTAATTCCACCTACCTTCCTACTCATTCAAACTAACCCTAGCCAACCTTTAATCATGATTTTTATCTTTTATTAAAACAAAGGAAAATAGAGATTAGGGTTTATATAACCTCATTAATTAAAAGTGAAATTTAAAATGAATGTCAATTCAAGTTTAAATAAAGTCAAGTAAAAAGTGAAATTTAAAATGAATGTCAACTCAAGTTTAAATAAAATCAAATAGACTGCAGTTGGGTGGTTCAGCCAGAGTAAATGCAAATATGACAGCAGAGTGAATTTTAATATACAATAGTGAGGGCCTCAGATACAACATAACATAAGATAGATCAGTCATTGGAAGAAATCCAACTAAAACAATGAACCAAATCATCATATCAAATTTTTGTAAAACTAAAAAAGTAAGCTGAAAACAATTTTAAATGAACTGAAAAAAATATTTATGTAATATAACACAAAAAATCTATTAAATTTAACTACCAAATTTGAAATGAAAATTAGATTAGGATGTATAAAGAAAACAGTTTACAAATTCCAAATCAAATTAGATATTACAAATTTGAAATTAAACTCGGATGTTAGTATAAGAAAGCTTGAAATAATCATCACCAGTCCCTCGAAAAAAAAAAAGAGATTGAAAACAAACTTGTCGTGATCGATTAACCCCTCCCCCCACCAAGCTCCAATAACTTGGTCAGCCCCTACCATGAATTTAGTTGCAAACTAAAATTGATGGGAAAACATAAAAAAAAAAAAAAAAAAAAAAAAAAAAGGAAAAAGAAGAAAAAAAAAAAAAAAAAAAAAAAAAAAACAAAAAAAACAAAAAAAAAAAAAAAAAAAAAAAACGGCAACGGAAAGACAAGTGATTTATTATTGAAGCGGCAAGAGGAGATCTGAAAAAAAAATCAAAAGAAAAAGGGGATCAGAAAGGGAAAAAACGGGGATGAAGAAATAAACATAGATCCAACATGCAACGAACAAATGAAGAAGAGATTTAAAACCCACAGTGTAGATCCGAAAAAATTAAGAATCATACGGTAATCCAACATACAAAGAAGAGATCAATAAGAGATTTAAATCCTAGAACAAAGATCTAAAAAAAAAAAAAAGAATTGTATGGTAATCGAACATGCAAAGAAGAGATTAAGAAGAGATTTAGACCACTTAGCATAAATCTAAAAAAAAATAATAATAAAATAAATTGTATGGTAATCCAACATGCAGAGATCAAGAAGAGGTTTGAACCCCAGAGCATAGATCTGGAAAAAAAAAAATCGTATAGTAATCGAACATGCAAAGAAGAGATCAAAAAGATATTTAAACCACAGAGAATAAATCTAAAAAAAAAAAAAAAGAATCTTATGGTAATCGAACATGCAAAGAAGAGATCAAGAAGAGGTTTAAACCCTATTTGCTTCAACGTGGCTTCTTCTCTTTTCTTCTCATCCTAGCCATCCAATTACAATTTTTTTTTTCAGATTTTAGATTTCGACTTAAAATTTAGAATTTCTAATTTTTGCTGATTGCATTTCATGCAGAATTATGATTACAAATTTTTATTTTTATTTGTGTCTATTTTTTATGTACATACGTGATGATTATTTAAATTTTATTTTGAACAAATACAAATTTAAGATTATTATATAATATATTCCCCATATTTTAATTTAGTCTCATTTCTATTGAGATATATATTCAATGTTAAATGTTATGCCCTAAAAGCTCGTAATTTCTAATAAACTATTTGTTTTATTTAATAAAATAATTATTATTTTATTTTGTATAACTTAATCTATTAAAGCAAAAATCTAAGATTATTACATGTAATCTTCAACAATATGTGGTTGACATACAAGTGTATCTTGATCAAGTAATAACTTAAAGAGTCTATAGTATATGGATAAAGTTAGGTGCCTGCCTTATCCTGGTGACACTATGGATATGACCCATTTTGTAACTACTACAAACGATTTGATCCAAAATGTTCATGTGGAGACATGTGAGTGGAGGTATTTTATACAAAGAATTTGTATAAGACTAGACTGCAAAATATTTAGTCTCTCTTTGTAACTTCGTTAATTGAAAGTATTTATATTTCACATGATGATCATATATGACTCAATCTTAATCTTGAGTGAGTTATGAACTTTTGCTTGTGAGGGATTGCCCTTTGATTTGCATGGGTGAAATTAGTCAGCATCGTAATCTTGATATGTATACCATTTTAGGTATTTGACCAAACAGAGAGTTGGGAACATAATTTCACAAGATGAAACTTACTTATTCCCGTTCAGGGCAAGTAGATGAGTAGTTTTCTTAAATGGAGACTTAGTTTATGGTTGAACTATAAAAAAATTGTTCATTTGTGATACTTAGGGTTTTACGACCCCAAATTTCTAAACTAACCTAGGTCATCACTGCATTTAACCCATTACTACGTTGCTAGCTTTTATGCTCTAGGAAAAATTTGGCAGCATAACGGTGCTACCACAACGAAACCCAAATTTTTTCTGTAACCTGTTTAAAGAAAACACTCCCAGTAACATTCATCTCAACTACTTCCCAACATAATTATTCAAACTTACTGAAATGAATCAGATCTTAATGCGAAATTATTTGAAATTCAGCAACCTCTTAAATTAACAACCCAACAACTGGATTGTGATGAAATGCAACTCTATAATAATTTAAACTTAATTCTAACTCAAGAGGACTATGTCCTATCACCAAAATACATAAATAAAGCAAGGTTCAATTTATGAGTCTCAAAATGCGTAAATTCCTAACAAGGGGAAAGAACGATAATAGTGATCTAAAATTTTTTTCTTTGGCCTTTCTCAAGCTCCCTCTTTAGCATCACCAAGGTCGTGCCACCCGTCATTACCTGCAATTTCTGATTAGGGTGGGGTGGGGGAGGGGAGTCAGTACACACTTAAAATGGTAAGTAGCCCACCTGAAGAGTCACCAAGCAACATATACATAAAGCAAAGAAACACACAACAATCTTAAGGTAAAGTTCATCATGCTAGAATTCAGGAATATATCATCACGCGCAAGGCTAAAATCCTTTTTAACCCAACTTTTAAGGCACGGTCCTTGACCATTTATACCTAAGGCTCAGAGCTCTACTTCGACCCCTTAGCCATTTGTACCCAAGGCCTCGTAGACTCTACGCCACATTGACCCTTGATCATTTATACCAAAGGCCTCAATACTCATCCTAGAACCCGTCACACCGACCCTTGACCGTTTGTACCCAAGGTCTCAATGCTTGTTCTAGAACCCATCACACCGACCCTTGACCATTTGTACCCAAGGCCTTAATGCTTGTCCTAACATACTTTAGGAATCCTGCCTACTAGCTTAAGTACAACAACCACATATGGCACATAAGGCATCATACTTAAACATACTTCGCAAAATCACATATTAAGCCTACATGAGTTACAATTCACAAGTTCACATCCAATCATACTAATATGATAATAAAGATAAATCAGGCAACATGCTCACACACAAGTAGAAGAGACCCAATCGGTAGAGTTCTACTTACCCAAGTGTTCAGGGTGCTTCTAACTAATCCAAAAGTTCTCAAAGGGACTTTAAACCTAGATCCGAATGCTTCAAATCAAAATAAAACAACAATTAAAGAATACCCATAAGTTATTTGCTACATTCTAGCATCTAAAACGGTATCGAACGGATCTAACAATGCTATAATGCCTAATACTCATCCAAAATTGGCTGGTTTCCTTGCTGCAACGTGTCCGAATCTATGACAAATCTATAAATAAACATTTTCCAGCATTAGAGGCTTGCCTAAGCAACCTTAATCTAGTTTGAAAAGGAATTTCGAGCGTTCTTACCCACTAAAACTTAATCAAACGGCCCGAAACCTTGCCGATTGGTGTCTAAATGCATCAAATGCTACATATGTGGGGTTAGTACGCAATTGGTACAACAAATCTAATGTGGAAACGAGTTAGGTAAGTGCCAAAACTTACTATGTAAGGGAAGCCGCTTAAATCTGCCCAAATTGCGCGAGAGCTTACTGTCGCTGCTACCATGCGTCGGGGAAACGGGGTTCGTGGGGCGAGTGTGCCACTGCTTGTCGTCTAGAGCCACTGAAATCGCCCAAATCGTGCAAAGCCTTGAGTTGTGGGTCGTGCACGCCGAATAGTAGGGATGCTGTCGGGTGGTGCTACCGTAGGTGTCACTGCCAAGCATGTCGTGGTTGCTGTAGCTGGTGTCGTGTAAGCACCTAATTTGTAAGCACGTTCAAAAGCTTTAAGCGAATTAGTATTAATAATCTCATATTGTAAATTAAAAAAAAAAAAAAAAAGAGAAGAAAAAAAAAAAAAAGGGAAATTAGAAAAAAGAAAAGAGAAGAAAAAAAAAAAAAAGGGAAATTAGAAAAAAGAAAAGAGAAGAAAAAAAAAAAAAAGGGAAATTAGAAAAAAGAAAAGAGAAGAAAAAAAAAAAAAAGGGAAATTAGAAAAAAGAAAAGAGAAGAAAAAAAAAAAAAAGGGAAATTAGAAAAAAGAAAAGAGAAGAAAAAAAAAAAAAAGGGAAATTAGAAAAAAGAAAAGAGAAGAAAAAAAAAAAAAAGGGAAATTAGAAAAAAGAAAAGAGAAGAAAAAAAAAAAAAAGGGAAATTAGAAAAAAGAAAAGAGAAGAAAAAAAAAAAAAAGGGAAATTAGAAAAAAGAAAAGAGAAGAAAAAAAAAAAAAAGGGAAATTAGAAAAAAGAAAAGAGAAGAAAAAAAAAAAAAAGGGAAATTAGAAAAAAGAAAAGAGAAGAAAAAAAAAAAAAAGGGAAATTAGAAAAAAGAAAAGAGAAGAAAAAAAAAAAAAAGGGAAATTAGAAAAAAGAAAAGAGAAGAAAAAAAAAAAAAAGGGAAATTAGAAAAAAGAAAAGAGAAGAAAAAAGAAAAAGAAAGAAGAGAAGATAAGGATGGGAGAGTCGGTTATAGCCTTTTATGGAAAGGAAAATTTTGCCGACTTATTTCTCTTCATTTCCAAACTCATTTCTATGCTATCTTTCAGCTGCACATCGTGGAGAGGTTGAAGAAGAGTTCTAGGCAAATTCGTGCAAGGTTTTGGACGGTTTCATGGTAAAACTGAAGCTGAAACAGAAGCTTCATCTGCTGTCGCACAGTTCGAATCAGGTTTTGTTTTTGGTGAATATCAAGCTGAAGAGATTGAATTTTGGGCTGAATTTTAAGGTTAGTAAGTTAACTCAATTTTGAAAAACTTTTATGAAGGATGCCTGAGTTGAAATGGAATAGAAATATGTAAACTTTTAGCTGTTACTGATACAAAATTTTTGTGCAATCTGGAGTAGCGCAGAGAAAACTTGCAATATCTGACGAACCAGGGCGAGTTAAGCCACGAAAATTTGAGGTAAGCTAGAAAACATGTTTCTCTACAAGTTTGTAGAAGGAAAGAAGTTCTAAATCTGGCTGGAAATATGACTTTGAATTGACAGAAAGGAGTATAACTCTACTGTCGGGTGTCGTTTGGAAGCGGGTATCGCTGAGAATTTGGAGCGTGAGTAGCGACACGAATCTCCCTGGTAGTGCAAAGGAGGTTTTTATCTCACAAATCTCACTGACTCTCGCTCGGTATCGCTCCTCAGGTAATCTCGCTAAGTCTCGCTTATTCTAGTGTCGCTAGTGTCGTGTACCTGTTGTGTAACTTCGTTAGTAATCTCGCTAGTAAGGTGAAATCTCGTTGGTAATCTCGCTAGTGACATAGAATCTCGCTTATTATGTTTATTTTAGAAAAGAAAGGGAGTCTCAGTGGTAAATCATGATTAGAGTTTAAGTATGCACATTTAACGATCATGTAAAGGAAGTTTAAGGAAAGCGTAACGTGAGGAATGTGTTTTTACAGGCCAAGAAGAGCTCGGAAAGACATATAATCCGCTCAGGGCCTAAGGACAAGTTGTGAGTGACACTTTTCCTTCTTTGAAAACAAAATTTATTGAAAATGTTTAGTTTTGTTTTTCTTATGAGATATGGCTTTGAGATGAACTGTTTTCTTAAAAAGCATGATGTTAGATGATATTGTTCACAAGGCATGTTTTCGTTTTCTATAAGATGTTGAATGACATGTTTTGAAATGTTGTTTATCGTGATATATCTGATTTTCATGAAAGATTTTCATGTGAACTATTTATGTATAATACTGGTTTCTAAAATGTTTTAGAGGAGGCTCAATGCTGAAGGAAATGAGAAGGCATGTGAGTTTCCCCGGGACCCAGTACTGAAGGACTCATAGAAGGTACTTGGGCAACCCGGGATATTCCTATGTGCACATAGAGGTTGTGACATTGGGTGTGTTGAGTGTTGCTCCACCCCAACTAAGGTTGTTATCAACGTTTAGTGCGTTGAGTTTTACTCCGCCTCAACTAAGGATGTTTTCGACGTCGAGTGCGTTGAGTCTTGCTCCGCCCTAACTAAGGGAAAGTTTTGAGAACGAACTGATTTTCGTGTACGATCATTTTGGCATGAACATATGTGATTTGTTTACGTTGTTGAAAATTATGATTTTACAGAAATGATTATTTGAATCACGTTTACGTATATGGTGTTATTATGATTTTAACCTGCCTGTTTTCGAACAAAATATGGTTTTACAAAATTAGTCATTCACTGGGCTTTTAGCTCACGCTTATCATGTTTTCTTTTTCTCCAGGTAGCAAGGACGTTCCTGGTGCATTGCCTACTCCAACTCGCCCTGCTTAAGCTTCGAGTTTCTAGGAAATTGTCCTGTTTTGCAAGTTGCTTGTATGTAAAACCTTATATAGGTGGCATGTAGACCTAGTTGCACATTTACTGGAAGTTGAAACATGATTTTGTATAAAGGCTTTATGGAAGTGTTGTATTCTGAATTATCGCTATGTATATAATTTCCTATACATTATGGTTGATATATATTAAGGAGTGTTATGTATGTTGTGAACAGTATAGGACAAGTGTGTTAGTGGATAGTATGCGTCACAAAGGGGATGATGTATGCTGTCTTCACATCTCTTCTTGGGTTGGGTAGAGTAGCTGGGAGGGGGTGTGACATGTCGCCGTCGACCCGTCGTGGGTGCTGGCCGATTGGACGCGAAGCATAGTGAGGGAGAGGGGCGGCGTGCGTGGGGGAGGAGGAGAGAGAAAGAGAAAGAAAGAAAGAAATAAGGGGGAAATAAGAGTTTAAAGTTTTGTGTGGCTCTCCCTTTTTCTTTCTCTTTCTTTTGAAAGCAAATCTCCTATAAATAAAAGGAAAGTGAATTAAATTTCTTTTTATTCCTATTTAATTTTGTATAAGTTTCATTTTTAAAAAATAACAACTCAATATGGATTTATTTGATAGCAATAACCCATGAGAGTAATAATAATGAACTACAATAAATAATTAATAGGTCGAAAGAAATGTATTGGCACGATTCACACCAAAATTAGCCTTATTTTAGTGCGAGGTGTTTGGGGTGAGGAGATGAGATGAGATGAGTTGGGATATGAACTCAACTCATTGTTTGAGAGGCCAACTTCATATGTCACCGACATTTTATATCATGTCCACCAACAATGCACTCAACCCTCATCACCATCAATGCCTCGTTGCTCAACACCGATGACCACCTTTGATGGCCAACTCCGGACACTACCTCCGGCTCCATAGAGTAGTCAATAAAAACCTCAATTTAAAGCTTAAAAATAATTATTAATTTAAACATACAAATAAAACATCAATAGATGTTTATACTTAAGTTGATGCACAAAATTGTCGATAAAAACACATTTGTTGACACAAAAGTACGTAAGTTCCGTCAAAACATTGAATTTTTGGTTTTTTAATTAGTTAATAGTATTTTTTTTAGTCGTTCTTTATAGTGATTTAACATTAATAAAATCATTTTTATCATGTAAGAAATCAAACAAACTTGTATGTAAAAACACTTTTGAGAAAAATTGTCAGATGCATGAGTTTTTTTTATTTTAAAATTTTTTTATCAAAAGTGCTAAAATAAAAATAAGTTAACTAAAAATGTCACATGCACAAATTTATAAAATGATTGCATAAATTAAAAAAATAGATAAAGTAAAATGCATGATCCAAAAGTAAAACCTAAACTCCATTTTTCAAAACTCCCAACAATAAAATAAAGTGCAATATATATATAATTATTGAATAAAAAAATGCACCAGATACCCCTGACATATGAACTCAACTCAGGTCGCCAAACAACCCCATAAAGGGATGAGGTAGTTATAGGGGTAAAACAAACATTTTTCCCAACAATAATTACAAACAGCTCATGAAGGATTGATGTAAATGTAGTGATTATATCCATGGATACAATTTTTTGTACATTGCATGCAACTCTAGGTCTATAAAGGTTTTCCCCACAGTTAATAAATGGATGTTAATTAATTCATGTCATATTATCGGAGCTTATAATTTGTAGATCCATAAGGTTCCTTGCTACTTCATAATGAACAAACAAGGATCAAGGTATTGAAAAAATAATTTGAAATGTTCAGATTAATGTGTTGAATTAAACAAAAATATATTTATCATATTAGATACATTTAATATTAGTTGTAATGTATTTAGTTATATTATTCCTATAATATAGTTAATTATGAATTAGATTAATATTAAGACTATACAATATGAGAGAATTAATATATCTGAATATGATTTAAATAATAATTTAATATGAATGAGATCCATATTAAAACTATACACAATATGATTATTATTTAGATATGATTTAAATATTTAATCATTCAATATGTATGAAATTCATATTAAAACTATAGGTCATGGGAGAATTAGTGCATTTGAATTAAGTTTTTAACCTTTTTTCTTAGTACAATAGATAAACACAAAAACTTGAAAACATGGGGATTCAAAACGAATAGCAGAATCCACACATGGAGGGTAATCTTCAAGTGAGACAGCAGAATCATGAGCAATAGAGTTACATTGACGGTTTGCCCAAAAAACGCTAAAGATTGACCCACTGAGATGGATATCCCAAATAGCATCAATGAAAGTCTGAACCTCTCATTTGCGTATCTAGCATTCCCAATCAGGGGATTCTAAAGGATTTTGGAATCAGTCTCAACCCAAAGAGGGTAGATTCCAGCCTCAAAAGCTATGGAAATACCATGAAACATAGCTATGGTTTTTAACCTAATTCAGTACTATAAATAGGACCTTAAAGTGAAGAGAGAGAAAATTCTCATTTTTACAACGCGACTTCTCTTCTCTGATTCTCCCGAGACACAAAAAGCTTCTCCCTTTCAATCATTCTTTCTAAAGGTTCCTAAGACACATGATAAATTAGGGAACAAACTAAGATAAATGGTGCCATCATAATAGACCAATTTATATTTGAAATTGAAAACAAAATGTAAAAATAAACCCCGTATATATATTATATACTACATTCTCATAGGGTTGAGGAGTCCTAATTCGAGGAGATCTTGGTAGAACAGTTACCATGACCTAGACTTTAGGAAATTCAAAATTATTATAATTTTATTATTTCATTATAGGAATTTGGGGTGTTCATGGGTTGGTTCGACTCGATTTAGGGGCAAAATGGAACCAAACCTCTAAAATAACAAAGAAAATGAGAAAAATCGAGTTGGCAGGTTTTTAAAGGAAAACGCATTGGCGAATTGCCAAACCTGGCGGTTCGTTCAATTCTGCTGCGGTTAGCTACACAGACGTACGGGTCAAAAATGGGTCGGTTTAGTGGGGCATGTTCAACATTTTTTTTTCTTCTTCTTCTTGAGGAGTGTTAATGGCCTCACGTCATGCGTCAATTCCTATTTGGTTGTTTTAGTGTTTTATAAATTTATATATCTTAGTTTTTATCACGTGTCTTGCACGTTATATTTCAATTTTATTTATGAAATATTATACTAAAAATTAAGTATGTATTAAATATTATAGTTTTTTATATTTTTTAAAAGATAAAACATTTATAAAATTGGAATAAGTGAATTTTAAAAAGTTCTCCTACCTAATTGTTTTTATTTAGATTTATTTTAATACATCTGTTAGTTTTCTTTTCTTTTTTTAGTACAATAGTTAAGTCTACTAAAATTATACAATTTATTGTATTAATAATTTTTAATTAAGAAAATAAATTGAAACTTATTCTAAATTATACTCCTAAATCTTAAATTTTGTTATTTATAAATAACTTTATTGTAAAAGATTTTTTTTTAAAAAAATTAATAACAATATAATTTAAAGAGACACAAAAGATTAGTCCAATTGTTACCATAAGTATGTTTTTTAAACTTAAGTTTAGATTTTCTTTTTTTTTTTTTTCTTTTTTTTTTTTAGTTTCAAAATCTAAATAGTTAATCATTGAATTAATAAAGTTATTATAAATTGACTTTGTTTATATTTTAATTAATAATATGGTAATAAATTTCTCAACAATGAAATTATACCAAAAATAGTAATAATAACTCTCTTTATTATTGATTTGATGAAAAAAATCATTAAGATAAAAAAGTACAAAAATAATCTTAAACAAATAAGAATAAAGAATTATTATTATTAAACAAATTATTGACGTATTTTCTGTCTATGTTTTTCCTCTCTCTTCATTCCTCACTCTCATCATGTGTGTGTTCAAATTATTAACCATTAGTTTGTCAAGAAAGAAATCTAATTTATTTTGAAGAAAAAAAATTTGAAAAAAAATTACAATTTTCTTAGTTGTTCTTAAATTGATAGTGGGATAGCTTTTGTTTTTTTTTAAAGAAAAAAAATATATATATATATATCATAGGATATATAAATTTTCATAACAATTATTACGATCATTGCAAAAGATAACAGAGCTAAATACATTTATAAGAGAGTACTCATTCTTTCAAAGAAAAAAACAAAAACAAAAACAAAACAGAAAAAAATATGTATGAATAAAACATATCCACACTTATCTTCAATTAAAAATATTCATAACATTGCATCAAAAGAAAATAAATGTCAAATTAAATAATCTAACGAAAACAAAAATAAAACAAAGAGAGATTATTTGTGAACTTAAAACATACTCAATTCTAGGTCAGTTTACAGGAACAACTCTGCTCTAATACCAACTGTGACGACCCCAAATTTCTAAACTAACCTAGATCATCACCGCATGCAATTCATCACTAACGTTATTAGCCCTTATGCTTAAAAAAAAAAAATCGGTAGCATAACGGGGCTACCACAACGAAACCCAAATTTTCCCTGTAACCTGTTTAAAGAAAACACTCTTAATAACATTTATCTCAACTACTTCTCAACAGAATCGTTCAACTCATTACTATGAATCAGGGTTCAATGCAGAATTATTCGTAATACAACAACCTCTTAATTTAACGACCTAACAACTCAATTATGATGAAATGCAACTCTATGAAAATGTAAGCTTAATTCTAACTCAAGATAACTAAGTACTATCACCAAAAGACATAAATTAAACAAGGTCCAATTGGTAAGAGTCTCAAATGCATAAATTCCTAACAAGGGGAAAAAACGGTAATAGCAATCTAAATGTTTCTCTTTGGCCTTTCTCAAGCTCCCTCCTCAGCATCACCAAGGTTAAACAACCTATCATTTCTTGCAAATTCTAATTTGGGGGAGGGGGGGTCAGTAAACACTTATACTGGTAAGTAGCCCACTTGAAGGGTCACCATGCAACACATACATAAAGCAAAGAGACACACAACAATCTTAAGGTAAAGTTCATCATACTTTAATTCAAGAGCATATCATCATGCGTAAGGCTAACAAAATTCTTAACCCAACTTCTAGTGCACGGTCCTTGACCATTTATACCCAAGGCTCTGAGCCCTATATCAAACCTTGGCCATTTGTACCCAAGGCCTCAATGCTCATCCTAAAACCTGTCACACCGACCCTTGACCATTTGTACCCAAGGCCTCGATGTTTGTCCCAACATACTTTAGGAATCCCACTTACTAGCTTATGTTACAACAATCACATATCATCCATGAGACCGCATGCTTAAACATATTTCGTAACATCACATATTAGACATACATGGATTATAACTCACAGATTCACATCCAATCACACTGATATAAAGATAAATTAGGCAACATGTTCTCACACAAACAGTACAAATCCAACCAGTAGAGTTCTACTTACCTAGGCGTTCTAAGGTCCTTCTAACTAATCCAAAAGTTTCCAAAGCGACATTAAACCTCGATCCAAACACTTCGAATCAACACAAGACAACAATTAAAGAGTACCCATAAGTTAGCTGTTACATCATAGCATCTAAAATGGTATCAAACGGATCTAACAACGGTATAATGCATAATACTCACCCGAAATAAGTTGGTTCCCTAGCTGCAATGTGTTCGAATAGCTCGGAATCTATGTCAAATCTACAATTAAATATTTTCAAGCATTGAAGGCTTGTCTAAGCAACCTTAATCTAGTTCAAAAGGGAATTTGAGCGTTCTTACCAATAAAACTTAATCAAATGACCCAAAACCTTGCCGATTGGTGTCTGAACACATTGAATCCTATAACTTTGGAGTTAGTACACAATGGGTGCAACAAATCTAATGTGGAAATGGGTTGGGTGAGTGCTGAACTTACTATATGGGGGAAAACGCTGCTAAAACTTGACTAAACACGTGGGTTTGCGTCGAGGTTGCATTTGCTCTGGCCTTTCATTGTCGTCGTCGCTTGTTGGTGGCTGCTAGACCGTCAGCGACTGCTGCAGGTCGTCGGAGTTCATGGGTCTATGCCAGACATTGTCAGACATTGTCACTCACTTCAGATCTACGTCGGAAGTCGCCACTACGCGGCCAAATGCGTTGCACGTGAGGAGCCATTGGGTCCGTTGCGCATCTGGGAGGTGCCGCCGATGCCACATCGCCGGTGGGGCTGGCCGATTGAAAGCAGAACGTAGTGGGGAGGGGTGCGCGTGCGTGAAGGGGGAGGAGGAGAGAGGGAGAAGAAAAAGAAAAGAGAGAGAAGGGGGCTAGGGTTTCTTTTCTTTTGTGTGGTTCTTCTCCCCTTTTTTCTCTTTCTTTTAAAAACAAAAAATCCCATAAATAAAAGGAAAATGAATTAAATTCTCTATTTAATTAGTATAAGTTTCTTTTTAAAAAAATAAAATAAAATAACAACTCAATATGGATTTATTTGGTAGCAATAACCCATGATAGTAATAATAATGAACTACAATAATTAATTAACAAGTTAAAAAATGTATCGGCACAGATTACACTAAAATTAGTCTTATTTTAGCGTGGGGCATCACAGAAGTAGTTGGACTCATTCGACTATTAGACGTAGAAGATAACAAACTTGATCTTGAAAAGATGTGTTATCTTCTACCCCTGAGTCCAAGAATGTCTTTGTTTCAAGCTCAAGTTTGTTGAAATGATAACACATCACAGATTTGTTGAGATGATAACCAACTTGGGTTAGTTGGACTCATTCAACATCACAGATTTATTGAGATGTGTTATCTTCTACTCCTGGGTTACTTCTAAATTCTTAAGTACCAGTGCTCCTCAAATGAATAACCTGTTTATGGTATAACCATTAAACAGAAACTCCTCTCAGGCTAGTGATAGGGTAGGGCCCTTTGTTCAAGTCCCAGAGACACTACTTAAGGGAACACTTATCTACTTACACTAAAAATGGGAATGAATGAATTCCATCTTGTATAATTATGACCTTAGCTCCCCACTCGGTCTTGTCCCCAAGATGGTAGGCATATTGAGTCGAAAAACGACCACTCTCACCCATACAAATCAAAGGACAATTCCTCGTGGACAGGGGTTCATAGTATACTCAGGATTAAAACTAAGTTGCCTAGGTCTTCCTATTGAAATAGAAACCTAACTAGTCAACGGAGTTGCATCTAGTGATTACTATTTCGTGGTTCGGTCTTATGCAAACTCATTGCATAGGATACCCCCACTCACATGTCACCTACACGAACGCGTTAGATCATTGTGTTTCTATCGAATACAAAGTGGGTCATATCCATAATGTCACCAAGATAAGGTACCCAACCTTATTCCTATACTATAGACCCTTCAGACTGTATCTTGAACATTGTTCTCCATATGTCCCCACATATGGTTCAAGACTCATAAAACAACCTAGGATGTGAGTTTATTGGATTTAGGGTTATTAAGACAAAACAAACAAAAACACTCAATAACACTTAATGAAGTAACACATCAATAACTCTTTATTAATGATCTAATGACGGTTAAATAATTACATTTACAATCTACGAGTGGGCATAAAACCCAACAAACTCCTACTTGAACTAAAACTCTAGTGGGTTGTACATAAAGAGAAGTGAGAATGGGGTAAGTATGTAAATACAATAAACTAGGGCATCCATATACCCATTAGACATCTCCCATTTGCTCTAGATTACACAAGGTATATATCTCGCAGACCTAGACTTTCTAGATGACCCTCGAACACTTTAGTCGAGAGAGCCTTCGTAAATGTATCAGCAATGTTATGCTTCGAAGCAATTTTTGTGACGATCACATCACCCTGTTGCACAATCTCTTGTATTATGTGATACTTCCTCTCAATATGCTTTCCTTGTTTGTGGCTGCGAGGCTCTTTAGAGTTGGCTACTGCCCCACTGTTGTCACAGTATAACGTGATAGGCAATTCCATGTTTGAAACGATTTCCAAATAATTTAGGAACTTTATGAGCCAAACTGCTTCCTTTGCTGCTTCACAAGCAGCTATATACTTAGCCTCCATAGTAGAGTCTGCAATGCATCCATGCTTGATGCTACGCCATACTACAACTTCTTCGTTTAAGGTGAACATTGATCTTGACGTGGATTTCCTTGAATCCTTGTCAGTTTGAAAATCAGAGCCAGTGTATCCCGTAAGGATCAAATCCTTAGCTCCATAAACCAGCTTGTAGTCCCTCGTTCTCCTAAGATACTTGAGGATGTTCTTAACCACAGTCTAGTGTCCTAACCCTGGATTGGACTGGTACCTTGGATAGTTTATTGGATTTAGGGTTATTAAGACAAAACAAACAAAAACAATCAATAATGCTTATTGAAGTAATACATCAATAGCTATTTATTAATAATTTAATGACCGTTAGATAATTACATTTATAATATACGAGTTTTAGGGCATAAAACACAACAAACTGGACTATCACTACCTAAAGAATATTTTTCGTACACAATTCTGGATACTTGCAATTTCATCAAATACCATATTTGAAGTAATATAAAGAGAACCAGAAAATCCTAAGAGTGACGTCATAAAATACATTTAAGAACTTAATAAATACGCGAGCTATCTCCCAATCTGTACTAGTTGGATTATGATTCTCTTCTTTCATTTTCAAATATACTATGTCATTATAATCCAATCTTTCAAATGCCTTCTTAAAACTTTTAGCTACCTCATGAAGGGATTGAATCTCGAGCAGAAACATTTAATATCTTTGTGCTTTTGGTTTTGTTTTGAAATGCACACCAAAGAAAAAAAAAACATACAATATATTCAATAGAGTTAAGCATGCATTCTACAAAGAAGGAACAATGAAAAAGAACTTACCCTTGAAGATCTTCTCCAAATCTTTTCCACTGCAATTCTCGAACCGAACTCACAACAAATTTGAATTCGACACCTCTAATCAGACTTCCCCGCTATATCTCTTGACAATGATGGTCGGTGGGAAGTTTTTTAGAAGAATTGAGATTTTAGAGCTTAGAGGAATTTTAGTTCTTTGTGTTATTATGAGAGGCAGAGACAATTAAGAGAAAATGAGTAAGAGGAAAATTCACGTATCAATTTTGAGACCTTTCCAAATGCAAACCTTCTACAATTTTAAAAAGAGAGAGGGATAATTCTCCACTCTCCCACTCACACACTCCCCTGCAATATAGGGGAGATAATTTGAATTTTAAATTAAATTAAATTAAGTTAATCAAATTAATTAATTTGATTTAATTAAATATCTTATTTTAAATTAAAACTATATTGAATCTTATTCAAATAAATACCTCTCGTATAACCTATTCACATTAATTTAAACTTATATTCTTAATATAAATCTCATTCATCTTATTTATTATTTGATTTTATGGGCTTTTGCTGAGGTTTTTTACTATATTACAGATATTTGTCTAAATGTGCCTACTGTTGGGATTGGTGTGTCCTAAATCTCTTAGGTCTTATAGTTTTGTAAATTTTATATACATTTTATTTATTGGATAAAATAAGAAGTTATTTTATCTCTTTTATGCATTAACTCAATCCAATAAACTAAGTTTCTATGGCTATTTAATGTAAACTTAAACATGTATATTGTTGACATACAAGGTTGGATCATGTTTAAGTAATAACCAAAAAGGTCTGTAGTACAAGAATAAGGTTGGGTGCCTTATTCTGGTAACACTTTGGATACAACCCACTTTGTAATTGTTACAAGGAGTTGTAAAGTGTTACAAATGATTTGATCCTAATCGTTCATGTGGAGACATGTAAGTGGGGGTATCCTATATAAATAGTTTTTATAACTTATCGCGTTAGGGATAACCATATTTATCATGGTCGTAACCATGATTGTGATTGAGTTTTCCTCACTATATATTCATGAGAGAAATCGTAACAAAGTGATAAAAATGACCATGACCATTCCTAACGCGACACGTTATAAAGATTGCATTCCATAAATATCTCACCTCTATTTATGGGAAATTCTAACAAACTGTGATAAAAATGTATAATTATCATGATCGCATTAGAGTTACGATAAATATGGTCATCCTTAATGCTATACGTTGTAAAAATGCATTAGTGGAATCTGACATAAGCAAACATTTAGATTTCATATGTTTATGAGGGGCAGATCATTAATCATAGAGACGCTCCTAAGGAGGTCATCCGTAAAAAAATCTCGTTAAAAGAAGTCATGATCACAGTCCTTTTGAAATTGAAACGGATTATTCGAGAATCGATGTAGGAGCCATGCAAAATAAGAGAGCTTTAGCTTTTTCCAGTCATGCTTTTCCACCCACCCGTTGTCTTAAAGCGGTATATGATAGGGAATTAATCCTATTGTGTTGGTTGTCCATGAATGGTGTCCTTACCTTCCTTGGTAAATGATTTATAGTTCACACGAATCAGAAGAGCCTCAAGTTTTTTCTTGAACAACAAGGTGGACAAATTATTGGGATATGATTTCATTATTGAAAACAAGAGAGGACTCAATAATACGACAGTAGATGATGTCTTGTTTACTCACTGTCATAGAGTTAAGAGTTTTAAGTTTTGTTTAAGGTATAAACATGGTTATGTTCTCTTCTCAGTTTGATCAGGGTATTGAGTTAAAGCAAGATTAGGCAAGCTGTGCAAAATGGGGAGCCACATCTGGCCGGTTATTTAGTGTAAGGATATTTGTTGCTCTACAAGTACTGATTATTCTTACCTCCATCTTCCCCCGTCATCCCTCTCATCCTCCAGGAGATTCATAATAACCCAATTGGAGGTCATAATGGAGTTGTTCAACTGTATCAGAGGCTAAAGAAGGAATTGGTTTTTAGAGGCCATAAAAGCTAGAGTTGTAGCTTTTGTGGGGCATTGTACCATATATCTACACGCAAAGTACATATTCTAGTATTGTTACCCTCTTACAACCCTTGCCCACTTTGAAAAATAATATGAGAAGACATCTTTATGCATTTCATTGATGGGTTACCAAAATTCGAATGGCTCACAATTAAAATGAAGTAGACATACCATCCTTAAATTGATATGGTCAAACGAAGATAGTCAATTGGGGACTTAAGGCATACTTGTGATGTTTCGCCATGGCTAGACTAGTGAAATGGGTTAAATGGATTGTCAGACAGAATTCAATTACAACACGTCCTATCACACAACTTAGCTAACAGTAAATGAAGGGAAAAGTTTGAGCCTTAAGATTGGGTATATATCAAACTACACACTTACCGACAACATTCCTTGTTCCAACACCATTTTCCAAAACTTGCTCCTCAATTTTAGGTTGAGAATGTCTCAATTCAGGGAAGGAACATTTGACCTACCATACAGCCGCACTTGTTCTAAATCACTAGATTATTATTGCATTAGTCATTATTTATAGGGTTCATAAAATTTAATGCTAAATTTGAATGGATATTTGATTGCACGTTGTTAACTAATATAGTTTATATATTTCAATGTTGTGTCATTTTCTCTCATGATTTTAATATTGAATAACCGATATAAGTTAAAATTTGAGGAAAAATAATATTACTTGGAAAGGTATCATCGACACTATTTTAATGGCAGTGTAATTTTCATAATTTTCCTTTAATTGAGAAATGTTCTCAAAGTCATGTTGCCACTTCATGAATTGTTCATGAATCATATGATTGATGAATCACAATTGGAGAAATAGGTTATATGTATCTCCTTGGAAGACAAAGGACAAGACAACAACATATGAGATATTGAAGTCAATATAAGCTTAATTTTGATAATTGTCTAAATAATCTCAAGATTAAGTATTATGTTGCAAGAAAATAAACTATGTGATTAGATTTGTATAAGGAAATTATTTCCAAATAAGATTGGGGAGTCACATAATGAGGAATTTTTGAAATACCTCAATGAGAAGAAAAATAAGAATAAAAGTAAATTTGATTTACTGGTTTCTTGGTGGAGAATAAAAATTCACATGTAGATAGTTGCATGAGGATTCACTATCAAGTTTTTCTTCACTACAATTAGATTGTAATTCTTAGATAATACTTAATGATGTAGAATGCTTTCTACATGTTGGTACTGGGAAGTCCACCTCACTTAGTGTAGTGGGAGACATGAGATGTCATAATTGTTACTTATGCCGAAAATGGTGCCTTTATCACATAAGAGAAATTTAATTTCTCAAAACTTTATTACTACTTAATTCATAAGGTACGGATGTTTTATGTAACAAAGTGTATCTTCAAAAGTTGTTTGACAATATGTTCAACATTAAATAAGTACAATTAGTATGCATTAAACTGTTTAACACATACAAGTCCTACACTGAGAAAGTCAAGATTATTGAATTCATAACGAAAAGACAAATTATTTTCTCCTAAAAAATACTTGGTTTTGACAATTAAAGTTGATTATCATCAATTTTAATAAGATGATTAGTACATGTAACTCTTTAAAGGTTTGAGTAAAATTACTTTATCTAAAGGGTTTAGCGAATGTAAAAGCCAAATAATATCATAAATATATCATCAATCTGATTGATGAATATTTAGTGTTTAAGTATCTTTATCTAATGCAACTTAAGTCTTTTCTTTAAAGAGTTTAAAGAAGTTAGACTAAAGTTTAAATCAATCAGGTATATCTATCAAGACATTATGATCTTATAATAAATGGGAAGTACAAAAATTTTGGTACTAAGCCTAATTGATAAAAAAATGGGATTATATATCAACCTTGAGCATTAAATACAATTTGGGTGAAATTGTGTTTCAAAAGGAGAAATATGACCTTGTTAGACTTGGTCATATTAATGATAAGTACTTTGTTAGACATGGTTAAATCATTAATAAGTTACACATCATTATCACACTCTGGGTAGGACATGTAATAGAAATAGCACAATGAACATTTTTCCCTCCAAAACTATCTGGGAGATAATTTTGAATTATGGACGTGTAGTAAAACTAGTTTACAACATCTCAGGAATAGGGTATGTTAAGATGCACAAGCTGAAACAAACCCAAAAAGGAGTATGCGTAGGTTGTTCTCGATGAGAACAAAATGGTCTTTTATGTAATCCTAAATAAAACAAGGTGTTTGTATGACAAATATTAATTTTATAAGGAACTTCAAATGAAAGACAACAAACTCTTACCAAGGTTAAATATTGTTGATAATTTGGTCCCAAGTAAATCCACTAAATAGTTAACAAATGTTGTTAACCATTTAATTATATTTGAGCCTCAAATGAATCTTAATCTTACGTGATAAGCCTCCATTGTAGTGGGAGAGTTATGAGATAACTTAGCCTATACAATGACTTAGTTGAAGTCAAAGTTGTCATAATTGGTTGACAAATTAAAGACTTATTATCCTCATAGTTGTGATGAGGGATATTGACAAGGATTGCTAGGTTAAACTCTGAACTCAAGATAAAGTCTCCGTACTTCATCTTAGTCTGGATTTGTAGGTTTTCTTGATGGGATAAAACTCATAGGATATAAATCAATCTACAAAGGAGACATTCATGGGTAGATAAGAAGATATAGATCTTCAAAGTAAGACTCATGACAAAGAGTGAAACCTGATGAGAAAAATTAGAGTGTGGTTCAATTTTCTCACTTGTTGCCATAATAGTCTTTAAGCATTATTCATTGTTGCATATGACATATGAAAACGAATATTTAGATTCTTTTATGAAAAAAAATTTAAATAATGCATTTGCACAAACAAATAAAGAAGTTCAACTTTCAAAGATAAAATGCAAAGAGTTTGCATAATTGTATGGATCTTTGAATACAAGGTTCGATAAGAGTTATCATAACCTATAACTTTGAACAAATATAAATCATCTTGCATAGACAAGACAGTCATTAATCGTCAAGTGGATATTTCTCATGTTTTATGTTAATGACATATTACTCATTGTAAATGATGTAATATAACATACAAATTTGACTACCTAACCAATTAAGGACATAATGTTAAATTTGCCTTAAGCATTTTATATTTACAAAATGATTGTTAAATATTCAATGCACAACTTCAAGATGAATGATAGTGTATCACTCTAATGTGAAATTAAGCCTTAGGAAAAGTATCCTCTCTCAGTATGAGATAGTTAATGTATAAATGAGATTTAACATACAATTAGTTAGTTATATCGGTTATATCAATGGTATGACTATTGAGCATAAAATTAAAAACCTTCTCAAAGTATCTATGGATAATGAGAAATTTTTTTTGTGTAGTGTGTTAAGATATGATCTTTCATAAAATACACTGGCTATTACAGAGTTTTAGAGAAATCTATGGTAAGATCAAATTTTATATTATGTGGTGGAGATTGGTACACAAAACCATCGTTTTTGCTTATGAAAAAAAATTGTATAGCCATAAAATATCTTTAAATATCTTAAAATGTTTCAGTTCTTAGTTAGTCTATCACACTTTATGAGATAATAGTGGTGTAAAGACTAAGACTTATGATATTAGAGAACACCAATTTCTAGGGTAAAGCATATTGAGAGAAAGTATCATGGTAGTGACCAAGATGATTTTTAATGACATATGATTTAATTTATAAAAAAAAAAAAAAAAAGAAAAAAAAATGAGAAAAAAAAAAAAAAAAAGAAAAAAAAATGAGAAAAAAAAAAAAAAAAAGAAGAGGAAATAAAAAAAAAAAATTTTAATAAAAAAAAAATAAGAATTAAAATAAAATAAAATGGTAAGAAAAAAAGAAAAAAAAATGAGAAAAAAAAAAAAAAAAAGAAGAGGAAATAAAAAAAAAAAATTTTAATAAAAAAAAAATAAGAATTAAAATAAAATAAAATGGTAAGAAAAAAAGAAAAAAAAATGAGAAAAAAAAAAAAAAAAATCACACTGGAAAATATTTAAAGTTTATACCATTTTATTAAGTGTTATACAAAAATTTTTTTTAAAAAAAAAAAAAAAACTCTCTAGGCTAAAGTATTTGAGGTTCACCTAGAATATCTAGGGTTACGAGACATGTCTCTTCTTCACTAGGGCAATATTAATTTATCCATTAACTGAAAAATCAAAAGTTATTACATGTAGTCTTGAAAAGTATGTAGTTGACATACAAGTGAATCATGTTCAAGTAATAACCTGAAAGGTTTATAATATATGGATAAGGTTGGGTGCCTTATCCTGGTGACATAGTGGATACGACCCTTTGTAATAGTTACAATTGGTTCATCCAAACAATTCATGTAGAGACATGTGAGTGGGGGTATCCTATATAAAAAGTTTGTATAAGACTGGACCGCAAAATAATTAATCTCTCTTTGTAAATTAGTTAATTGATAAGATTAGTATCTCATAGGATGATCATTTTCGACTCGATCTTAATCCTGTGTGATTTATGATCTTGTATGTAAAGTCAATCATTTGATTTGCACGGGTGAGTATGGCCCGAGTTTTCGACTTAACAAGCCCACCATTTTGGCCACTTAGCTAAATGGAGAGTTTGGAACATAACTTCATAAGATAGAATTTACTCCTTCCTGTATAGGGTAAGTAGATGAATGGTTCCCTTAAGTGCTGATTTGTGGTCTTGAACAAGGGACTTCAACCTCTCACTTACTCGAGAGGGACTTAATTTATGGTTGGATCATAAACAAATTGTTCATTAGAGGAATTAGTGGTACTTAAGGAAAAAAGTTAATTACAGGGGTAAAACGAACATTTGACCTAGCTATAATTATGAACAACTCGTGAGTTACTTATATTGATTATATGACACAACTTGTCCTACACTGCATAAAAGTTCAATTGTGGGTCTATAGTGGTTTGCCATGTAGTTAATGAATGAAGGTTAATCTAATTCAAAGAGTTTAATTAATTAATATTGGATCATTGGAGCTTATAATCTGTAGGTCCATAAGGTCTCCTTATTAGCTCACCACGAACCAACAATGATCAAATATGTTGAAAGAAAATTTTGAAATGTTCAAATTTATGAGGGAAAATACTAATTGTATTGGATACAATTAAATACATGTTTTATTATAAAAATTTATTTGAATTAGATTCAAATTATAATTTTATAATATGAGAATGAATTTATTTGAATGGAATTTAAATAAATAAATGATTTAAATTGAATAAGATTCAAATTAAATAAATTATGGAAAAATTAATTTATTTGAATATGATTCAAATAATTAATTAATTTGAATAAGATTCAAATTAAAGAGAATTTGCAAAAAAAATATATATTTAAATATGATTTAAATATTTAAAATCTCAAGTTATCTGAATATGATTAATAGTAACAAATTCTATAAATAGAGCCTAAGGAGCCCATGTAAAACAAACTCTACAGCATAATCTCTACGATTATTCGGTAAAGATTTCTCTCAAGAAAAATTCTCCCAATTTTTTTGAGAAAGTTATTTGAAAATCCTCCATAGCAAGGAAGATCTCACTATAGCAAGGAAGATCTCACGGAAAAGAAAAACTTCAGGAAGAATACCACGGGTTTAAAGAAAAAAATTTGTTGCATTTATGGATCGACAACCATATAGTGCTTAATTTTCTCTTTATTTTTTATTTTTAATTCCTTCAAACAAAAAGAGAGAGAGAGAGAGAGAGAAATATCAAATAACGGGACCACAGAGTTTTGCAGGATTCATATTCCTTCACAAATACACTGAAATCTTGATTTAGTGGGAGGGAACAAGTGGAAAAGATGCCATGTAGGAATCGAGGCAAGTGATTGCCAACCAATTTCTTGATTTGCACGTTGAGGCTTGAGGACAGGGTGCCTCCTTGGGGGCTGGATAAAGAGTGAGCAAAATGTGCTGTAACAATATAATTGGTGAAAAGTAGAAAAACTATTAACTGTGGTTGTCAATGCAATTAATTGTGTGGGGCCTTTAAGGTGATTTCGTTAGCTGAAAACAGGTTTTTAAGAGGCTGAGTAGAGGAAGCAAAAATTGCCATTTGACCTTTTTTCTTTTTAGCTGCATGAGCCTTGAGGAGAGGGAGCAGTTCTTGAAACTCCTTTGGCTTTGGCTTTGGCTTTGCTAAAATAGTGAATACATAATTTAAGATCTATTATCAAGTTGAGTTGAAAATAACATTTGAATCAATATCTTAATTAGAAGAGCATATACCTTAATCATGTTTAAGTTAGCATGCATAAAGTTGGGTTTATCATTGAACTAAACACAACACAACATTTGATAGTGAAAATTCAAACCTTAAATATCTGGATCATAAAAATATGAAATTGTACTTTTGAGTTTAAGTAATGGATAAAATAATTGATTGTTATTTAACTTACTATCTAGGGTAAGGGCAAGCAATTGTTGCAAAGTGACATCTTTAATTACTCTACCCAAAGGTCGCATTCAAAAAACCAGCCCTACCCCACATGAGATGGATTGGGCCTTGCTGCGTTGAGCCAAGATCCAATATTTATTCGACCACCCACTTGTGTCAATCCTCATCTCTCTCTTGTCCTAATCACCAATCACCTTTTCTAGCCCAAACGTAAACAAACAAAAATAAAAACGGTGAAAAACACGACTGAAAATAACTTTTGGTAACAATTTAATTTCTGAAATTTTAAATTTATAATAATTTGTTCTTTGAATTTTAATAACTAATAATTTAGCCTCTTTATATTTTACCATTTGTAACAATTTAATTTCCATCATAAAATATATTATTTAGATTTAATGAATTTTTTATATTTAGATTTAATGAATTTTTTTACCGATGTAGATTAATAGCTAATCAAAGTAGATTAATAGCTAATCAAAAATTAAATTTATTTATAAATGGTAAAGATTAAGTCACTATTAATAAAATTTGACATTTAATATTGCTAAATTTTTTTTTTTTATGATAAGGACTAAATTGTTACAAATTTCAAAATATAAGGAATAAATTGTTACTCGTTGGAAAGCATGAGATTAAATTGTTACCAACTAAAACAAAATTGATTTTTTTAACCAAACAAAAACATTCAATTTTGTTCCTTTTCCTATATATTCTTCAGCCCACTTTATAATATTTTTTAAACCACGATTTAAAATTTTCAGCTAAACTATATTTTTCAATAAAAATGTGTTCATTCTTTGATTGATCCCCTAAAATTGAATTCCTAAATAAAAAAAAAAAATTCTCTAACGTGTTCTGGAATTTATTTTCCTTGTTTTTTTTTTAGCATTAAACCAATTTTCCTTGTTAATCACAATTTTCTTACTGTTTTTTTAAACAAGAGCATTCAGAAAGTAACAAAAAAGAAATGAAAGAAAAGGCACTAAGATGAGTAATGTAAATAAGACTCTAATATTGCATATATAAATTGGTTGTTACAAGAAATAATGAATAAAAAAATAAAAGAAAACACAGTATGAATAAAACAGCAATAATCAAAATGTAGAAAATAATGGTTCTATGACTTTTATTTAAGAAAATGGGTGTATGATTAGAAAAATCATCATATTTCATATTCATATTCGTACCAGGCTTAGGCTAATCTTAATCCTTTTGACTAAAATCACCAGATTGAGCTTGGTTTTCTTATATGGATTTGGTCTACAGATCGGACGGCGGAGAAAGAATTAAAAAAAAAAAAAAAAGCCACTGAGATTAATCAGACGTTGACGGTGTTGCAGAGGAACATGAGGGACAATGCGGACGCATCGCCGCTGATTCTCCCACTCCCGGTTAGCCGCTCGTAATAATCCACACAAAACAGAGAAAGTGAAAGTTGAACCTCATCCTGAGTCCAAACTCGCCTCACCAGGTCCGAGTACCCGAGTCGACTCAGCACCGGCCGTATGCTGACCATGTACAGCCGCTTGTACCCTCCCAAGGCGGCCACCACCGCTTTCACCGACGACGGAAGCGGCGATGTTACGTGACGGAAGCAGACTTGTTCCCACACCGATTCACTTCGAGCGATTGTGCACCAGAGCCGGCAGACGCAGGTCGCGACGCCGAGCGACGGTCCGTCTAGCCGCTTGAGGATTTCAATCAGAATGTCGAGATTGTCGTTGATTAGGAATTTCCGCCTTTTTTCGTTCGGCTCTGGTATGTGATTCTTCTGCATTGTTTATGTTTAAGCCGTAGAGTAATTAGGAATTTGGTAGGTAAAACTTGAAACCCTATGCCTCTTTGATATATATGGAATTGACATTAGATTGAGAGATGGAAAGAGAGAGAGAGAGAGAGAGCTCCATCTGATGGAAATTCATTAACAAGGAGAAAAAGTCTAGGATAGGATTTGTCTTGCTGTGCGTCTCGAAGTCCGCGTGTTTGTGAAAATGTCTGTGAGAAGGATTGAGAGGGTATCGAGGGGGGAGGAGATGGAGCCAAAGAAGAAGATCCAAACCAAAAAAAAACCTCAAAACCAATGCAAATGAATGCGATGCTGTTCAACTTTCTCTTTCTTTGCTTTCTTTTTTCAATAAACAAATTGGTTTGGGGCTTAGCAGAAGCTGAAGCTGTAGTTGAATTTAGTTTGTGCATATTCCAAGATTTTGGGCATGTGTCCGTTGTGATTCGGGAACCACTCTTCAAAGTAGGAGGGAGGAGCTTTGAAATTGAAATCAGCTGTGCATGGATATCTTACTCTCTTTATTTTATGCCTAATCTGTTCCTATACTTCAGTGTGTGGACAGTGGACCATGTCTACATATTGTTCACTGGACTCTAACCATGAACCACCAATTCCTATAGGAAAAATTAAAAATATACTGTGGTTTTATAAATTATTTAAGAAAATATTGTAGTTTTTGAAATATTTAGAGAAATATTGTAGTTTTTATTGGGAGTTGATATTTGTGTGTTTGGTCGAGGGTTCAGACCTTCTTTCCTTTTTCTTTTTTAAATTTCCTTACCCTCGACCTTCTTTCCTTTTTTCTTTTTTTTTTAATTTCCTTGGTCGAGGGTCCAACCCTCGACCTTCTTTCCTTTTCTTTTTTTTTTCATTTACAAATTATATATTGTAGGTTTAATAAATTATTTAAAATTATACTTTAATAATATTATTTTAACTAACATTCTTTTAAAAATCGTTATAATAACAAACATATATTTTATCACTAACCAACCAATATAAAATTAAAGTGTTAATATTAAAACAACAATTTATTGTTTTTTTTCTACTAAAATTAGTAATAATAAAAAAATTCAAGGTGTCCCACAAGGCGGACGTCGTCGATTTCGAGCTGGTTGGCGTCATCGACTTTGCACTGTAGGTTGCTCTGGTGGATTTGGTTGCTCTAGTACCTCTGCAGGCGTTTCATAGACGTCGTGTTCATGTGTATGCATGTTTGAAGACTTGGCCCGGCTTCTGAATCATAATATCCTGAACCAAAGGCTAGTTGCATCATCATCGGACTAGCATAACGAGTCTGGCTCTGCATTTGCGTTTGCATCATAGGAGGCAATTCTTCCACATTATGGTCAACCGCATCAAACTCATCTTCTTCTACTCGAGCACGTCCCCTATGCCTAGGAATTGGTGGAGGTGATAGATATATCGTACATGTAGTGTAATTCCTCCATGTAACTTGCGTTATTATTGCATATAGTAAATATTTGATCTGTATCATTTGCAACATCTCGAAGACTACTATTGCTCGATCTCTATCAATTACAAAACAATTAGATAATATTTCAAATAAAATTTAAATAAAAAATAATTAGACAATATTTGATTATATACCAAATGACCCAAAGCCGCTCTCCGACGAGTAATGTAGCATCTGGTAATATTATTATACCAAATGATGTAATCTTGAGTTGCATCCCTATCGAATTGTCCAAGTGAAACGCCGACGGCAATAAACCTTCTACGATAGTGCCATCGCACTACCAAATGTGCAACTTTTTCAGACCAATCTGCAATTCTCAAGTCAATGTCATGTAGTAGGGGTTCAGTATTGCAGTATGATGGAACATCCTGTTTGAAACAAAAATGTCGGATTACCCTATCAGGAAGATGCCACTCACCAATGTGAAAACATATGAGTGGGCTCATCGTCCGCCATATGTCTTGACCGTGCATACAAAAATTGGGCAAAGTGTCCATAACAGCTTTGTAAGGCTCCCAAATAATTTGAAACATAACATATTACGTTAAAAATATTAAATACAAGTATATAAAAAAAATATGTATAAAAAGTTCATTTGGGTTTAGTATTCACATACCTAGTCTGGTTGAAGCAGATCAAGCATATATCTATATTGACTCACTACATGTGTAGCTGACCTAGTTACACAAAATTGGTCTCTCCACCTATATTATTAAATTAATATTTTAGGTTTAAAATTAACTATATTAGTCACAAAAAATATTAGCTAAATTAAATTAAAATGACATACCGAGAACCGTAGGCTCGTTCTGCTAATTGACGATCGTTGACATGTTGGAGTTGTGGAGCCATTGTTGGAAATCGTTCCCAAGCCCATACTTATAGCAATATCAGAGGCCTAGCGATTTCACGAACATCAGGTTTTGTTGCCTTACATAGTTGTTTATACAGCCATGCCAAACACGCTCCACCCCAAGAATACCGTCCCGCCTCATGGAGATTGGCTAAAAGTGGAAGGAACATTAGGTGCACGAAGTGACTTGGTTTATCAGAAAATAGAATTCCGCCCATCATCTGCAGTATGTATGCTCTTGCGTATCTCGTGACAGATTCTTCGTCTGGATCATCATCAAGTCTTGGAAATTGTGTCCCCAGCCATGTTAAACTCAACCTTGATCCTCTAATTTTATTTACAGGTGGGGTCACACCGAGTAGCATCTGACAAATATGCAGCCAGTCATCATGCATTACCCCGGTAACAGACTCGCCATCGACAGGTAGCCCAAATAATATTTCTATGTCCTGGAGCGTGATAGTGACTTCTCCAGTAGGCACATGAAATGTATGGGTCTCTGGCCTCCATTTCTCAACAAGTGCAGTGATGAGGTGTCAGTCTAACTGAATGAATCCTAGTCTGGCTACCTCATAAAAGTCTGATGCACGCAGAAGTGGTTGTATGCGATGATGGAGTAGTATGGTACGATAAACAACCGCCTCACACTGTCTATAGCACATCTCGCCTGTAGTCCGATCTTGCCATACATTTGTTGATTGATGCACAGATTGATCGTATAAAATATCGGGATCAATCGATCTTGGGTTTAAAGCCATGATCTAGAAGAAAACAAATTTATATATTTATCGTGTAAAGCATACAAATAAATTAGGACTTAAAAGCGAGAGAGAGTGATATAGTGAGAGCACATGATAAAAATATTAATTTTATTATTAAAACATTGGTTACTTGATAGAAATGTTAACGAAAAAAATCTCTAACTGTCTGGTGCCTGTCTTCGTAATGAAGGACATTTCCTTCGATTATGATTACAAAATCCGCAACGTACTTGAGAACTTGGTTCTATCTAGTCCATCTCATTATGATATCGTAAACTCTTTGGTCTACCGGGTTTTCTCAATAACGTCGGGTCGACATGTAAAATAGGCATATTAGGAGGTGCAATCCAGTAGTCTTCATGCCATGCGGTACAGGTTGAAATTGAGGAGAGTAGCATGCAACGTATGTTGACATTTTATGGTAGTCCTCAATGAAATCTTCATAGTTCATGTTAAATCGTGAGCAAACTACCATAAAATGCGAACATGGAACGCCAAATGCTTGCCACTTGTTACATAAACAGTACCGTTCAGAATCACTTAGCTTTAGTATTTGAATATTTCCTCCTTTAGAATTGAGGCTGTGACGTCCGGTTTTCACATGAAATACACCTTCATATCGCTCATATGATTGGACTTCATGTTTACTGGATCTTGCAGCCCATTTTGAAATTTTTTCGTGTGCGTACCTGAATATTTACTTACTCAGTATTATAAACATATTTGGAACAAATTGTTGATTATTGAAAAGAAAATTATTACCTGGTATATTTATCTCGACGCTCCAAGGCAGCTCTTATTTCTTCTCTTCTTTTCTCAAAATAATTTACACACTTGTAGAATGTTATTTGAGCAAGAGCATTTATCGGCAACATTTGAGCTCCTTTGAGGACTCCATTGATGCACTCTGATAGATTCGTCGTCATCCACCCGTACCTAAACCCTCCATTGTGCGCTTGAGTCCATTGCTCAATACCAATGTTGTCAAAAAAACTCATACAACTCTTATTTATTCGCTTGATGTCTTCCACTGCTTTATTAAACTTGCGAACTTGGAACTGACATCCAGCACGATATACAAAATTTTTAATGTATTGAACTTGTATTTTTTATTAAAATTACTTACAATATGGCGTAAGTAGAATCTATGGTAACATTTTGGCCCTGTCTAACCATTTTCTGGATTGTTCACTGCCGAGATGATGCCACCATGCCGATCCGAAATCAAGCACACCTCTTCATGTATAACAATTTCTCTGAGGTGTTTTAAAAACCATCCCCACGTGTCAGCAGACTCCTCATCTACAACGGCAAATGCAAGAGGAAGAAGATGCCCATTCGAATCAACTGATGTAGCAATTAGCAACTTTCCTCAATATTTTCCATACAAGTGAGTACCGTCTATTTGAATAATCGGCCGACATCTATTAAATGCTTCTATAAAAGGACCAAATACCCAAAATACAGAAGTAAGAATGGCATGTCTTTCAGTAGGTGTGCTCTTTATTCTCCACTCCACTCGTGTGCCAGGATTTGTATGCTTAACCATTATACAACCACCTGGGCAATAGTTTGTATGAGTCATCCCAATCACCAAACACTCTGGCCAATGTCTTTCGTTTACCCTCCCACACCCTGTGGTAAGGAACATGATATCCCCATTTTGTTTTGATGTCGGATTGTAGTTGTGCCACACTGATGGACGGTTTTTCCCTCACAACTTCACAAAACTCCAGTGCAATTATTGAAGAATCTAATTGCACATGAGTTTGGTTAAGCTCTGAGTAAAAATATGTATGTTGGTCAACACACTTAGTAATCTCGAACAAATTGTGAGATTTTTTCTTCGCTGCACGGAGTCGCCACTTGCAACCGTCCTCCCATTTCTTACACCGAATTGCCCAAATATTCGGCGTTGATTCCACGACTTCATATGGTGCGTGACACTTGATTGTAGAACACTTGACTAAATGTTGTAACATTTCTTTGTTTTCAAAAATCATACCCTTATATAATTGGGTATTGTCAACGACTATCGGGGCTACAATTGGGTCATGTTCTCTAACGCTATCTATTATATTCATGTCAAGATTAGCGAATGTATCTGACGGCATTTCATGTTTACGACCATTGAAATCCAACTCCTCGAATTCATCATTTGTTTCTGTTCTAAAATCCCTATATTGATTACTAGCCACCATATTTTCATCGTCATAGGCTGGTGCAACAGATTCAGGATCATGATCAATACATTGATTCGAGTCTTCAAACTGACTCAATGATTGTGCATTCAAGTCTACATCCAAGCCTACCCTACTCACATTAACGTATAAATGCACTAGGTTCGAGAGCGGCATTGCAATTGAAAACATCAGATTCATCACTTGTTCGTTATGAATGGGGAATAGCATATAATTTACAGATCCTAATGGTGTTAGATTAGGATGTCTGTATATTATCTCTAAGTGGTTTGATCTCATATCTACGCCAAGTGACAGCCCAATCATTTCAACAAATTGTTCAAAAACAAGTCCACTATTCATATTTATGCTAAAGCCCCCACATGCTGGCTAATTATATTCAACTCCATCAACACTATCAATCATATGACCATTTGTAAACAACATAAATTTCAAACACTCGTCTGCCATTTTCTAAAAAAAAGAAAACAACAATATACATCACTAATTATTTAACTAAGAACTCTAATATTAAAAAAATCTAGTAATATCTAAAATGCAACGAAAATATAAATTTGTACTAAAAAATTAGAATTTACTGTAATTCTAAATTTAAAAAAGAAAAACAACATTAAAAGGTAATATTATTTTTAAAAAATTTTGAAACTAATATTATTTATTTTAATAAAGACCAATATTATTTCTTCTAAAAATCAATATTATTTTTTTAAAAAAAAATAACATGGTAGATCTAATATAATATTAATATGATAAATTTAATATAATATAAACAAGAACATTAACTTATAGAAACTCATAACATCAATACATAAATATTATTCAATTCAAACATTATTAACAAAATAAATACGAACATTAAAATGACATATTTAGATTTAAATGGTATGCCTAGTATAATATAAATATCAGAAAATGCAATGATAACTTACAAATTCAGTAATTGTTTACTTATTTTTCTTTCTCGAAGTGACAACGATCGATCTTTGCTTTCTAAATAGCAACAAATACTGTAAAAATAAAAATAACATGAGAATAGGAAAAAAAAATTTATATTATCTTAAAAAAAATATATGTTTCATAAATTAAATTTACAAACCTCGTAAATTTGGAAAAAAAGAGTATTTCGATAGATAGTGGGAAAATGAGAGGAAGAAGAACTAGTGGGAGGAAAAGAGGCCGGATTGAGGAAGAGAGGATTGGAAGAAGATATGGTGGGAGGAAGAGAGGTCGGGGCGGTGATTTAAAGACATTTGGTTGAGGGTTCAACCCTCGACCATAGGTCACGGGCTCCGCCACAGGGAATCTCTGCAACGACGCGACGAGACCTGCGGCGGATTCTCTGCGACGACAGGACGTGTGGCGGAATCTCCTTGCGTTGGTAGTAGGCCTTGTGTTGGTAGTAGGCCTTGCGTTGGCCTCTTTGCGTTGGTCAAAAGTTGAGGCTTCCTTGTGTTGGTCGAAGGCCCGCGTTGGTCGAAAGTTGAGGTCTCAACCTTTGCCTTTTCCACTTTTCAATCTTCTCTCTCAGGCCTCCTTGCGTTGGTCGAAGTAGGCCTTGCGTTGGTCGAAGGCTTGCATTGGTCGAGGTTGAGGTCTCGATCTTTGCCTTTGTCAAAGGTTGAGGTCTCGCCCTTTGCCTTTTCCACTTTTTAATCTTCTCTCTCCTCCCAACTACCATATTTTCCTAAATAGTTTCCAAACTACAATATTTTTTTAATTATTTTTACTAAATACAATATTTCAATAAAAAGTCCCACTTTTCAATCTTCTCTCTCTTCCCAACTACCATATTTTCTTAAATAGTTTCCAAACTACAATATTTTTTTAATTATCTTTACTAAATACAATATTTCAATAAAAGGTGCATTCGTATATAGTGCCATATCAAATTATGGATTCTTAAATGTTAATGATGTCATGACAGATAATATGTGCAATGCATCTGCATTTAGTTTTGCAATTATAGTAAAAGAGACGTCTGAAAAAGTGCTTTTGAAAATAATTGCAAATGACAACGGAAGTGTTTTTTAAAATTGTTTAGGACGTCACAATTTGTAGATAAAAACTGCATCTCTTTTTTTAATTTGAGCAGAATTGAATTATGAGTTTAGTTTTTGAACTTTTTAAAGTTATGTTTAATAAGTTTAAAATTTAAATTTCTTTTAAAAAGCATTTCAAATTAAAAATGGAAATGTCCGAATAAATCATGAAATTTTAACTTTGTATTTAATAAATCTCGAAATCTTTGAAAATGTCTAATAGATCTGCGACATCCGCAACATGTAAGACTTAAAATTGAGTTTAAGAACTTGTTGGAAATTTTATAAATATCTAACATATTAATTTCTGGAACTACATCTAATGATAATGTATTGAAACATATCAGTTTAAATTTTCCCTTAAAAAATAGTTTAAAACTTTCAAATTATGCGAAAGTATTAAAAAAGAAAAAATGTTTTCAAAAGTAGAAAAATGGTTGAAAATAATTGCAAATATAGCAAAAATTTTCTTTCTATTAGTAGTATACTGCGATTGACCTAGATAAACATCTATTACTTTACCAGACACAAATAGATGTTCGACCAAATAAACATATAGCACTTACCAGATAGACATAAATGTCTAGCCAAATTTATCACGATCTATCATAGATAGAAAGTAAAATTTTGCTATATTTGTAAGTTTGATATTGTTTCTATTTATAATAATTTCCCTAAAAAAAAAGTTTTCCTGAAAACTATGTATTTTAAAAAAAATACAAACGAAAAAGTATTCCATATAATTTCTCTTATTCTACCTCTAAGTGATATATTTTTTATTGTGAAATTTAAATTCGTGACATGTTATTGACTATATATGATCTTAATCGTCATATCACTCTCTATCTCTTTTTAATTCACATTGCTCCGCTCAACCTCCTCTTTCTTCTCACTTCATATAGTTTAATCATCCATTTTCCTCCCCATGATTTCTGGGAAGACTTATCTATCGTACTCCACATTCTAACATCATTTACTCTCTTTCAATCTCAAGAACAGAGGGATTCTATTTCTAATTCCTAAATGTTTTTTTCTTTTCCATTTCCCTTTTTTGTTTTTAAGAAAAAAGTTACTGTTTTATTGATGCAGATTTTAAGTAGATGGCATGTTGGTCTTGGACTTTACTTGTTCTTTGGTCATGTAATTCTCTGTCCCTCTCTTGAAGTTCAAGAGAGTTTAATGATTTTCAACTTTTCACACACAGGGATAGGCAGGCAAGAGACACACACCCGGGGGGCAGGGGTGGAACTTTTAGAGTTAGACTATGAAAAACGTGTTGACGATCAGGTAATTGTACCATAGAGGTATATTTTACATTGTCTTTGCTTATGAGATATCTATAGGTTAGCACTAAACTTGTGTGCTTGAATTGAAATTATTATTCTTATAATTGTGAATCTTGTTGGATGGTTCATTTCTCTTACAAAACATACAGTTTTTTCATATGGCCTTCATATGATACAGTGATGTATACACATCATAATGAGGAAATATATGCTGGAAAACTAAAAACAAAATAGACAGAACTTTATGCACTTGGAGGAAAAAGGTGAACCAGAAAACGATAAAATGGATTAAAAAATGTTTGAAAATAAGAAGTGTTGTTTGTGAGCAGGAAGAAAAGTCAGAGGGAAACAAGCGTCATAGGTTTCCTTAGAAAAACTATAAATAAATAATGTAAATATGTATGATAATTGAGAAGACCCATTGAAAATCATAGACAGGGCAATGGCCATTTGATTGTCTGATGGGGTTGGCACAGAAAGGAAAACCCCAAGTCCTTTGAGACAGAAAGCATATAATAAAACATCATTATATTGGGTGTTAGAATTGACATTTAGATTTATAAAATGAACCTTTAGGTTGGGTTCTGGGGGAAGGACTAAGGAGGTGGGAGATTCTCTTAGACACCCCCCCCCCCCCCCCCCCCCCCCCCCCCCCCC
>QLSR01000419.1:468023-487225 GCA_031780015.1 Citrullus colocynthis | reverse complement strand
GGGGGGGGGGGGGGGGGGGGGGGGGGGGGTTGAGAATGGAGACAGAAGTCATTATTCCCGTCACGACCCTCCTGTTCTGTAAACATCCTAATTCAAGATTTCACTTTGATAATGCTAACTCTTATTTCGTGAGAGGAAGTGTATATTAATTGTCATTGAGGTAGGTTCGCTTTAGTAATGCCAACTTTATCTAAATGATTGAGAGTTAGCAAATTTTTAAAGCCTAAATAATCTTTTAAATGTTAGCTTAAAACTTCCCGTTCAAAGGAAGTAGTACATGTTAATTATCGTTAAACTATGCTCGTTTTAATGAAGCCGGAAGATATTCTATTTCATTGGAAAAGTCGTAAGTGGATAGGGAACTATAGCGATCTTTTTGCAAACCAACTACTACATAGTTAAAGCAAATTAGCATTTATTCCTAATTAGTATTTTTTCTTTATAGTATTTTTTTCCTTTTATGTATTTTTTCCTTCTTTGTTTCTTCTTAATTAGGTCTATTGGAGTCTATTTATTTGCATTTGTAATGTATTTTGATATCAACTAATTATTTTAATATTATACAAATTGCAATATGGTATCAAAGCCATAAGTTTAGGGTTATATACTTTGATCTCTTCCAATTTCTGCCTCCGTTGATAGTCGGTCAACAGAGGCAGATCCAAGTCGTCCCGTCGCTTGTTACCACAAGCTCTGACGAGGCTTGTGCAAAACCACCAAATACATCGCCGCATTCCTACTCCCGCAACCCCAGATCCACATTGCCTTCGACCCCAGATCAGCCACTACATAATGTATCAGTTTTTCATCAGCATCCTACCATCAGTTCAGATCCAAAAAATCATTGCCCACGTCTGTCCTTATCAAGCATCCACTATTTGTTCTATTGTACACAGCCCGAGTTGTTGTTCAACCTAGATCCCTCTCGTCGTTCATCCACCTTTGTCTCTAGCCAGTTTAGTGTCGCCCTCACGCCACAGACTGCACATCTCCTTGTGAATCTCATATGTGACTCACATCTCTACCGCTAGTTTGTAATCGGTCTCAATCAACACACACCTGCTCATATCCGATTCAGACCCATCTGCCTAGCCTCACTCTCTGCCATTATTGCCACTCCCACGCTCCGTCCCCAACCAAATCTGTTATAAACCCTACTCTCATTCTCCTAGTACTAAGTTAAGTAAATTGCTAGAAGTGGTGGACTTATAAAATCTTCCAAAATTCATGCTTGAAGAGGCGTGGAAAAGGAGTGGCTTAAAAAAGGCTTTGTTGTGGACTTAGGAAAAATTTCATGGTTTGAGCTTGATGTTGAATGGAAGAGGTGCCCTTTGAAAAGCCTAAGGGATGAATTAGCCATGAAGATGACGTGTTTAAAGGGGTAAGGTGTTTAGCTTGATGGAGAGTAACCGAGTGTCATTGAGTATAGTAGACTGCTTGTGTGTATGCTCATAAGGAGTATGGCCGACATTAAAGGGAGAAAAAGTCCATGGCAAATTTGGCTAGGTGTTGGAAGCGTGCATTGAAAATCTACAGAGTAGACGAGTCTAATTTCCATGGAGGTTGCATGCATATGAGTGTTAATTGGGTGATGGTTGATGCAGGCATAAGTGTTCTTAAGGCTAGTTGAATAGACTGGTGGATGTTGACAAGAAGAAGTAGATGCGTCCTAGTGTAAGTGCAAGTAATGAAAGTAATAAAGGATGCGTTTTTGAAGCTAGCCGAGTGGACTTAAGGGGTTGAAGGGTGCATCTCTAAGGTATAGACAAGTGAGGCATGATGCGTCTTGATTGAGGTTAGTAAGAGGGAATGGTGCGTTCTTGGCATGGATGACAAGTTGTTGTGTGCTAGTGATTAGCTTGAAGTGTAAGAGGATGTGTTTTGTTGAGCTTGGCTTAAGGTTGTTGCCAAGGAATAGGTGATGCATCCTAAGTGAGCTTGAAGTTGTTGATAAGAAGATGGTGGGGAGTCCATATGGGGCGTCCATCAACCAAGGGAAAGTTGCATGCAAGGGAGTAGCCGAGAGAAGGGAAACACCTCTAAGTGTTATCAACTATGCGTAGAAAGGAAATTTGGGGGATTCGTTTATGATTTCTTCCTAAATGAATAAGTATGACATTTTAATATTAATTAAGTCTGATGAGGTGTCAAATTGAGGTTAAGTGTGGCATTGGTAAGCAGGAGGTGTCAAGCCTAGAATTTGCATGAAGTTCCGGTGAAGTCTATAAATAGTAGTTTGAACGTTGAAGCGAGGTTTGTGCAAACTACTCGTGCTATTTGAGAAATTCTTTAACCAAAATTCTCTAAAATGAGCCTAGTTTCTAAGAGAGGGCTATCAGAAGGAAATTCAGAGAGAAAGAGGTTGAAATTCACCAGAGAATCAAGCTTGCTCAAGCTATCGAGAAAACTAAAACAATGTGGGAAGATTTAGTGATATATGGTAGAAGAAACTGAATTAGAGGATAAAATTTTGAGGTAAGCTAGCCAAGACATTTATCTACAAGTTTGTAAGAGGAAGCAAAGTTTAATTATTGCTAGAAATATTACTTTTGGTAGCTGGAAGAAAAGACAGTGTTGGAGGCTATTAGTTATGTTTGGGCTAAGGTTAAAGAAGGAAAGCATGCAGGAGGGCCCTGTTGGTGGCCAAAGATGAGTTTTCTTTAGAGATTATTTTAGGTGTTTTGGACTCCCAGTGGGCATGCTGTCATGCCACCGACCATGCGGGTGTGCTTGCTGATGGGTGAGGCGTGCTGTTGTGCAAGGTGAACGTAAGATGCAAGCAACAAACGAGGCGGACATAGCACGCGGGCATCTGCAGACGGGTGGACGATGCCCTGTCAACGTGTGCAACTGAAGGACACGTGCGTGCGTGCCTTGCCTTTTTAGAGGTTATTTCGGCGACGTATCTGCGGCAGTTGCCGCCCAGGGGTGTCTAAGTGTATGAGGCAACGTGCCTGTGCGTGGTCTGCCGCACATGGTGGGCTGGGCAGACTTTGTATGAGCTATGTGAGGTTGTTGGACATGCCTAGGGGCAGTTTGCCATATTTGGTATTTTTATCAAGTTTTTGGAAGATGGTGAGTCATTTTGAGTTTAGATTCCATATTTAAGGTCCAAATGACTTAAGTTATGAATTAAGGGGATTTAAAGGAAATTTAACAAAGGAAGTTAATCTATTTACAGGCTAAGAGAAGCTATGGAGATTTATGACCTATTAGGAGCTCGAGACAAGTTGTGAGTGACAATTTTATTTAAAATAAGCTTTATTTACTCATTGTTTTCAGTATGCTCAAGAATGTTATTAAAGCATGAATAAAGCTTATCTTCTCATAAGATTTTTTGAATAAGCATATGTTTTCCCCACATGAGTTTATAGCATGGTTTACCATTGAAATTTAATTTGGAAACATGTTGTTGTGTCACTTAAGGATTAAGAAAATATGCTTTCCTTGATGTTGAAAAGAGTTTGCACAGTATGTTTGCAACTTACTCCATAAATATTTTTAAGTAAGCATGCATCTTCCAGCCTGGGATTATTATGCGATTTACAGTGGACATTTTTCTAAAAGCATGCTAGTTGTTATTTAAATTCTATGAAGAGCATGCTGCTTTATGATTTCAGCTTTATGGAAGCATGATACTTAATAGTTGATTTGAGAAGTTTGAGATATCATAAACTCGTGTTTATTATCGTGTTTTTCCAAAAGCATGTTATTTTCTAAATGTGTTTTAGAATGGTCCCCAATGTCGAAGGACTTAACACTGAGGACGTTGAGAAGGTGTTTGAGTATCCACTGAGACCCTAGTACTAAAGGACATGAGAAGGTACATGGCAACCTAGGATTATATATTCCTATGTGCACATAGTGAGAGATTGACGATATTGTATTGAGATTACTCCACATTAGCTAAGGTTATTCAACGTTGGGTGTGTTTAGATTACTCCACTCTAACTAAGATTGTTTTGGACAATGAATAGTGTTGAGCTTTGCTCTGCCTCAACTAAGGTTATCTTAAAAACTAACGAGGATGTTTTATGAGATTTTATGTTGTCCTATTCCGATGTTTTAATGTTTGTTTATACAAACACAACTTATGTTATATGAAAACTTGAGCTTCCCTAGAATTGAGTTTTATATTGTGTTAAAGATCCTATTTTAGTAACTATGTCACTCATTGGGCATCCTAGCTCACAATTTTTCTTTAACCTTTTGTTTTCCAGGTAGCAAACGAAATTGCAATGCTTAGCCTACACCAACCTCGTCTGATCTAGCTACGTAGTTGGTAGACTTGCAAATATTTGTATCTAAGACTATCCATTGTACATAATAGGATTTTGGGGAGTGTAAACTTGTAAACACGGAGATGTTTTACTTAAGTCTATTGAATGAATGAAAGTACATAAGTTATGCTTGGCATATTTATAAGTTTAAGAATGTTGTTTGTTTGAGAATTATAAAATGTCGATCAGGTGCCTTGATTGATAAGGTTAAGAGGATTATAGGTTGATAATAGATATCGTAAAAGGGTCGATGTCTGCTGTTCTCACATTCTTTCCTAGGTTAAGAGGATAACTTGGGAGAGAGTGCGACATCTGCTACCACCTGTGTCACCTAGATCTTCTGTCCAGATCTGTCTCTATTTGGCCATGCGCAAAGGTCTTTGCTGTGCATCGTGGGTTTTGGTCCGATTCAATTTTTTTTTAAAAAAAAAAACTTGGTTCATTCAATCTAGTCTATTTTGATTTGGTATGGTTCAGTTATTCATTTGACCTGTTTGTATATCATGGAGTCTTTATTTTTTGTCCATGATTCAGATATATTGTTGTGGGTCTCTATTTCATTTTCAAAGTGGTTGTACGTGGGTTCTGTTTTAAATCTCTACGTAGATCTCTATTTCTAGGCCATAAATTCTTCCTCGGTCTCTATTTTCAGCCCAAAAGTTCTTCGTGGGTTCTGTTTTAGATCTAAGGATCTTTGTTTCTAGCCCAGAAGTTGTTCGGGTAGGGTTGAAATCCATAGAGCGGAAGATTTTCAGAGAACCAAACACTGTATTTTAATTTAGATATAAAAAAAAAACCAATACATTTGGCAAATAATAATAATGTTACAGACACATTCTACTGCAAACGTAGGCTAAGCATGCTATGAAAAATTAAATATTCTAAATGTATAATAAAATTACAAAGAAGAAAGGGTCATACTTTCGTTGTGACTCAAGTGCATTTTCACCAACTCCTTTGGGAAAATATTTATTCTCTACACGATCTCTGCAAATTATGCAGGAACACCACCACTTGGATTCACTAGTAATCTTATGAGACAGGATGGTGGGATCTAATTTGGCTTTGGAAAATTCTACAGAGAGTGATTGGGAGAGATGAGAGAACCATGCAAAAGGGAGGAGAAAACCAAAATTGACCTACTTCCCTTTCGTTAGGCGTGGAATATATATGGAAAAAACCATCGTGGACTCATACCACGTATCATAACTGAAGTATCAGTTATTATTATTTAATCAACCAAATCCAATTTAATTGATTAATTTATTTAAAGCATATTTAAATAAATATCTCTCACATAATTTATAGTTTTAATTCAATCAATTTAATTAAATAATTAATTAATTCACCAATTATTTAATCATTAAATCAAACATCATATATTTAATTTTAACTCTATAATTGAATCACTTTCAATTATATTTCTCTCAAATAACCTATAGTTTTAATGCATCTAATGCGCATGAATTTTAACCTATAGTTTTGATATGAATTCAATTCATATTAAATTTAATATTTGAACTCCTTCAAATATTTAATTCTCTCATAAATTAAATTTTGAATTAAATTCAAAATAAATTTATATTATAAAGTTAATAAACTTTATATTATAATGTATTTCCATACATTATATTGTTTCCTTAAGTAAATTTGAATATTTTAAATTACTATAATTACTTCAGTACCCTTTACGAGCTACTAATAAGACCTAATGGACTTACAGATCAGAAACTCCAACGATATGAGATTAATTGGCTAAACTCATTAACCAAGGTAATTAATATTCGTCAACTATGAGTACGCTGCACTATAGACCCACAGTTGCACTCTTCTCACTATAGATATATTTCTGTGTCCACGGACATAGACCAACAATAGCAAGTTAGTACTTGACGAGTATTTGTAACAACAGCTGGATCAAAATTACTATTTTACCCCTGGGTTACCTCTACATCTTTAAGTACTAGTGCTCCTGTAATAAACAGCATCTTGATGGTCCAACCACTAAATAGAAAACCCTCCTGTGCCATTGAGAGGGTAGGGTCTTTATTCAAGACCTGAAGACATTACTTAAGGGAACACTCATCTACTTCCCTAAAACAGGGACATAAATGAACCATTTTTTTAGAATAACTCAACTTTAGGTATGACATTTTAAGCTAGAAAATGTAAAGTTTGGAATTTAGCATTTAAATTGAAGGTTTAGAAATTCAAAATTTAAGGAACTATATGTTAAGGGTGCTAGTTAAAGAATTTGAATCCAGAAAAACTATGCAATGAAGTAAATAAAAGGAAATTCATCCAAACAAACTTCAAACTTGACAAACCTACAACTACAAGACAAGAGATGGTTTTGACTACTTAAGTTAAACACAAACCTAACCATTAAAAATTTAAATTTTAAAATTAAAAAAAAAAAAAAAGCTTAAACTAAACAAAATATTTCTATATTTTAGGCATATATCAATTATGTTTGAGATCAGACAGCTTTATTCTTACATTTCAATTAGTTATAATAACATTCACATAAATTGACTAGTTAACTCATTTGTAAAAATTGATAATGGAAATGATTTGCCGTATTTTTGTGATAAAATAAATGGTAAAAACTTATATTTAGTTTCAAAGAATATCAGGTATGTTTCTTTAACTTTTACATATTAGCTTCCAAATTAATTCTATTTATTTATTCTAAGTTAAGAAATATTTTTGGTCCCTAAATTTTTATGAAAGTAACAATTTAGTCTAACTTTGGGTTGTAACGGTTTAGTTCATATACTTTCAATTTTGTAACAATTTCATCCTTGAACTTTAGTATGTAACAATTTAGTCTTTGTAGTTTCAAATTTGTAATAATTTGGTCCCTAACATAAACAAATTCATCAAAATTTAATGTCAATTTTATTATTTGAAGATGTAGACTTTGTATAATATAAAAATATTGAATCTGGAATTTATTTATCGGTTTATTTATACAAAAAGTTTCATCAAATTTTAAAACTAATTTATACGATAGAAGCTAAATCGTTACAAATTTTAAAATATAAAGGTATAAATTATTGCATAGTAAAATTTAGAGACTAAAAATAATTATTAACCTTTATTCTAATAAAAAGATATATATATTTTTTTTAGAACAATCAAACCACATAGTTTTAGAAATATTTTGTATAAATAATATAGGGAATGGGAAGAGAAAATGCTATAAACAGGTATTGAAAAGCGTAGGTAGACTTAGGAGGAAACAGAGAGAGAGGGGGCAGGAAGGCTACAATGGTAGGGGACCGTTGAGAGAGGAAAATAGTGTCTGACCACACCAACTCTTCAACTTTGTACTTTCAACAAATGAAACAACTAACTTTTCTTTTCTTTTCTTTTTTAACAATAATATTAATTTTTAGTTTTTCTTTTTTTTTATTTTAATAAATCTTAAATTCAATCTTTATTACTATTTTATAGTTTTTCTTTTATAAAAAAACTTTGATTATTATCTATAAATTTTGAAAACTATATTCACAGTTTCTAACCAAAAAAGTATTATTATTATAATTATTATTATTTTGTTAATTTAAAACAAATAACTAAGTATATTGATTAAAATGAATAAAAAACAAGAAGAAAAGGTAAATAATAATAATTAGAAAAAGAAAAAGAAAAATAAAAAGAAAAGATATTGCCAGTTATATTCTTCTATCCATACAGAATCCTTGATTAGACATGAGCATGTCCTGCCGTTTGGCTTTAGTCAAAAAGGACGGTTGTCTTTTCCTGGCCCCACCTTCTTCCTTCTCTTTCTCACGCGCTCCTACTCCGCGCGTCTCCTTCACACCCCCATCAGCTTTCTTTTTCCTTCTCTTCTCTATTATACTCGCAGTCTAAAGTTTAATTTGAAATCGGGGAAATTTCGATTCTACCCCATTTTTTCAAATTTTTCCCAAAATCTTGGATGATTTTATGGGGCTCCTTTAATCATGTTTTCGTTACCGGTTTTTAGTTTCTGTTTTTTATTTTTTAGAAACAAACTTGATTGATAATTACTTTTATTTTTTTTTTTTTCAACTCATCCCACTTGAGATAATTTTCTTGGACATTTTCGATTCTTTTTAAGAATATATTTTTTATTACATTTCTTTATTTTTATTTTTACTTTATTAATTTTATTATTTACAAAAATACTTCTCCCATATTTATATTATATTTTATTTTTGAATTTTAAAATTCTTCAATATTTAGATTTATAGATTATTTTAATTTTCAATATATATATTAATTTGTTTATAGAGAAATTATAGCATATAAAAGAAAGCTATAATTTAAAAATATAGCACATCCTTATAATATTTGTAAATATAGCAAAGGTTGATTCCTATTTTCTCTCACCCCTTCACTCCTCTATCCAATCTTCTTCCTCTCTCTCCGATTTTCTCTCCCAATTTCTCAGTCTCCCCAATTTTTCTCCTCCTCTCACTCCTCTCTCCCACCTTCTCCCTCTCCCACCCCAATTGTTATCCCCTTCTCTCTCTCCCTCCCACTCACAATTTTATCTCCCTCCCTCCCTCTCCTTTATCAAAAAACTAACTTTTTACTTTAAAAACACAATTTTATCTCCCTCTGTCTCCCTTATAAAAGTATCTATCTTTTTACTTAAAAAGTAATTATTATTATTTTTATTTTTAAAAAAATAGACGAGTTGGAGTCTCAGACCCAAGATTTGAGAGTTCGTAATCATCATCATAATTTTTATTAGTGTCTTAACTATTTTATATTTGAAATAAAACGATAAATATAAATACCAAATGAAAACGGATTTCAAAAAAGCAACTTTTTTAAATTATTGACTTTGCACATTTTTTAGAACTGTTTTTTAAATTTGGAAATAAGAAACAAAATAATGATCTTATCAAACAAAGTTTGTTTCTCAAAAAATGAGAAGTGAGAACATTATTAAATGGGCCCATATTTTTTTTTAGGAGTTTAAAAGTATGAAGTCTTTTTGGTAATAAACTATTATCATTGATAGCCTATGATATCACTAATAGACTAAGTCATAGTCTATCAGTGATATGCTTCTATCATTGACAAACTAGTTCAATTAGTGATAAAAGTCTATTCCTTATAGACTTATATCAATTAATGTATAATAATTTATTAGTAAATACTTAGTTCAAACTAAAAGTCCAAAACTATAAAATCTATTAGTAGCTATCAGCAATAGACTTCTATTATTATAACGTAATAATAGAAGGCTATCGATGATATTCATTGATATACATATTATTATAACGTAATAATAGAAGGCTATCGATGATATTCATTGATATACTAATGTCTTATTGAACGTAAAAAATATAAATTTGGCAATTCTAGTGTTTAAAATCGATAATATTTTTAATATAACTTAGGTAGATACCAATTATATCTTCATATTAGTGATTTGACTTAGGTCGATATCAATGACATCAATGATATTAGTGATAAGATTTAGGCAGATATTAGTGATATCCATGTATCAGTAATATCGATTATCAATGATATTAATGATATAACTTAGGTATATATCAATGATATCCATGTATCAATAATAGATACAAAGTAAATATTAGTGATATCCTTATATGAATAATAGCCATGATATCATTGATAGCCTTAATTTGAAAATATTATTGATTTAAGTGATATATCTTAGGTAAAAACATCAATGATATGACTTAGGTAAATATCAATGATGTGATATGACTTAAGTAACTATCAGTGATATTCGTGTATTTGTAATATTAATATCAATGATCAATGATAGTAATGGTAAACCTTAGGTAGATATTAGTGAAATCTATATATCAGCAATAATTGTGTATCAATATATTAATTATCAATGATATCGGTGATAAAACTTATGTAAATATCAGTGATATTCATGTATCATTGACATCAAACTTAATATTTCTCGAATTGAAAGCTATCACTAATAACAAATTATAGCACATTTTTCAAATTGAAGGATATAATTGATAACACATTTTTCAAATTAGATTATAATATATTTATATTTTATTTTAATTTTAAATTTCAAAATTCTTCAATATTTAGATTATATATTATTTTAATTTTCAATATGTATATTAATTTTTTTATATTTCAAATCTCAACTCCTAATGTGGACACTTTTTTCTTTTATATATATATATTTTTTTTTGCTATTTACAAAAATAATTCTACTACATAATTTGGGTTATTTTTAAATATAGCAAAAGAATCCAAAATATTTACAAATATAACAAAATTTTATTGTTTATTTGCAATAGATCGTGATGGGCTACTATTTGTGTCATGATAGACATAGAGGGTAGTCTATCACGATCTATCGCAGATAGACTGTGATATTTACTATTAATTATAAATATTTTCATCAGTTATGCCACTTAAAATAATTTTTCATATATTTTTTAATTTTAAAATTCTCCAAAATTTAGATTGATATATTATTTTAATTTTCAATATGTATATTAATTTTTTTTAAAGTTCAACTTTTAAGTATTAAATTTTGCAATATGTATATTTATATATTATTTTAAATCTAATATTTTTAATATATTTGAAACCGAGTAGAATTTTACAATGTATAAATTTTGTTGACTAAGACATTCATTTAATTTAACTTTAATATCTAACAACCCAACATTTACATAATTATATAATTAAGTTGGATTCGACTCGATATCATTTAAGACAAATGAACCAAGTTAGAGATGAGATTGTCAATCAAATTTGGGCAACATATGAAGTATACAATACAACTTTGTTATTATATTTAGTTGTCATTAAAACTTTACTTCTATAGATAACATAAACTTTTTTGATAATATCTTCTTCCATGTTTAATGTATGACATAACTTCTTTTTTTTTTTTATTTTTTTGTTAAAAAAAATAATAATAAGAAACAAGAAACAAGAAACAAGAAATAGGTATCAAACAAATTTATGTTTCTGTTTCTGTTTCATTTTTCCAATAAACAAGAAACAAGTATAATTATCAAATATAGTTCTATTTCTTGTTCTAAAAAATAAGAAACAGGGAACAGGGAATGAAAAATAGGTTGGGAACGTTATCAAACGGGCCCCTATATATTTTTTCTTTGCAAGTGGATATGGTTAGCTCAATAGAAGTTTTTTCAATTCTTGATTTTGTGTTGATTATAAGAATTGCATAATTTTGCACTATAATGCATAATTGAATCGATATAAGTTTTATTTTTTCACCATCCAAAGCCATTTCTAAGAAAATAAAATTAAAAAAAAAACATATATTTATTTTTAACTTCATTCAAACTTTTTCCATTGAATTTGCACATTATTTTACCTCAAAATTGAATTGATGTTTTTTTTTTTTTTTTTCTTAACCTTGCAAAGCTCTCATTTCCAAGAAACCAAAATTGAAGAGAATAACATATATTCATTTTTAATTTCATTTATACCTTTTTCATTGAGTTTTATATGCAAATATCTCATCTCCTTTAATTTTGTAGTTAATTATCAATATTTGATATTATTTTTTAATTATTTTTTTATTTTTTTTTTTTTTTCTTAACCTTGCAAAGCTCTCATTTCCAAGAAACCAAAATTGAAGAGAATAACATATATTCATTTTTAATTTCATTTATACCTTTTTCATTGAGTTTTATATGCAAATATCTCATCTCCTTTAATTTTGTAGTTAATTATCAATATTTGATATTATTTTTTAATTATTTTTTTATTTTTTTTTTTTTTTCTTAACCTTGCAAAGCTCTCATTTCCAAGAAACCAAAATTGAAGAGAATAACATATATTCATTTTTAATTTCATTCAAACCTTTTTCATTGAGTTTTATATGCAAATATCTCATCTCCTTTAATTTTGTAGTTAATTATCAATATTTGATATTATTTTGTAATCATTTTTCTATTTTTTTTTAAATTTTGCTTTCACATCGACGTTTACATAGATATTTACAATATACAATATACATCTAAATGTTGTCTTACTTTATAGAAATGATGATTAAAAATGGTAAATTATAGTCTAATTAAGTCACAATAAAAGTTTCATTAATTTATTATAACAATTTCCATCTATTCCAAGTTTCCTGAAATTTCCATCAATATCGATATTTCCATCAATTTTTCTATAAAATTGGGATCTCGATAATTCCAATCAAATAATGAGCTTCCATTCTTCATTAAATTAAAACTTTCGATTTATCTATGTTACTGCAATCTTTGATAAGGTTGGTTAGCAGATGGTGGAAATTTTAGAGAAGAATAATTATACCTAGTTATAAATTTGGTCATTATAACACTTCCCATCTTAGAAACTAAATTTGAAATTTAATCGGAAAATTATGATATATTTTTTTCGAGAGTCAATTATAATGTTTCTTAGTCGGTTTAGTGGTTTCATGACATTATAATGCTTTACGAGGAAGATCAAATCCCACATGAGTGAGGGTGTATGAATGAATAGCCAACCAATGTAATTACAACCTTTCACATTTCACCCGCATAAAAATCAAATATAATTGAAAGGTGATTTTTTGTTGGTTGAGGCTTTTTATTTGCATTTATTCCTTTAATCTAAATTAATATTTTGTGTGGATGGTGGGCTAGTATTAACCAACGAAGATTGTTATTCAAAAAAATTATACTACTATAGTAATACATATACCTTCATCACAGTAAAATAAGTATTGAAAATGGTGTAGAACACATAACTACATCTTAACTACATTCTAGTATTTTAAATATATATATATATATCCATATGTAACATATACTCTAGCTAAACTAGTTAAATTATTGCCTAACACAAACTTATTTATAATTTTTGTCAGTTTTAACATAAATGTTCAATTTCATAAAATTAAACTCTACACTTAGATAGGTGTTTGATAAATTCTGCCCTCTATTCCATTTTTGATATTTCACCCATTAATCTTAATTTTAAAAAAACGTAAAATTATTCATAAACTCATTTAGGTTCTATCACACCAAGTTTTGCATAATCTAAGCATGGTTTAAGTAGTCATTAGTGTTCCCTTATATGTTGTTGTTGATTCGGAAAAAAATATCCTTCCATTTGTAATGTAATATTGTCAAAGGTATTAACACGTTCTAGTTTCTCATGGTAGTACATGTTTGGGAGTGCTTTTAAAATCGTCAAAATCACTTTAATCAATTTGTTATTTTTAAAATCACTCTAAACCACATTCTTAATCAATTAAACTTAATTTAACATCAAATTTTATACTTTTAAATGCAATTTTTATATAATCAAAATTAGTTTAAAAAGATTGAAAACATGTTTCATAGTGATTTTGAAGATGACAAAAGTGATTTTAACCATTTTAGAATCACTCTCGAACATTTCTTTAGTAATTTTCATTTTTTACATTTCTCAACAATATTCATTTTGGTGGTAAATATTAAAATTAGTTGATTAAACTTTTGTAACTTTCTAGTTGCATATCGACATAAATTTGAGTTGTATGAGTTATACGCATGTTGATCAGGATTCCACATTGGAAAGATAAGAAGTCCTCACAATCTTTAAAACATATATGGACTACTTCTCCCATCATCAATCGGTTCTGAGATTGGAGTCTCACATTTATCTAATATATGATAGCTCATGGAGTCCAAATGCATGTTTAATTAAAAAAAAAAAAAAAATTGAGATCATACTTAACATTAATGATGAATTCAAACAGACACCATCTTAAGATGTATATTGATGATTCCTTTGAAAAGATAAGGAGACATCACAAATATTTATAACATACATGAGCTACTTTTCCTCTTGCCAATTAATTTTACGATTAAAGTATTGGAGCTCATGCAATCCAAAAAAGTATTAAGTTAAAAAAAAGAAAAGAACATTTTAATTTAATCACATGGAGAAGAACATTTTTATTTAATCACATGGAGAACATTAGTTTAAATGGTGGGAGTAGTGGGAAAAAAGGTAGAACTAAGTGAAACCAAAATAAAAGAAGAAAGGTGGAAATAAATGCAGTAAGGCAGAACAGAAGGATATTGGAAAGTGAAATTGGGAGTAAATGCAGAGAGGGGTTGGGTATGGCCATATAAGGTCTATCTAATATAGAATAGGGAAAAACAAAATCTTAGCATTAAATATAAATATATATCAGAAATTGACAAAGCATAGCATTTGGTTGGCTGGGCAGGTGTAGTTTTAACTTCAGTTCTCTCCAATTTGCAATTCTAATTAATTAAACCATTCTGTTCAAAACTTATAAATAATATTTAATTTCAAATTAATTAATTAATTAATTTATTTATTATTATTATTATTATTTTAAATTTAAAACAAGTAGTAGGTAGAATAAGTTTTGAAGTGGGGGAGGCTGTAAACTGTAAATGTAGCTTGACTTGAGAGTGTTGTATATTATTTAATGCAAATAGTGATTAAGGTAGTCAGATTCCCCCAAAAATAATAATAAAATAAAAATAAATAAATAATAATAACAATTAATAAATTAATGAATTTAATGTAAGTGTGTAAGCAGTGAGTTGTTGGCTAATTCCTAAACAGAGTTGGGCAGTAGAGGTAAAGAAGGTACCACCCAGGCAGCCATGGGACTGAATTTAGTCCTTTTACTGTTAGCCTTATCTTAGGCTGCATTTTAAAGTACTGATTTTGACATCTCAATCTAACCCCCATCTTCCACATCTTTTTTTAATAATAATAAAAAAATAAACCAATATATTTATATGTACTCCTAACACAAATCCAAATATATATATTATATATATTAAAAAAATTAAATTATGCTCAGTAGCTTGTGAAGTTGGTCAACTCTTGATAATTAAAGTTGGTCAGCACGAGTTTTTTTTCTTTTTTCCTTTCTTTTTCTTTTAATTTAGTGACGAAATGTTGATGAACCTAACTTGGCTATCACTCTATTCTGATGATCACCTCTACCCAACGCAACTCCAACTATCAACTCTGACAAAGGATATCTCATTCGACCAACTCTGTCGACCATCTTCATGTGTATCAATTTCTTTTTTTTTTTTTTAAAAGAACTATATGTATCCTTTTCTTTTCATATTTGAGCGTATATTAAAGTTGAAATTATCAATGTCAATGTCAGTAGATATATTGTGTATCAGGAATATTCTTAAAAATTTAGTAAGCTTTTTAATAAAATTATAAAAAAATATTATTTAAGTCATGAACCAACATTTTAAGTCATAAACTAACATTTTAAGCATGCACACACTAATAATAATTAAGTGAAAATTATTGTAATACAAGATAAGACTCACTTAATTTAAAAGATAAAAAATTAAAATCTAATTAAAACAAAACATGCTAAATATTTAATGTTGACAGTGAATTAGCATAATTATTTAAACCATTTATTATCATTATACCATCCCAAAAAAGAAAAAGATGTTCAAAATATGTATCAGAGTTGTAGAACTAACTTGAGGCTCATTAAAATTAATAACGCTTAAATAAGAATAATTGGTAGTAGCATATATTCTTGACCTAAAGTCAAAGAAAAAGAGAAATTTCAATTTTTAGTTCTAAAGCTAGCAAATGGATTGCTTGAAAAACGAATTTGATCTTTGTACTTTGAGATCTTAATATAGTCTATATACTTTCAATAAATTTTAAAAAAATAAATACTATTAGCGAGGCTTATTTAGGTCGTGTTATAAATGCATTGGCTAAATCTATTGATGGCCGAGGTGAAATTTTATCTTTTGACTTTCGGTTACTGGTATCTGAGCAATTCTTCCCGTTGCTTTTACAGAACTTCCCTCCTGTATCAGCAAACCATCACCCATTAATACAACACCAACATTATTGATTATAAATTTAGAACTATGTCTATAGTACCCTCCTCAAATTCTACTAATTCACCTGCCATTACTTCATCAAGACCATAAATACAAGCAATGTCGTCGCCTACTTGAAGTACAGTACCAGTATTTGTAGAATCGGTATGGCGACCCTAGAGAGGGGAGGGTGAATAGGGTTTATTAAAACTAATTTAAACTTTTTACTAATATGAGTCCAATTAAGTGAATAAACTCTTTGCAAATAAGTAGTTTAAACAACATTTTTTATGCAAGCAAATTCACTTTGAATTAAACAAGAAATTAACAATCACATTTTAAAGCACCCTGTTTAATTCTAATAAAAAGATTGGTAATGAAAATAGAAATTTAAGAACAACCAATTTGAGCAATTAATTTCAAGAATTAAAAATTGCAATTAATTTCATGCAATAAAATATAGTAACGAAAATTAATTACAAAAATAAATTAGGAGAGGGATAGAGAAAATGACACTGTGAATTTTATAGTGGTTCGGCAAAACCGGCCTACGTCCACTTCCCAATCTCCTATTGGGTACTTCACTAGAAGTCTTTGACTCTTTCCACGGCTTAGAGTCGAACCGCTACAACGTTCTTTTTCCAGGCGCAAGAACAAACCCGATCCTTTCCACGGTTAAGGATCAAACCGTTACAACAACTTTTTTTCTCGGGATCAAGAGCCAACCCAAACAAAAATTTGGAAAAACAAAGAGCACACTTGACAAACTCTCTAAATAGAGTGGATTTACAAGTTTAAGCACTTCACAAATAAATTCTCACAATATAATATATCTCTCTCAAGAATAAGATGAAAAGAAGAAAATTGAAGCTTGGAGAGAGAGCAACAATGGTGGCTTGGTGAATTATGGAGGATTGAAAATAATAAGAGTTGTTGTAAAATTTTGGAGAAGATGAAGTGTTTAAAAAAAAATGAAAGTAGGTGAAAACCAAATTAATTTGAACCATTATATCTATTTAAAAGAAAATTAAATTGTGGAAATTTAAACTTAACTAGCCGTTAGACATAAAAATATATAATAATATTAAATTCATCTTCTTTTTAAATTCACTTTCTTTTTAAGATCATTTTCTTTTTAATATCAATCCAAAAATAAAAAACCCACCAATTGTCACTTCTCCATTGCTCCAAGTGACACCTTGCAATTGTCTACTTTGATTAAAATAATCTGCCACGTCATTAGCTCGGGATTTTTCCATTAAGCTTGTTTTGGTCATATCTTCTTCGTCTGAACTCCGATTTGAGTGATTCAAATTGCCTTGGAACCGTTGTTCCAAGCTCCACACAATGGACACTTTATCACACTCAGATAGTTAATAAATAAAATCATATTTGTTATCATCAAAGCACTAATTAATCAATCCATTAAAATTAATTAATTTGAGATTAAGGACCAAAAAGCCAACAGTATTTACAATTTGACTTCTCTATTATATTGCTCAGTACATTCACAGATAATATTACTAATTTCATTTGCTCGAATGGTTACCACGAAATAGTATTTCGTAAGTTTATTGTTATTTTGTTTAAAAAAACACAAAAATATTTATAAGCATTACATTAATTAATTTTAAAAATGTATTCACGTGAGGGTTATTCTTACATGAAAATAATTATTATTTAATGAATTTCTATACAATTATGCGTATGATTGTTGATTATAAAAATAGTATTTTTTTCTACATCAAGTGCAATAGTTATATGTAGAAAATTGTAAAATATATTTGAAGTTCTTGAGTTCACATCCTTGTTAAAAAGTTGGGAGAATATTTGTGTACAATGGTGGAACAAAATGTGTCATGAGCAATTCATACTTTTTAGGTTATTAAAATGTACCAAATACCTATAACTCAATTCAAGTAACTTAACTTGGCATCCCAAACAAGCAAACACATATAATTATTATCAATTCAACCTAACGTAACAATACACCATTATGTTTAATTTTATCAAATTAGATCTTAAACATTAGATACTGTTGTAACTTTTGTCTTGTAGAGGTGTTTGGCACAGAGTTAGGAGGAGTGGGACTCCACTCATTGTTTGATACATAGAGTTTGTAGATCTTATGACTTAAAAATATTTATTTTATGCTTTATTAATTCTTTATAACACGGAGTACACAACTTTACAACTCCAACCATAGACACTCTCTTATTGTGTGTTCATTTGTTGTGTGTTCATTTGAATAATTGTTAAAGATCATGTATGTTAAGTGTAAGATGTGAAACTGATTAGATTCACCAGAAATACACTACTAGTAATGAATTTTTAATTTTTTTTTCCTAGTTTCTTGAAGTTGAGAGTTTTTGGGAATGCATTATATAGTTGATTGATATTTGTTAGGAACGTTTCGTTTTCATTGAGACTAAGAGAACGGTCTAAATTTGCAAGTGGGTGAAATAGAAGGATTAATATAAATTCCAAACGAACAAGACTTTTCTTTCTTTTCTTTCTTTCTTTCTTTCTTTTTACCTAAAGAATGGCAAGACTGAACCAAATATAAACTTGGTTATAATTTTATATATTTGAAAAAAGCTAAAATGAAAAAAAAAATATATACATGTAGGATTGTCAGGTTTTGAATTAAGTATGTGTTTAATTTGAATAATAAGTTAGGGGTATATGTACACGTAGGATTGTCAAGTTTTGAATTAAGTATATGTTTAATAACAAAGTCTATCACTGATAGGAATTTATTACTGATAGCATGCACTCAGGTAAAGTGAGGGCAATTTAATAATTTTTGGGATTTTTTGAAAACTAATTTGGAAATTATTTTTTAATTTCGATAGATTTGCATATTTTTGCATTGTTTTACTATTTGTGTAATTAGTCCTTTCATTTATTTGTTTATTTATTTTTGGATGTTTATTTATTTTTGGAGAACCTAACTATGTGATTGCTTATTTTTTGAAGGATGCAAAATTCAAATGATAGGACCTATAATATAAGTGTATATCTTATTGCAATAGAAGTGATGAACAAAAAAAAAAAAAAAAAAAAAAAATAAAAAAAT
>QLSR01000419.1:451379-467819 GCA_031780015.1 Citrullus colocynthis | reverse complement strand
AAAAAAAAAAAAAAAAAAAAACAATAAAAAAATCTTATTGCATTACAAATTTATTCCGAAATGGATGTTCTATTTAAACTATATAATTCTTTTGTACGGTTACAAGTTCCAAACCGTACTTTGATACATGATAATTATTTGATTTTTACTCTCGGGTTTCCGCCCTAGAACCTCATAATCATGTAATAATAAATGGATAATATTAAAACACGGAATTATATATATAAATATTTTGGTTGTTTTTAAATATAGTAAAATTAATCAATTTATTTACAAATATAGCAAAATATTACAGTATTCACTGATAGACTACTATTATCTATCATTGTCTATTCGTGATATACACTAATAGATGTCAATCGTTGTCTATCAATAATAGATAGTGACATTTTGCTATATTTGAAAATATTTCATACAGTTTTGTCATTTAAAATAATTACCCTATATATTTTGAGAAGAGCATCAAATCAAATTTAAAGAAAGTAAATATGATTAAATAATTTGTGTTTCAGTGAAAGCAAGCCTAACACAACTGGTGGAATCTTTCGGCAACAGGAACAACCTTTTGTATGTGGGATAAATCAACCTGGATCTTTCTTCTTCTTCTTCTTTTATTGAAGCCAAGTGGGTGACCCCTCCTCGAGGTTCTTTTAAGGTGAATTTTGATGCGTCTATTAGAAGTCGTGATGTGGGTCTTTGAGCTATTGTGCATGATTCCAATGACGAATCTTTGATGGTTTTGGAGAAGACATAACCTTTTATTGGTTCTGTTGAGATTGTTGAGACTATGGGCTTCTATGAAGTTATCTCTAAGGCCCTTGAGGTTGGTATTCTCCCATTTAGGGATGAGATTGATTCCCTCATTCTCTAGAATCTTTTGAATGGATCTTCATGTTGTGGTAGCGAGATTCAGTATTTCGTGGACTCCTTGCACATGGCATTCCAAGGTTTTTCATTTGTTAATCACAATTCCAAATTTGTTGTGCCCGAGTTTGCTATACACGTCCACATACATCGACTAACATCCATTTGGCTTGAAAATCACCCACCATGGGTGGATTCCAGACTAAACATCGATCGTTGGTTTTTCCTAATTTGTTGTTTCTTGTTTGTTTTGGTTAAAAAAGAGAGAGAGAGAGAGAGAGAGAGAGAGAGAAAAAAAAAAGAAGAAAGAAACTGACGGATGTGTTTGTTGAAAAAATGTTGATAGTTGGCTTTTCCTAATTTTGGTCTTTGTTGATAGTCAAAAAATGTCAATAAAGACCTTTGTTGATGGCCAAAAAACATTAATAAAGCCTCTGTCAACAAAATCTGAACGTCAACAAAAGTGATTTTCTTGACGACTAAAAAACGTCAACGAAGACTCTTATCGTACTAGTCCCTGTTGCTCTAAAAAACGAAAAGAAAAAATAGTCATGTTATCGAATCCCGCTACCCATATTGCACTAAAAAAAAGAAAAAGTATGTATAATTTGTATTATAAACTATTTATTTAATGACAAATAATTTATATAAAGACTTCAAAGGAAAAAGTATGTATCGAATTACCACTAAACTTATGCCCACTTTGACTTGCACGTTGCATAAATTAAAACTCTAAACTTAATAATTGTATAAACTAAAGTTCTAATTTTCACAAATAAATCAATTCAAACAATTGGTTAGGTTAGCATAGACTCATAATTATTTTCAATATAGACTTTACTTTACTAAATAAATTATTCAAATAATACCATTAGTTATCCTCTCGAATCTTACCAAAGTGACAAAAAGATCTTTAATAAGTTAAGAAAATAGATGAATAAGATAAGATGGAAACTCGCTCGTATTAATGAATATAGGTGTTACCTTGATTCCACACATTTCTCACATTTCTTTTGTAAACCCTACCTTCATTTCTAAGCACTTAATCTAAATACGTAAGATCGTTGTGGACTTATTTGTTTTGATTTAAGAAAAGTGTCATTGGTCGAACCGAAGTAAAGAGATACTAATATGGATTTTGTGTTATGGCTATTATTGTGTAATTACTAATAATGAAGGTTGTAAATAAAAAATAAAAAATAAAATAAAAAAGAAAGAAAAGAAAATGGAAGCTAGTGGAGGGTTGTCGGCTAAGGGGTGTAACTCGGTTTAAAGCTTAAGTTGCCGACTGAATTTTCATTTTTCAAACTGATAACCGACTAAATCCACAGCTAAGAATCGAGGGGAGGAAGAAGAAGAAGTCTAGGGCAAATTGGAGTGGAATTCTAGTTGAATTCCTGGTGAAAATGAAGCTAAAACAGTTTGGTGTTTGCCCAATCTGCGCAAGGTCTGGTATTTGAAGGATAGCGAGTTGTAGAGATTGAGTTTAGGGATGAAAATTTGAGGGCGAAGTAAATTTGGATTATCTGCGAACGAAGAGAAGTTAATGTCACATCCCCTCTTAGATTACCCTCCATGACCTAAGAGGAGATGTGAGGGTAATTTGGGAAGAGGTGTGACAAGTTGGTATCAGAGTAAAAGAGTCTTGGGAGGTGGATCATGCATTGTAGTGTAGGAACATGTATTTCTATCAATTAATAATGTTATGTCATAATATTGGAAACATGCCACATCAAAGCAGGCGAGGTAGATAAGCAATAGTCGGAACTCCTGAAGCTACTGGGAGTTGTGGAGATATGTCTGAGGGTGAATCCAGTCATCCTCAAGTTGGGGTCACTGTTGAGGATCAAATATTCTCTAGAATTGCTGAAAGGTTGGCTGCAGGTATTGGATTAGTGCAGTCAAACCCTAAAAAGAAATATGGTATTGAAAGATTGAAAGCTTTAGGTGCTACCACCTTTGAAGGCACCGTAGATCCTGCTGAGGCAGAGGCATGGTTGAATTTGATTGAAAAATGTTATCGTGTGATAAGGTGCCCTGATGACAGGAAGGTAGAATTGGCGGAGTTTCTGCTCCAGAAGAGGGCGGAAGATTGGTGGAGAGTTATAGAAAGCAGGAAAGGAGAAATAAAAGAAATAAGTTGGAATGAGTTTAAAAAAGCATTTCAAGATGTTCAAGAGCATTCCGTGATGCCAAACAGAATGAGTTTCTTAAACTGGTACAGGGACCGATGTCAGTGTGCAGAGTACGAGAAGAAATATATTGAGCTGTCTAAGTATGTCACTGCAATTGTTGCTGATGAGATTGATAGGTGTAAAAGGTTTGAGGAAGGCCTACGGGAGGAAATTCGTACTCCTGTGACCGCTAGTGCAGAATGGACAGATTTTTCCAAGCTGGTAGAGGCGGCTATGCAAGTTGAAAGAAGTCTAGTTGAAAGGAAGATGGAAGGTGAATCATTTAGAAGTGGATGTGTAATCCACTCGTCAAGTGCTGCACAGGGGCAGTCTGGTAGAAGATTTGTTTCAGGTGTGTCTAGTAGAGGAAATTTTAAAGCTAGATTAAGTGGACAGGCTACTTCTAAGGCCAATACAGGAGGATGTATGTGGAGGCAAAGACCAAGAAGTTTCAGTGGTCCAGTACAGTCAATGGGAGGTTCCCGAGGTCGACAACCTGGTGAGTCCACAGCTAGTTCGGCGAGAAAACCGTTATGTCTCACTTGTGGAAAGTATCATTGGGGACAGTGTAGGGATCGAACTAATGAATGCTATAACTGTGGACAAACAGGTTATTTTAGACGAGAGTGCCCCCAGTTGATGTAGGAAGTTAAGTCTGAACAGAGAGCTGCTTCACATGCAGTTAGTCAGTTACAAAGACCTGCTGGAATTGGTGGTGAGGGAATCAGTGGATTGAGGCAGAAAGGATCTACAGGACGACCAAGACAGCAAGGCAAGGTCTTTACCATGACATAGCAAGAAGCTGATGATGCTCCTAATGTTGTTACCGGTACACTTCCTATCTGTCACATTTTTGCCCATGTTTTATTAGATCCTGGAGTTAGTCATTCTTTTGTTGCTAGCATGTTCTCTGTGAATATTGATAGTAAGCTAGAACCTTTGTTTGAGGAATTGTTTATTTATACCTCTGTTGGCGATGTGCTTGTGGCTAGTAACGTGTATAGAAATTGTGTGGTTGAGATTGATGGTGTAACCATGACAGCAGATTTGATTCCGTTAGATATCCAAGAGTTTGATGTAATATTTGGAATGGATTTCTTGTCTAAATATCAAGCCACCATGGATTGTTTTCGAAAGGAGCTTGTATTTAAAGGGTTCGAAGGGACTGAAGTTATTTTTAGGGGAGATACAAAAATTCTCCCTACCTGTATGATATCTGCTGTTAAAGCTAGGAAATTGTTAAGCAAGGGTTGTACAGCATACCTTGCACATGTTGTGGATACACAGGTTAGTTTCTTGTAATGCCTTTTGGGTTAACTAATGCTCCAGCTGTATTCATGGATCTCATGAATCAAATATTCCACCCGTACCTTGATCAGTTTATTATAGTATTTATTGATGATATACCAGTGTACTCTGAAAGTAAAGAGAAACATGCTGAACACCTCAGAATAGTATTACAGACATTGCGTGACCAAAGGCTATATGCTAAGTTCAGTAAGTGTGAATTCTGGTTTAATCGTGTTGTATTTCTGGGTCATGTAGTATCAGTTGAAGGAGTAAGCGTGATCCACAAAAGACTGAGGCTATAGTTAAGTGGGATCAACCCACTACCGTGACAGAAGTTCGTAGTTTCCTAGGCTTAGAAGGTTATTATCGTCGATTCGTGGAAGGATTCTAAAAAATAGCACTTCCATTAACGAGTCTAACCAAGAAGAATGCCAAGTTTGAATGGACTAATGAATGTGAATGGAGTTTCCAAGAGTTAAAGAAAAGACTTGTGACAGCACCAATATTGACTTTGCCTACTTTTGGTGTGGAATTTGAGATTTATTGCGATGCATCACGACAAGGTTTAGGTTGTGTGCTTATGCAGGGAGGAAAGGTAGTTGCATATGGGTCAAGATAATTAAAGAAACATGAATGCAACTACCCCACACACAACATAGAATTAGCAGCTGTTGTGTTGGCCTTAATGATTTGGAGACATTGTTTATACAGAGAGAAATGTCATATCTTAACTGATCATAAAAGCTTGAAATATATTTTTGATTAGAAGGAATTGAACTTAAGATAGAGAAGATGGGTGGAGTTGATCAAAGACTACGATTGTACGATAGAATACCACCCTGGGAAGGCTAATGTTGTGGCTGATGTGTTAAGTAGAAAGTCAAGACAAGCTAAGACTTCACTGAATGCTATTGGTGAGGAACTAGTAAAGGAGCTAAAAAGCTTGAATGCATTATAGTTAATGGATAAATCAAGAGGTTTATTTGCACACTTTCAGGTGAGACCCACTTTGGTGGATGAGATTGTTAAAGGCCAAATAGAAGACTCTATACTCAGGAAAATAGCAGAGGAGGTGAATTTTAAGCAGAGAACATATTATGATATAAGGAGTGATGGAGCCTTACCGAAACAGGGAAGGTTATGTGTTCCTAATGATTTGACATTGAAAAGTGCTATTATGGAGGAAGCTCATAGTTTGGCATATGCGATGCATCTAGGAAGCACAAAGATGTACAAAACTTTGAAAGAGTATTATTGGTAGCCAGGAATGAAGCGAAAAATTGCAGAATGTGTGGTTAGATGTTTGATTTGTCAACAAATTAAGCCAGATAGACAAAGACTAGAAGGACTTTTGAACCCACTTCTCGTCCCTGAATGGAAGCGGGAGCATATCACTATGGATTTCTTGTTTGGTCTTCCTAAAACCCCGAGTGGTTATGATGAAATATGGGTAATTGTTGACAGATTTACCAAGATTGCACGTTTCCTGCTAGTAAAAGTGACTTTCACCTTAGATAAGTTGGCCAAGCTATATGTTGATAGAATAGTAAGCCAATCTGGGGCTCCCGTGTCTATCATTTCAGATAGGGATCCAAGGCTCACATCTAAGTTTTGGCCAAGTCTACAACAAGCATTGGGAACCAAGGTAAGATTTAGTACAACTTTCCATCCTCAAACTGATGGACAATCAGAAAGAACTATTCAGACCTTGGAGGATATGTTACGTGCTTGTGTACTACAATTTAAGGGAAGTTGGGATACTCATTTGTCATTAATGAAATTTGCCTATAATAACAGTTACCATTCTAGTGTTGGGATGACACCTTGTTGCCTCATAACTTGTTGCGCACAAAGTGGATTAGATGTTATAATTTCAGTACAAAGTTTGCGTAGAGAATTACTCAAGTATGATCATTAATTAGCAAGTTTTCCTATAAAAGCCCAAGTGTAAGCTTCTATAGGTTTCCTGGTGAGTTTAGGGTCGAACGCAGGGATTTGTGATAAATTAGGCGTTGAGACTAGATACATGTATTATATTCAAGAGTTTTATGTACCTAAAACTATACATAAAGAATAAATAAAATTTCCTACAATTAACAAGGTGAGGTGAAAGCAGAGAATGTTAGTCAAATATTATTCAGAGTCAGATAGCATGCGTTGAGAATAACGGTGCAACCATGCGATAATAATAGAGTTAACACAGGAGCTAGTTGTTACTTAAGCATATCTAAGTATATTTACATACCTACAAACTTTGGGTTTGTGAATCCATCTCTCGATGTTCTGACGCCACATTAATCATATCTCTAAGTAGCATGGTAAGTTTGCGTTGGCAAAAGATGAACTACATCTGTGAACCTCATCTAGTTTTGATAAATGCTAAAGATTAACCATCTACTCTCTCAAGCTAGACAATTGTGCTTGTTAAATTTGTTTGTCAGACAAAGCTATGCAAGCTAATAATATGCATTAATCAAGATGTAACATACTTAGTATTGCTTAAGAAAAACTAGCTTCTAACATCTAACTCATTTAACATTCAAACAACATGGTGTAAAGTATTTAATATGGAAATGAATGGAAGATAATCGCCAATCGAACTTATATTAAGAAAATAAACCATTCTCTCGAATGTCATTAACAAAGCATAAGTAAGAAGAAGGAAAATGAAGATAGAACAGAAATGGAAGACGTCAAGCCGCCACTGGCAATGTCTTGCTTCATGGAGGCTTGAGATGGTTGCTATCTGATACATAAATGGCATAGGATGAAGGTTCTCACTCACTAGGAGATGACTCTGAAAATTCTCAGAATCTTTCTCACAGAAGAGCTTGAAATGGAGGCTGGTTATGGTGAGGGAGAATTTGTGCAGCGCTTTTGCCTCCTGAACTCCTTTCTCTCCTCCTTTGAATTGAGGAGTTTTGGGCTGTTTATAAGTGTCGGAAAGGTGAAATCATGATGACCTGACACCTTTGCATTAAATTCCATGCCTTGTTGTGTACACTTTTCACATCGTTAGCCCGTTGGTTTTGCCATGACTTGATAACGTGTATTCCTTTTGCATATTGACACGAAAGCTATTGCCCAAACGTCTGTATCTGCTTTTTCTTCTCAATGCATGGTCTTGACGCATGAGTTTTCACTTCTTTTGTTCTCGCAGCTTCCTTTCTGGTACTTGGGTTATTTGTGCTTCTTTTCTATTTAACCCTGCATTAAGAACAGAAAAACTCATATTTTTTCAGGTATATTCTTTTGTAAATGGTGCCAACGCATGGTAATACATATTACACAATTCAACTGCCAAAATCATGCATTTAGCCCTAAAGTTACTCTAATTAATTCAAATAGTGACTATAATAACTTGCATTTCTACAAGTTATCGCACCTTATGAGCCACTATATGGTAGACGATGTAGAACCCCTTTATGTTGGGGTGAAGTGGGAGAACGGAAGTTGATGGGATCAGAACTGGTACAAACTACATCGGAAAATGTTAAGCTTATAAGAGAAAAGTTGAAGATTGCACAGGATCGACAGAAAAATTATGCTGATAAGAGGCGAAGGGATTTAGAATTCGAAGTTGGTGATAAAGTTTTCCTAAAGTTATCACCATGGAAAGGAGTTTTTAGATTTGGAAAGAATGGAAAGTTGAGAAAGGTATATTGGGCCTTATGAGATTTTGGAACGCATAGGACCGTCAGCTTATCGACTGGCGTAACCTAGTGGAGTATCCAAAATACATGATGTATTCCATGTTTCTCTACTGAGGAAGTACATTCCAGATCCCACAGATGTTTTGGAGGCTCAACCTATTCAGCTAAATGAAGATTTGTCTTATGAAGAGGAGCCTGTGCAAATCTTTGATTGAAAAGAGCAAGTGCTAAGGTCAAAGACTATACCAATTGTTAAATTTTATGGAGAAATCACAAAGTGGAAGAAGCTACGTTGGAAAGTGAAGACCAAATGAAGATTAAATATCCTCATCTTTTCTTTGGATGATCTTACCTGAATTTCGAGGACGAAATTCTCAAAAGGAGATAATGAATCGTAAGCCTTAACCTTTATTTTCCTTAGCTTTAGCAAAATATAAAATTCATGGTTAAAAGTTTGGCTATGGTTGGCTTGAATGAGTAGGAAAGCATGTGGAATTCTAGTGCACTTTAAGTAATTATGATTTGGTATTCTTCTTTTTCCATTAACCTTTGCTAAGGAATAAAAGAGATGGAGTTAATGGTGTTGTAGTACAAGGAGGAGCGTTGGACTTAGGAAATTTTTGTGGAACATGAAGGGAAGCTTAAGTCAAAAGGTCAAAATTTAGAAATTATTTGGAAATTATGTGGGAAAATGTAAAATTAGGAAATAAATATTAAATTAAGTTAAAATGATTATTTAAATGGAAATTATATTTAATTTGGATGTTTAGGATAAGGAATAATGAAGAGGAGACACGTTGAAGCAAGCTGGTGAGTGGCTAAAGTTGATTGGTTGGTCTGAGCAGCAGCTTAGACTCTAAGCAAGCAGCTCAACTAACCCGATGGTTCTCCCGATTCCCTTGTGCTATTTTTACTATTTTTAGACTAGAGGAAGCTCTGTGAGTTAGGAAAACGACCTAGGGTTGTCGAAGGAATTTGAGGTCGGGAAGCTCGAGAAATTGTCAAAATACTGAAGGTTGTTGCAGAAACTGAGCAAATCAGACGAGTTAGCTTTGAGGAATTTTTCAAAGGTGCTCGAGAAGGTTTTTGGAGTTGAATTTTCTTGGTAAGCTAGTTAAGAGGTTAAACTTGAGTCCCATAGTTTTTATTTGATTTTTATTTGAAAGGAAATGGTGTTTTGGAGTTCTAAAAAATCGGGTTGGAAATAGGACATTGCTGGCCAAAGAGGCTGTTAGAGTTGCCCCACGCCCATGCCCAGCGCCCACGCCCTGCACTTGCCGACACCCCCTTGCCCACCTGCTGCTGCCCACCAAGGTTGCCTACGACCATTTTGGATAAATTTAGACATTTTTGGACCCAAATTGATATTTGTTTGAATTATTGGCCTACAAATGGAAAAATATGAATTTAAAGCTGATTTTTAAGTATTTTTGGAAATCTTGAGAATTTTGCAAAAAGGTCCCTAAAAGGGTAAAAATGATTGAAATGGTGGAAATTAGGCTTGATATAGACAATGTGGATGAAATGTAGTTAAGTGATGATTGTAAGGGCTTCAAGAAGAGGATTTAATGGCTTGTATTTCAGGTCATATTGAGGTTGGAAAAGCCTATAGACCCTGAGGAACAGGCCTGGATTATGAGTGACACCTTTCTTTCTCTGAAAACAATTCTATTTAAAATGTTTAGCCAGAATTTCTTATAAAATGTGATTTTATGATGATTTATTAAATGATAAGCATGATGGCTAGTTATATTTGATTTTATGGCATGAAAGACAAGTTTTATCTGTTTTCTACAAGTTTTTGAAAAACATGTTTATAAGATGCTATTTATTGAGAAATGCTCTGGAAAATGTTTTACAATGAACTGTTTACGCAAAGTATACCTGTTTCTAAAATGTTTTCTAAGGGACCCAATACCGAGGAACGTTGAGAAGGCATGTGGGCAACCCTGTGACTTTAAGGAGCTCAATGCTGAGGGACGTTGAGAAGACATTTGAGTTTCCTAGGGACCCAGTATTGAGGGACTCGGAGAATGTACTTGGGCATCCCGAGATAGTCCTATGTGCACATAGTGATTAATACGTTGTTGTGTTGAGATTACTCCACATCAGCTCAGGTTTTCGACGTTGGGTGTGTGGTTGCGCCACTTTAAGTGGTAACTACAAGTCTACGGGTCAAGTTATAATATAAGACGGTAAAGTCCGAATATCGTTCCACTAGAGATCCAATTTCGAAGGTTAAAGTTACTTAGCTATTCTAGAATCAAATCAATTTTATTTGAGGATAGGAATTTAATTTGTGAATTATGGAAAATACAAACTAAATAAGGAAAGTAATAAAGTGAGAAACACAAGAGTCAAAGAGAGTCCTAGGGTAATGAATCATTGTTTATTTCATCATGTAATATTATAGAATTCATGGATTTTATTGTAATTCATATGCCTAAGTCTAGAAACTTAATTCCAAGTTATTTTCTCTAGAAAACAACATTTTCTCATGCAACTCGATTGATTACTAATCTCTTGAAACCAATACAAATTACATGGCATTAGAACTAGTCTTTAACAACTTTTATTGTCAACCTAACTACTTTCGTGATAGATTAACAACAATTCATTGATATAGATCAAGTTAAATATACAATCTCTCAATACATCTAACCTAACATGTGAAGATAGTTAATCCAAAAGAATTAAACACAATAACAATGAAAAGTATAATCATTCCAGTAAAACCATGAAAGTCTACAATATCAACATGAGGTCATAAAAAATTCATCAAAAGCCTGACACTAAAGAGTTTAGCCACTCATAGCTTGAAGCAACATGTACAAACAATATAAACAAAGAAAGAGTGTAAAGAAAGAGAAACTCACCTAAAAAGAGGCTCTTGATTGAGGTAGCACCGTTACAATCTCCTTGGCTCTCATGTCGGAACTCGAACGGCACGACGACTCTCTTGAACTCTTTTCCTCTTCCTTGCAACTAACTCACTCTTTGAACTCTTTTATGAACTCTCACTTAATTCTCTCATTCTTGTGACTCTTTTGGTCTGTAATTTCGTGCTTTGATTGATGATTAGGGCTGCTAGAAATCCCAAAATTTATAGAGTTGGCCGCATAAAAACTTACCAAAAGTACATTATTTTTCATTTATGGAAACTGGCGCTGCGGCGCTAGTCTATAGCACAGAGAGCACCGCAGCGCTGTTGCTATGATGCGCAGACGCTGCTATCGGGTTTTAGCGCCGCGACGTTATCCCAATTTTGGCAACTTTGTTATCTTCTTCCCTTGTTCACTGTATTCTTGCTCGGTTTTGATATTTTGGTCTTTTCTTCTAATTTTCCTCATTTGAACTTGAAAATCACTAGCAAACAAGTGAAATCTAATATAAACTCCTTTAATTTGAGAGAACAGAAAGCACTTTTCAAGTGCTTATCAGTGTGTCGAGATTACTCCGCCCCAACCAAGGTTTGTTTTCGACGTTGAGTGTGTTGAGCCTTGCTCCACCTCGACTAAGGGAATTTTAAAGCAAAAGAAGGTTTGATGAGTTTGTAAACTGTATTAATGTAAAAGACCTAGCTTATGTTTTATTTCAAGGCTTAATATGAGTTTTATTCTAAAGTTATGTTTTCTCTATTATTGAGCATGATTTGGTTCTCGAGTTGTGTTTAAAATACTATGTCACTCATTGGGCATCCAACTCATGTTTTCCATGTTTTCTTTCCCACCCAGGTAGCGAAGAAGTTCCCGATGCTCAGCCTACTCAAGCTCGCCCTGCTTAAGTTTCGAGTTATCAGAAGATACTTTGCATTTCGATTGCTGTATGTGTAAATAACTTTGTGTATGTGACGTGTAGACATAGCCAACTAGTAGTTGGGATGTTAGATTGGTTATTGTATATGTCATCTAAGTTTATTTGTGAACGAGTTTGGAGTATTTGGTTATGTAAATATAAATTCTCATGCTATTGAATTTATGGGCATGGCTGATTTGAATGTCTATGTTATTAGAACAAGTAATATGGCCAATTATGTAAGTCATGTTTCAACAGGTTAGGTACAGTTGGACAGTGAACCTCACAAAAGGTGTGATGTTTGCTGTCCTCACATATTCTCTCAGGTCATGGAGGGTAATCTGGGAGGGGGTGTAACAGTTAAGCTTTGAAATTTTGAGTTAGAAGTGCGAAGACAGTAGCAGAGTGAGCAATTCTGGCTGAAAAGTTGGACAACACTGGGAACGTGGAGGAGCGAGAGCGAGACAAGTCTTGTTGGTCAATTTTGTCTCCCAAATCTCGCTGGTCGCGTTGTTCTCGCTGCTCTCGCTAGTCTTGCTCGTCCACAGTCTCGTTGGCGGAGGGGAGTTAGAAAAGGCATATAACCCACTAAGAGCTTGGGATGAGGAGCGAGTGATAATTTTATTTAAAATAAACATGCTTTATACAAAGTTTTCATGCTATTTACTGTTTCTTGGAAACATGTTATTATGTTTATGCTTTTCACGGGTTTTAAATATGCTATGATGCTTATTTTGCTTAAAAGAAGTATGTGTTTCCATATAAGTGTATATTATGGTTTTGCATCGGAAATATTCAAAGGCATGCTATATATGTATTAATCTCTGATTTTATGGAAGTATGATGATTGTTAAGGAATCTGTGGAAGTTTGAGACATTATAAACTTGTGATTTTTTTTTATGTTATTTTCAAAGCATGTTACTTTTAATTTATGTTTTGAAATAAAGGCTCCTAATGCTAAAGGACTCGAAGAAGGCATGTGGATAGCAGGGATGTAGAAATGGTTCCCAATGTTAAAGAACTCGGAAAAGGCATGTGGGTAACCTAAGTATTGAGATAGCCCCAATGCTGAAGGACTTGGAGATGACATGTGGGTGGCCTAAATCTCGTATATGGGACCCGGTACTAAAGGACTCGAAGAAGGTATTCGGTAACCCAGGATATGATATCTATGTGCACATAGAGGGATGATAGACGCTGTTGTATTGAGATTTTGAGTTAATGTTGATATTTATATACTGATACACTAATGTTATACTTATAAATTTATTTAGAAGAAATGTTGATATACTATTAATACACTAATGATATACTTGAAATTAATGTTATTTATGGGCATTGATACAATATTGATATACTAATTTGTACTATGAAGTATTGCATCTTTAGCTCATTATGATATACCATCGCTACACTAATGATCTACTTGCAATTCATTTTGAATTAGTACTAGTGTGAAATTGAAATACCGATGTAAAACTTTAAGTATCATTCTAAATGATATACTTCATATTTGGTATACCAAAAATATCATTAGATATACGTTTTTTTTCCTTTCTAATTAGGTATATCAATCAATTAATATATGAAAGATAAAATATTTGTTATATAATTGATATAACAAATTAAATATAACTTATGTACCACGAAAATCATATAAATATTTGAAAATAAAACAAATTAACTATATAATTTATATTTAATATATCACTTGACAAAATTAATGCATTTAACATATACTATCAACATCAAAATTGAACTATCGAATGAAAATAACTCTATATTAACACGAAACAAAAAATAAAAACAATATTTATCATAATCGAACAAACAATAAGATCAACCATAATACAATTAAAGTCATGATATATCAGTTGTATAAATGATATCCTTTAATCAAAGTATACCAATTGATTGATATATCTAATATAATGAATATTAGTTGACTGATATACAAAAATATAAAGTATATCAAATATACCTATTCATTTACAAATGAGAGCAAAATTGTAAAATAAAAAAAGTCGGGAACCAAGTTTAATTTTTTTTTGCTATATTTGGAATTTTAGAAAACCATTACTATATTTGCAAATACCCTTATATTTTTTTCTACCCATTGCAATTTTCCATAAAAATATTAACAAAAGGAGTAATTTCCTGATTATATATTGCTAAAATTACTAGTGCCATGTCAATCATGCATAGTCTAAGGGGTTGTTTGGAGGCCAGGTTTGGAATGAGATTGGGTCCTGATATAATCCAAAACTCATGTTCTTGGATTGAGCGTTTCGGGCCTGATTTATAATACCAAATTCGTTTTGTTCCACAGTTGTCAACTCAACCCTTTTTTCCATCATTTTCATGCTTCACAATCCTATTTCCATTCCGCCCTTAATTCCTCATACATTTCAACACTCTTCTGATTTTCAGTAATTCTGATTACATTCGAGCCTCCCAAACAACCCAATTTATTAGATGGATCCTGCACTATTATATAATATTGTTTGAAGGTAATATGGACAAATTTCCAATAGAGGGAAATTTTCTAATACTACAATCCTATGTAAATTTTATTGAGGTAAAATACATTGTTGGTTGAAAAATTTGATAGTTTCTATTTGGTTGTTTTTAAAGCAAGCATTTTTAATTTGATGATATTTTAATTTTAATTTTAATTTCCATTTGTTCATAACTAACGTACTTATTCTATGAGAATTAAATTGGTTAAAATACAAGTTTGGGTTTCATGATTTTTGAGAAAGTTAAATAGTTAAAATTCATGGATATGACTAGACAAATTTTATAAATAGTCTCTATGGTTTGATAAAACTTCATACATAGTCCCAATGGTTTGAAAAGACTTTCATATGAGATTTTATCAAACCAAAAAGATGAAATTCTAATTTTCAAAACAAGACTAACTTTATATTTTTGAAATTAAGGTGATTCGTCACAGAAAACATAAATGTTCCACAGAAGGCCCCTGGCAGTCACAAAGACAACAAATAAAGTACAAAAATAAACTAAGAAAATAACACACAAAATTTGGTAACCTAGTTCGATGATATAACCTATATGTTTGGGGGGGGGGGGGTGAGATTGGGAAAGATAATTCATTAATATGAAAAGTCTTGTGTTTCTACAACGTTGTATTTATCTGTAAAGTAATGTCAAATACAGTGATGCATATAGAGCCTAACTTATTGTTGAACACCTAGGCCCCCTTAGATGTGAGACTCCCTCTCAATGAAACTTAGGCTCCAACGTGTGAGACTCCCTCCCGCCAAGACTTTATCTTTCTATCTTCAAATGACGACCACTCTATTTGATGAACTTAGGCTCTCTTTAAGTTTGAGAACTCCTTCTCCATTAACGGTGCTTTATGATCCTCCTAAGGATGAGAATCCCTTCTCAATTACAGATATAGGCTCCCCCTAAGATGTGAATCCCTTCTTAATCAATGATGCTTTAGGCTCCTCCTAAGGCCAAGAATCTCTTCTCAAGATTGATTCAAACTTCAAGACGAACAATACAACATGCCTCAAACATTGTTTAATCTCTTGTTTCACAAACTCTTGAATCACCAAATAACTTTGTTGTTTGGCCACCACACAAAAGCACAATCACACTAACTTGGCAATCTCTAGCAAGACAATCACTTCCTCTCAAATATGCACAATGGAAAAGGAAAAAGACTCCATTAAAAAGCTGCAGAGGATAGAAAAGGAAAACATCCAAAAGATAATAAAGTTGTAATATATTTCAAATAAGGAAAAAAACAATCTTGTAGAATCAACAATCTAAGGGACATCTAGTCCAACAAACAAGTGGAATGACAAATTCTAAACACTCTTAAACAAATATAGCCAATTTTGAACTCTAATAATTTTAACCATTTAAATTTGAATTATGAGTTTTAAAATTGGTTTCTAATTAATTTTTGAGTGTGGCACGAGAAACTCGCGCAGACCCTTGAGCGCTCCTCTAACTCTCTTTTCTAATCCGGACAAGTCATTGAAGTTTACCTGCAAGGGTACTTGCACCAGTGTAGTGTCGAGTTGAGTACACTTCAATGTGTATACAAAGTATTAGCTCGGCTAAGCACATAGAGAATTGCTTACTACTTGAGGCGTTTGGTATTAGGCTATTCATAAGGCACTATCTTCTAACTCTCGCTTCGAAAACGTGTAATATCAATGATATCAAAACAGGTATGACCCTTGAGGTTGCAGAATGCTAGTGGCGACTTCGGCTAAGTCATTTCTCTCGAGGTTTCAGAGTTTGACTTTTCCTTTTGAGACGTGCTAACCTTTTATGTAGGCTTAAGAAACTTTTTGGATTTGGGCCTTGCTTTGGACATAAAAAAAGAAAAAAAGAAAGGTAATTCCAATTTATTCCAAAGAAAAAAAAATCGAAATGTCTCCTTAACATACTTTAACCACCACGTCCACAAGTAAAGAAACTGTATTTAGAGAGCATTAGAAAATAATTTGGTGCAGGAATTAAGGATAAAATTCAAAACCTTGAAACCGAAGATGTCAGTTATCGAAATGTTTATAGAGAAAATAGAAAGCAAAAGAAGAGGATTGTCTTATTTAGAATAAGAAAAGGAGAAAACATGTGACACTTTCCCATCGTAGCTACCAACAATGGAAAAAAACCC
>QLSR01000419.1:429371-445948 GCA_031780015.1 Citrullus colocynthis | reverse complement strand
TTTTTTTTTTTTTTTTTTTTTGCCCTTTTCTTTGTCGGGGGAGAAGGAAATAGTAATCTGATTCATTGTTTTGAACAACGCATTTTCATTTAAATTCCAAGGGGCAATTATTATTGATGGAGTTTAGGAATGATTATTGGAATCTCATGCCTTAATTAATTCATTATTATTAATCATCATCCTCATCATTATCATTGATGTCTTTTTTGACTTCTCAGGTACTTTCTCTTGCCTGGAGAATCCACTGGCTTGGGTTGTCTGTCACTCACAATTTTCTCATAAACTTCCAATTTATGTTTTCATTCACTACTTTTCTGCAGGTACTATTCCGTCAAATTTTAGCAATATTATTACTATTAGAGATTGATTTTTTTTTTTTTTTCTTTTTTTGGGTTTTCCTGTTACAAAGGAGATTTTTAATTATCATCCTTCTAATGTGGGACCTACCAACTAATATAATAGAGGATAATAACGAATAAACTATCCCAAGTCTTTCCTGTCTTCATAAAAGTGTGTACAATCTCTTCTAACTTGGATATGTATAAGGACATCAAATCTTAAACTTAGTGATGTCAAATTTTCACATCATTTCATTCTATCTTCATTATTTTACTTTAGAAAATGTTAGTAAATAGTCAAATGATGAAATCTTTCGAGATTAAAGAAATTGAAAAGTAGTTCTTTATATAACATTAACAAAAATGGAACCCAGATAGTATTCTACATCAATATCAACTCAACTAGCAACCATTCAGTTGGTTTAAAAGCTTTATCATGGTTCAAATGATCCACTTCCCTTAGTTACGAAGGAATCTACAATGATTTTCCAACTAAACTGATAAACCAACTAACCGCATTGATTTTTCAAGATCGATATCTAAACCAATCTAACTTGAAAGTTGATCATCAATTGTCTACCGTATCAAAAAAGACCATGCTACCACAGAAACAGCATTAGCGATCAGTAAATCCTCCATTGTCAAACATGACAGAGTGAGAGCCCATGAAAGTTCCAAGGAAGTGATGACGGGCAAGGCAAGGATACCTGTTTGGTGATCGGCTTGGATTGAATCATTTGATATAGAGCTGTTGACAGAAAACTGCAAATCAACTGATAAACAAAAGTCTATGAGTCTACAGTATGTTTCAAGTCGATGGAGGCACCATCCAAGCTTACCAAGTAGAGATTTTGAGTTGAATGTTAGTTCATCTTTGTGTTTCGCCTTCATCTCCAAGTCCGAAATGTAGCTGTATCTTGTATGCTGCATAAGCAGAAGAAGCTTGGGCGTGTTACTGCAGTTGGGTCACAAGGCCGTTTGATCCTTTCGGAATATAGAATCAGAAAGGATTTCTTGTAAATCTCACATTGATAACTCTTACTAAAATGATAGACAACATATTTTGGTTACCTATTCAAATGCATCTTCGTTATTGTGCAACAAACCAAATGCTTTGGGTTTGTCAAAACCTTCTGGCAAGAGATGTTGAGCTTCCAACTCAGTGCATAGCATTATAGCTGTTTGAACTTTTCCACACCGGCCAAGTCCAGCACAAAGCTCATATAAGTTATTCAAATCAGGAGCCTTGTGTCTCTTCAACATTTCCTTCAACAACTGGACTGCTCCATCATAATCCTCATTCTGGCAGAAAGTGGACAGCAACATCCTAAAGGTCTGATCGCAAGGAATAAAACCACTTTTTATCATGCTTTTATATATTTGAAATGCATGCTCCGACTTCTTCAGTACACATTGCCCATAAATTAGAGCAGAAAAGGTTGAAGCATTCGGAACAAGACTCTTCTCATCAAGCTCTTTAACCAGATATGCTGCTTTCTTTGTCTTTCCCTCTTTGCACAGTCCCAATATCAGGGCATTGTAAGTAAGGATATCAGCTTTAACTTGAAACCTTGACATCTCTTCAAAAAGCCTATTGCCCATCTCACCATTGCCCACTTTGCTGTAGCCATTTATCAAAATATTGTAGGTGACAGTAGTAGGAGATAAATTCATCCCTTTCATCTCACCAAATAATTTACTTGCTTCTTGTAGCTTCACATCCTTGCAGAATCTATTGATAAGTATACTAAATGTAATAGCATTTGGAGGAACTCCATTTTTCTCCATTGCACTTCTAAGCTTCATGGCTGAGCTCAGAAGACCTTTATTGCAGTAGCCGGAAATAAGTGTATTATAAGATACAACATTTGGAGAAAACCCCATGGTTCTCATTTCCTCAAACACCACAGTAGCCTTATCTAATCTTCCCAATTTACAGGAAGCACAAATAACCATGTTGACTGTATACAAATTTGGGGAAATCCGACTACGCCGCATTTCCCCATAAAAGGCCAACACAATACGGTACCTGTTGAATTTAAGCAAGGAGCTGAGAAATGCATTACATGATAACACAGTGGGTAAAAAGCCATAATCCTTCATCTTACAAAATGTATCAGAGGCATATCTAAACTTCTTCAAATGAGCAAAAGTCTTGAAAAGCAGATCAAAAACATGGGGGGAAGAATCACACAGTCGGTAGGAGTACAGTAAAGATTCAAACAACTTAGAAGGGAAGTCAATAGAGCAAGATCCTATGATACTCCTCAAAATTGATTCGGCAGATTTAAATTTTCTATGTTTAGAAAGTATATGGAGGATTATGCAATGGGTCTCAAGGGTATGGGAAGAAGGATTTTGAGTCGAAACCCAATTGAAGAACTCGAGCGAGAGTACATAGTCCTTCTGGGTTTTCAGAAGAATGTGTTTGATTCTGAATGCTGTCAGACCCAATGACAAACAATCAAGCTTAGTCCAATCCGAATGAATCAGGTGGCTATGTACCACGTTAACAAAATCAAGGTCTTGTCCTCTGGGTTCGGGAATTGATCGGTGAGGTATTGGAACTGAACTCCAATTCCTTTTCCCTAAACTCACATCCAATTTAGGGTTTACAGAAGCAGAAGTTCTGGCTACAGAGCCCAGCAGAGTGGAAAATGTACGAAATGGCCAAACCCTCATGATTTTCGCACAAGTCAGAGTTTTGTGATTGATATATAAATTCAAAAAACTTATTATTCAATTGATTTGCAGGCCAATTCAGATGCAAATGGAAGGAAATCGGAAAACAGGGATTCGAAGATCAACTAACCAAATTGATTGTAGAAGGGTTGCAAATTTCTCGATGAGTGGGCAACAAAATTAACGAATGAAACCTCTAATCCTACTAGCTGCGAAGCTTAGGCTGAACAGTTGAAGCTGGCGCTTTCCATTTTGATTTTTGAAGCTCTCTTCGTCGAGTTGTGATATTTCTTCCTGGGAAAATTACCTTTTTTGCCCTCAATTTGAGTAATATGTAGTTTTGAGTAACATGTCATTTTGGTCTTTTGAATTTTTATATAGGGGCATTATGTAATAAAAATATGTTAAAAAAATGTAAAACAAAGTATTCATACCTCCATAAATAACTAATTTAATACATATTAAAATGATATTCTATCTGTTTTAATGTTTTGAAATAAATCCATGATAACTTTATTATCTAACTTATCCAATAAATCTTTCTTAATATATGCTATAACACACTTAAATCTTTCTTAATATATGCTATAACACACTCATTCATTCATTTACCTTCATTTGATTATGCAATCGAGTCTTCACAATATTCATATTCATAGTAAACAATGTTGATTCCATGGTCTCTATTGTTGTTTTTCTTTTAAAATATATCATCATATCGATATAAAGTTAACTCTACAAAAGTGAATGATATGTATGATCTATATAGGAGGGAACAAGTACTTAAACTATTGTATTAAACATGACATTATTAAAATAAATTCGATTTTAAATTGAACCCACAAACAATGTCATCAGGGTGTTCCCCCAACCACTATACCACTTTTTGATTTTGGTAAATTGATTTGTTATATATATATGTTCAACGGTACTTAAAATTTATATTAAAAAATATAAAAACTGATAAGTCGAGGGAGCATGTGCCCCTGGCTCCTACATGATCCGCAGGTGATTCTCCTCCCCTCATTACCCTGCGATTTCATTTCTAGACCCTCACCTCTCTCTTTGACTTCCACCATTTTTTATCTCTTGTTTCTCTTCCTCATCTCCTTGTCTCCCTCATTTTCCAACTCTCTGGGCATAAACCTTTTTTTTTTTTTTTTATTAGTATTTCCAAATTATTCTTAGAATTATGGTCATATAACATCATTTGCTCATTATAGCTTCTATTAGAGGACTCGAATCAATCACAAAATTTTAACCATTATGAATTTATTTCAAGATATGAACGAAGAAAACAAAGTAGTTCTCTTACGAAATGTGGGAGCTAGCCCTTTTATGAAGATGATCAAACTTTTCCTCAAAATCAAAGACTTCCCTCTTTGAATATGTATGAAAATAACTAAACAACAAATACATATACCTCATCAAATTGATTCTCGTTTACAAGAAAGATATTGTGTACTCTCTTCCATAATTAAAAACGAATTTGCGAATCATTTTGGAAGAACTATTATCTTTACTGATAGTCACGAAGAAGTTGGGCAAAATCTCAATCACCCTTATACAAAATCTGATAGTCTTTGCTGCTCAATTGGGTTTTGAATAGCCTAATTGTAGACCGAGTCGACCCAATTTTGAGGAGAACAATAATTCTTTAAACCCCAGAGTGACCTCTCAAGTTATGTGTGTAGAGGGTTGAAAAATGAGAGAGGAAAAGAGAGGAGGGAGAGAATGAATGGAGAGAAATTAGGGAAGGGGCCGGAGATGAAATTGGGAGAAAATTGAGGGTGGCACGATGTAGGTGATAAATCAATAAGAAAGGGGTGGGGAGGAGACGACAATTGGGGCAGCTCTTCCTTTGCATAGAGAGAAAAAGAAACGAGGGAGAGAGGGGAAAGAAAAGAAAATAATTAAAAATATATTTTTTTCCATGTCATTTTGCCATGTTAGTCATTTAGTCTTTTTTCTCGTTAGAATTAACAGCAATGGTAGTGGAGGGACCTTTTAAATCTATTTTACAAAACTCGGAGACTAAAAATGACATATTACTAAAAACTCAGGGACCAAAACTGTAATTTTTTCTTTCTTCTTCCACATTCTTCAAGCCAATTTGATTTTAACACACTTTGGTAGTTGCAATTTTAACCTAATTTACATATATATATATATATATTGAGCTTATACTTCTAATTTAGGGTTTGTTGCATAAATGACAATCAAACCTAAAATAATAGCATATATAGCACCATGATAAAAAATTGCATGGCACAAAAATAGACCAAAATATTAGAAAAGACTAAAAAGCCCAATGATTTTCGTTCACTGGTTTTCATGCAACTATCACTTATAGCTTTTCTTAGTAGCTATTACTTAATTTTGAAATATTGACACTCAAGGCTATCAATGACTATCACGGATGATTCTATCATGGTTATCGTTGATGTTTCTATAAGTGATTATCAAATCTGAGAGAAAACTATGAACTTTGAAAGATTAACACTTAAAGTTATAAATGATAGAAAAATATTAATGGTTATCATTGATTCACTGATAGACTTCTATTGGTGATTATTAAATTTGAAAGATTAACATTTAAAATTTATTAATTGCTATCACTGGTGGATTTTTATTAGTGGCCAGCTATCAACCTTGATTAGCTATAAGTGGTTATCGGTTAAGTTGCTGAGGTTCAAATCACGCTCTTCACTAATGTTATATCTCGCACTAGTTTCTCTGTTTATGATGAGGATTGATCATGTATCTTTGATTATCAATAGCTATTAGTGACTATCAACTTTGAAAGGAAACTATCTCCCTATAAGTTTTATCATCGATATCATTGTTACACGAATATCACGAATATGTACCTAACTTTTATCTCCGATGTCGCTGATACACATATATCATCGATATATATCTACCTAAGTTGTAACATCTGAAAATTTAGGAAATTATTTTAAATGACAAAACTGTTGATGTATTTACAAATTATAACAAAATATCACAGTCTATTTGGACACAAATAGTAGTCTATCGTGGTCTATCACAAATAGATAGTGAAATTTTGTTATATTTGTAAATATTTTAGTTTATTTTCCTATATTTAGAAACAACCCTCCAAAATTTTCAGGTAATTTTTTTAAAAAATTTAATTATCTTGAATTATTTGGATGATAATTTGGGCTTTGAGGTTGAAATTGAATTAGTGGGTTAAAATAATTCAATTTAGATTAAAGGTTAGAGGTTTGAAAATTTGAATTGAGATATTACATTCCTCCCTCCTTAAGAAACTTTCGTCCTAAAAAATTATAATCCTGAAAGAGCTTTGGTACTTTTATCTCGTCTCGTCATCTTGTCCTGAGCTTTAGGTACTATAACGACCCGACTTTCCAAGATTTCTAATAGAGCGATTACTTTATGTATGCATAACTTTGAAAGCAACTCTTTTCAACTCAAGCAAAAAGAAACAACCATTTTATAAAGTAAACACCTTTAACAAAATAAAACTTCAAAATCATAAAACCTTAGTTCGGGGTGCTCCTACTTCAAAACAGTTAAAAATAAATTTATGGAAGAACTGAATAACGAAAATGCTAAAAATTTCAGGTAGTTTAAACATCCTAGTCTGACTTAAAAACATAAAAACTATTCAGAAGCTACTTTTGGTCCCATGGCTCTCTCACAAATTTTTCTTGTCATTCGTTAGTGCATTCTTTCCCTTACCTGAAAAATCATAATATAAGTGTTGGCTTTTTGGCTCTTAATCTCAAATTAATTAATTAATTAATCAATGTTTTGATGATAACAAACCTGAATTAATTTACTAACAATTTGAGTATTTTGAAGTGTCCATTGTATGGAACTCAAACTAACAAATCCAATGCATTTTGAATCATTCAAATCTGAGTTCAAACAAAGAAGATATGGTCGAAAGAAACTTAATGGAAAAATCTCGGGATGATGATGTGGCAAATTTTTTCTTCATCAAAGTAAACTAATTGAAAGGTGCCATTTAAAACAATGGAGAAATGACATTTGGTGGGCTTTTGATTTCTAGATTGATGTTAAAAAGAAATGAATTTAAAAAGAAGATGAATTTAATAGTATTATATATGTTTGTGTCTATTGATTAGTTGCTTTTAAAAAGAATGAATTTAATACTATATATGTTCGTATCTAGCGGCTACTTGAGTTTAAATCTTCACCATTCAATTTTCTTTTCAAAGATCTAAAGGCCCAAATTGAATTTGGTTTTCACCTACTCTCATCTCTTTTTAAACACTTCAACTTCTCCAAATTTTTACAAAAAAATTTCACATCTTCTTACAATCCTCCATAATTCATAAGCCTCCATTGCTACTCTCTCCAAGCTTCAACTTTCTTCTTTTCATCTTATTCTTGAGAGAGGTATATTGTTATGTGAGGACTGATTTGTTGAGTACTATAATTTCTAAATCCATTCTATCAAGAGAGGTGTAAGTGTGCTCCTTAATTTTTCCTAGTTTTTGTAAGGGTTGCTCTTGACCCTAAAAAGAGTGGGTATAACGGTTTGACCTTAATCCGTGGAAAGGATTGAGTTTGCTCTTGAACTAGCAAAAAGAGCGGTGTAGCGGTTCGACTCTAAGCCGTGGAAAGAGTCAAGACTTTTTGTGAAGTACCCAAGAGGAGCTTGGGAAGTGGATGTAGGCCGGTTGTGCCGAATCACTATAAAATTCACGGTGCCATTTTCTCTATCCTTCTCCTAATTTATTTTTACAATTAATTTTTGTTATTATATTTTATTGCATGAAATTAATTGCAATTTTTAATTCTTGAAATCAATTGCTCATATTTGTTTATTTTGATTGGTTGTTCTTAAATTTTTATATTCATTACCAATCTTTTTATAAGAATCAAATAGGGTGCTTTAAAGTGTGATTGTTAATTTCTTGTTTAAGTCCAAGTGATTTTATTTCCGTAGAACTCTTGTTGAAATTACTTATTTGCAAAGAGTTTGTTAATTTCCTTAGGGCTCACACTTAGTGAAAGAGTTTAATTAGTCTTAATAAACCCTATTCACCCCCTCTATGGTTGTCATATGATCCAACAATAAAAAAATTGTAAGTATTAATACTCAGTGAGTAACTCCACTACCGGGGTCAGACTATGCATTTATGCCCAATAAATGCAACATACTAGTGAAACGTGCATATTTCAACTTTTCATACATAACTAATTGAGTGAATAATTAAATCCGTCCTAATGTAGGGGGTTGTTATCACAAACCTCAAGTGATTCTCGAGAGAAACACTTACAGGTGAATTCCGAAGGAAACACAAAACCTCTAGAAAATCCCGAAGGAAATACAAAACCTCTAGTGAATCTCGAAGGAAACACAACACCTCTGGTGAATCCCGAAGGACCTCTAGTGAGTACACTCAGTTAGGAGGGTAGTTAGGAGGGTAATTATCACTGACATTTCATAATTGGCAACATTCATTGGAATCACATCACATCCCATAAAAATATTGTCATGCTCATCTATTTTCACAAATGGGTAAATCACATGCAAAACTTATAGGTAAACTTAGAGGAGCCTACAACATTTTTCTAACTATATCGCCTAGCACAGAGTAGTAAGATTACTTACCTTAGGATTAAGCCGAAATAATTGTCCAAGCAACCAATCCTTCTAGTTAATTTTCAAAAACGGTAATTAAATCCTAAGACATCAACCAAAATAAATTTCTTTTAGGTTCAAATTGATCTAAATAAAAAATTATCTTAAATGTGTTCAATGAGCTTACCCAACTCTTGATTCTGCAATATGCATATAATGTTGTTGGGCTATTCACATAAAACTTTAGTAAACAATGACTTTAAAGTGAACTATTTTGACATGTGTTTGCTCAAAGACATTTGGAGCTGATTGTGTGATTATCTGTTTGTATGTTGATGATATGTTGATATTTGGTACAAACATAAATATAATCAACGACACTAAGTCATTCCTATCCTCACAATTCGAAATGAAAGATTTAGGTGAGGCTGGCGTAATATTTGTTGTTAAGATAAAGAAATGTGAAAGTGAGTTTGCTCTATGTCAATCACACTATATTGAAAAATTACTAAAGAGATTTGACAGTTATGATGTTACACATGTGAGAACACCCTATAATCGTAGTATGAATCTTAAAAAGAATAAGGGTGAAAATGTCTCTCAAGCTGAATATGCAAAAATTATTGGTAATGTTATGTTTTTGATGAACTCTAGACCTGATATTTCATATGTTGTGAGTAGATTAAGTAGATGTACATTTAATCCTAATCAAAATCACTGGACAACACTTCGTTGCCTACGAAGGTACCTCAGAGGTACAATGGACTTCTGTTTGCATTTCAACAATTTGCCTACAATGTTAGAAAGATATTGTGATACTAACTAGGTAACAAATAACAATGAAGTTAAATCTACAAGTGGATATGTGTTTATACTAGGAGGAAGAGCTATTTCATGGAAATTAGCTAAACAAACCTGTATAGCACGATTCATTATGGAGTCGGAGTTTATAGCACTAGAGCTAGTTAGACAAGAAGCACAATGGCTAAGAAGTCTTTTAGGAGATGTGCCACTGTGGGGGACTTCTCTACCAGTATCTCTGCATTGTGATTCACAAGTTGTCATAGGTATTGCAAAAAACAGTATGTATAATGGCAAAAGAAGGCATTTTTGCCTGAGACATGGAGCTATGAACAACTGTTGAAAGAAGGGAATCATCTCCCTGGAATATGTGAGGTCTGAGAGGAATTTGACAAACCCTCTCACTAAAGGCCTAACAAGGAGAGTAATCCTAGAATCTTCAATAAGTATGGGACTCAAACCCTTAGTGTGATCCATAGCCCTTTATTTTGGGTGGTCTACTGCGATAGGTTTGATGGATAATTTGAGAGTGATCCATAACCCTTTATTTGGACGGTCTATTGCGATAGACTGGATGGATAATTCATAAAGTCTTTATAGCATAGTCTTGAGTGGTCTATTGTGATAGACTTAATGAAGCATCTAACGTGAAAATGAAGGTGTAGAATGCCTTCTATGAAATAGTCGAGGGTCTCTTTTTAGAGCTTTCACAATGACCTAAGGTTTTATGTGAATAGCCCAACAACATTATATGCATATCGCGGAATCAAGAGAGAAATTATAAGGATTGCAACCTGTTGTGGGGATCTCAACCAGAATTTACAAAAGTTCAAGAGGAAACTGACTTTTGCGAATGTAGTTGTTGCCCCACTTCACTATGCATCAATTCAAATCACAAGATATTGATGCTTAAGTTTACCATCATTCTTTTGTTCAGAATCTCTTCCATCTCTTTATTACTTTTCTCTTTCGGTACCTGTAGATCATTCGTGGAGGATTGTTGGGAATGACCCACATCACTTTAGGCTTGAGGCCTAAAAGTCACATGGGGAGTTTCCTTTTCCTTTGTCCTACATTGGAAAATTAAGGAGTGGTGAGAGGGTATATATACATGAGCACTTCTAGGGGCTTGTAAAAGTGGAGAGAGTGGGAGTGAATGCCCTTTTCCCACACGCACGCCGCTGCCGTTCATCTGGTCCAAGGTTTTTTTTTTTTTTTTTTTTCTTTTAGCATGCCCTAGTCTTCTAGACTTGTTGTAATGTCATCGTGACTAATCTGCTTTACAAAAGTTAGGCTCGGGAGTCATTGAGTGTAGGGAAGGTGTTAACACCCTACAACACCAACTTTAAAATATTTATTTTTGTTATTCAATTCATTTTATTAACGACAATCTTTATTTGAAAAAAAAATAATGCTTGTTTTATTTAAAACTAAAATGAAATAAAATATGACTAATTATATAGTTCACAGGTACAGGTGTTCCTTTACGGTCAACTTAAGTACCCCAGCCTAGACAAAACTATTGCTTATAGTGAATTTTATTTAAAATCCATTGACAAAATGTATTCTATTTTAAAAAGTCAATTTAAAAGAGGAACATTTTTTATTTAAAATTCATTGACAAAATTTATTCTATTTTAAAAATTCAATTTAAAAGAGGAACATTTAATTAACAACTAAATGTAAAAAATAAGTTTAGAGAATGTCTCACTAAATCAATTAGCAGAGTAGCATTTTGTGAGTAGACAAACGTCCGTTAATTTATTATCATGTTAATATTTGAATTCTCAAATTAGAGAATGTGTTTACCTCAAGAATTTGACAGTCTCAACTTCATCATAGGATAACATAATATTGATAAAAATGTATCATGTGGATCAATTCATGTTTTACTTCTAAAATGTGAAATTGAAATGCCCTTTTTATAAAACTTCAAATTGAAACAAATTTAAAATTAATTCAAATTAAATTAAAGGGCTTAGTACCATGTTGATATTGGAATTCTTCTTTAAAAATTGAAATCAAGTTAGAATGTAATTTAGAAAATCAAAATTAAAAACAAACAACTAAATTAAAGTTTGTTTAAAAAAATCCCCGCAAATTAACACCAAATTGCAAATTTAAACAAATTAAAAAAGAAAACATTTTAAACATTATTTAAAAATCAAATTCATTTGAAATTTAATTAGAAAGAGAAGTTGAATTTAAAATCAATTTTAAAAATACAACTAGTCAAATCCATATAAAATTCCATTGAAATTTGTTGCAAAATAGTACCAAAGTCACAGAGATAAAAGAAAAATAAATAAACAAATAAAAAGTAGGTGGGACCCACACCTTACCAAATTTTCAATCTTCTTCCCCTCTTCCACGAATTCTACCTTTCTTTTCTTTTTTCTACTCTTCTTTTTTTGCTTCTTCTTCTTTCTCTTCACGTTTTCTACTTTTCTTACTCTCTCTTCTCTATTTTTATTACTTTGAAGGTGGATTGCAGACTTTGGACTAACCAACTTATGCTTGGGCTGCCGGATTGTTTGCACTGCTCGTAAGTGTTGTTTGCCTGTAAGCCACACCGTTTTCCAGAAGTCGAGCATGAGATGCGTCTATCCAGATGTGGCTGTTTGTGGGCTTCACCGAAAGTTTTTGTTTGTTGAAGACGTTGCTGGGCTGTATTGTATTAGTGCGTTTTGTGGGGGTTTCGTCAGAATTGTGCGCAATCCATCCAATGAAGATCGAACTTTTGCCGTAATCATCTCTTTTTCGGTTATTCCTTCCTCTCTATTTCTCCTTCAATGTGTATAATCATCTCTTCCACCTTTTGTTTTTTTTTTCCTTTTCCATTGTGAGGGAATGTGGAGGTTGAGAGTTGAGCGAAATGGGAGTTGAGCGAAATGGGGAAGGGAGGAAATAGAGGAAGAAGTGTGAAGAAGGGGAGAGAATTGAGTAAGAAGGGGACGAGAAGGAGAGAAATGGGGGAAGAGGAAGAATGGGAAAAGGGAAGAAAAATGATACGTTTTTCATTTTTAATATATTCTTTTTTTTTTAATTTTTACATCTTTTTAAATGCTTAAAGAACTTAAGGAAAAACAATTTTTTTTAAAACCAATTTTTTTTTTAGTTTTAGTTTTTTTTTTAATAAAAAAACTAAACTAAAATATATGTTATCCAAATAACAACACCAACACCAACACCACCACCAACAACAACAAAACAACAACAATAATAATAAAATTAGGCCGGACCAAATACAGTGTCTACAACACTCACTAATATATATATATATTGAAAAACCCTAATTTCTTATATACAAATTTATGAATATACATATATTCTATTTTCCATTTAAAATCTCAAATTCCTCCCAAATCCAATCCAACTTATCTTAAATTAAACCAAATTTCTAAATTTCTTCCACTTTCAAATCTCCAAATTAAATTAAAGTCTCCAAATTAAACTCAACTTCTAAATCTCCTAAATCTCCCAATTTTAATCCAATTTTCACAAATTGAATTAAATCCAAATTTTCAAATCTCCAAACTTTAATTTAAATTGAATTATCTTAATTCAATAATTCAATTTCAACCTTAAAACCCAAATTATCATCCAAATAATGTTTTCAGAAATAGAAAAACTGTTGAAAATAATTACAAATATAGCAAAATTTTAATTTCTATCTATGATCGCGATAGACCCAGATAAAGATCTATCTACATCTATCGCTAAAGTGGTAGATGTCTATATGGGTCAATCGTGGTTTATCACAGATAGAAAGTAAAATTTTGCTATATTTGTAAATAGTTTGATATTTTTTCTTTTTATAATAATTTTCCTACAAATAACTCAAGATGATTAAATTAAAAAAATTACCTGAAAATTTTGAGATGTTACATAAGTCATAGCACCATTAACACTAATATCATTGACATTACTAGTATCTACCTACGTTATAACACTGATATACTATGGATATCAACCTAAGTTATATCACTGATATCACGAATATTATCAATTTTAAAGGCTAGAATTACCAAATTTAAATTTTAACATTTTAAATAGGGTTTAATGAATTCTTTTCTAACATTTAAGGACATAAGTGATAGTAAGTGAATTCTTCAATCAATGATATAATTCTTTGAGTGACTAATACATAAGTACATTAGTGACTATTACTGATAGCTACTAACAGCTTCAAAAAGTTTTAGACTTTTAGTTTGATCTTGAGTATCTAATTATTCTAATTATAATCATCCAAACTAACTCTTCTGCACCAATGTTCATTTACTAAAAAGAAAGTGTTGCCAAACAAATATTGACTAATAAATTATTGTACATTACTTGATAAAAGTCTATAAATTATAAATTTCTATCATCGATTCAAGTAGTCTGTCAGCGATAGAAGCCCATCACTCATAAACTATAGTAGTCTTAGTCTATTAGTGATATAAGAGACTTTTAGTAATAGAAGTTTATTATAGATAGATTTAATACTTTTAAAATCCTGCAAAATAAATAAATAAAGACTATGGTCCAATTTAATAAGTTTCTGTTTCTCACTTTGTTTCTCAAAAAGATTCCAAATATGAGAAACTAAGAAAAATAATTTCTTTCAATTCCATTTCTATTTGGTATTGATATTTAATGTTTAATTATAATAAAACAATTTGACGATTGGTTCATTAGGGTTGAGGTGCCTTTAAAAATGATAGGAGTTTTCTTCAAATCTTGGGTTCAAAACCTAGATTTTTCTTGTTCTCTTTTATATTACTTTTAGATTTAACGTAAAATGAAAAAAAAAAAAGTAGAAGCATGGAAAAAAAAAAGGAAGAAGAAATTTGGGGGAAATTGCTATTTCTAACCCAAAAAGTTTTTGATGGGACAAAACTGACATTTTCTTTAAAAAAGTTCTTTTTATAACCCATTTTTCAACTTTTAAGAATTTCAAAGATGGGTCTCACATGGTGAAATGACGTAAATACCCCAAAGATCTTGTTCCTCAACACTAAAACCACATCTTTCTCGAGACCATCTTCTTCACAATAGTCCATTTTTTTTCAGTCCTCTCTAATGTCTGTCATTTGTTGTAAAATCCATCCTATTGACCCGATTTTTTGGAAATAAACCCACAAAAAACTTATTTGAAATGTCTATTTCTGAAAATTTTGGATTTTCGAATAGTTTGCAGTAAAAAACGAAAAAGAAAATCCAAAATTTTCATGTAAAGGAGGTCTAATATGTGTAGGAATGTCTGAAATCACCAAGAAAAAGAATTTGGAATGTCGTTTTTGATCGCTGTCATTTTTCCCGTAAGTTCATGTTTCCCATAAGTTGATGGAGTTGACAGGAAAAGTGATAGAATGCCCAAATACAGGCCAACTTTCGGGAAATTTAGCATTTGTCACTTTTTCTGTAAGGTTTCTAACATGAACTTACGAAAAACCTTATGGAAAAAGTGACAGAATGCCCAAATTCACGCTAACTTTTGGGAAATTTGGGCATTCTGTCACTTTTTCTGTAAGGTTTCTCACATGATCTTACGGGAAACCTTATAGGAAAAGTCATAGAATGTCCAAATTTTCCCAAAGTTTGCGCGTATTTTGGCTTTTCAGTGAATATCGTCTCGTTTTCGATAGTCTCACTCTCGCTAGTCTCGCTCTCTTTGCTATTGTTTCATCTCTATGGCATCATCACTCTCACGCTAGTCTCGCTCTCGCTCTCGCTAGTCTCCCTCTCTCTGCTATCGTTTCGTGAATCGGGTTTCGGAAAAGTAAACTCGAAAATGAATCGCTTATCGGGAAGGAAAATGATAGCAGAGAGAGCGAGACTAGCAAGAGCAAGAACGACGATGCCATAGAGATGAAATGATAGCAGAGAGAGCGAGACTAGCGAGAGCGAGATGATATTCACCGAAAAGCCAAAATACACGCGAACTTTCGAGAAATTTGGGTATTCTGTGACTTTTCTCGTATGGTTCCCGTAAGATCATGTTAGAAACCTTACGGAAAAAGTGACAATGCCCAGATTTCTCGAAAGTTTGTGTGTATTTGTGCATTCTGTCACTTTTTCCGTCAACTCTATCAACTTACGAGAAACATGAACTTACGATAAACATGAACTTATGGAAAAAATGACAGTGATAAAAAACGGCATTCCAAATTCTTTTTCTTGGTGATTTCAGACATTTCTACACTTATTAGACCTCATTTACATGAAAATTTTGGATTTTCTTTTCGATTTTTTATCGCGAACTATTCGAAAACCCAAAATTTCCAAAAATCAGTGTTTGAAAGAAGTTTTTTGTGGGTTTATTTCTAGAAAATTGGGTCACATAGGATGAGTTTTACAACAAATGACAGACATTAGAGAGTACTGAAGAAAAATGGACTCTTGTGAAGATGTCTAGAGGAAGATGTGGTTTGAGTGTTGAGGAACAAGATCTTTGGGGATATTCACGCCATTTCACCATGTGGGACCCATCTCTGAAATTTTGAAAAGTTAGAAAATGGGTTAGAAAAGGAACTTTTAAAAAAGAGGTTAGTTTTGTCCCATAAAAAAGTTTTTGGGTTAGAAATAGCAATTTTTGAAATTTGGGTTCAAAACCCAAACTTTTCATTTTTTTTCAAATTACTTTTAGTTTTAATGTAAAATGAAAAGTAGAAAGAAATTGAAGCACGAAGAAAAAGAAAAAAGGAAAGAAGAAGAAATTGAAGCACACAAAATCAAGAGAAGAAGGAGATATATTCTCCTTTAAAATAGGGGCAAAAAATGAAATGAGAAATATTATTTTAAAGATTTGTTATAATTGCAAATTTTTTAAAAGTTGCTATATTTGTAAATAGTAAGATTTAGGTTTTCTTTTTAATACAACAACTTCAAGGTGGGAATTGAACCTCTAACCTCTTGTGACGAAGGGCATGCCAATATCATGGACCTAAGCTCACATTGGCAGGAAACTTTTTATGAATATCACAGAGAAAATTTTATTCAAATCAATTAAACTTCCAATACAAGAAGACAATCTCTCTATTTATAGAGAATTGAAACGCAAACTAATCCTAATTAATTAAAGAAACTAATCCTAGTCTTATTAAATCAAAGAAACTAATCTTAATTCTAATACAAGTAAATACCCTAATCCTTCTACATCATTTCTATCC
>QLSR01000419.1:374790-429134 GCA_031780015.1 Citrullus colocynthis | reverse complement strand
CCTCCCCCCCCCCCCCCCCCCAAAAAAAAAAAAAAAAAAAGAAAAAAGAAAAATAGACAAAAGAAAAAACTTGTCCTCGAGTTTTAAAATGAAAATGAAGGTAAAAATAAAAAGGTATGCCACTTGAATGAAAACAACTTTGAACAACTAATATCAACAACATCCAAATTGCACAAGTCAAGCAAAGATTTATCTTTTGAAACAGAATATTATTTTCAGCAAAATCATCATGAATTAATCCAAGAATTATGTTGTTTAAGAAATCTAAAGCCAACATAACCAAGTCTGAAGAAAACTTTAATTTCAAAGTCTGAAGTAAATTTGACTTAGGTTGGGCCATATTTATTGTCGGGGGTTTGAGTATTAGCTGGTATAAAGACTTCAATAATAAAAGGAAATAAGCTCTAAATTGGAATTGGGTCCTTGGTTGTTTTAGGTTAAAAAAATATGGGTAATGGGGGTTTTGGAAAAGGAATATGGGTGAAAAATTGAGCGATTCAACAAAAAGAATTTGTGTTGATTTTGCAAAAAGAATACGGGTGGAGAGGTTGCAAAATAATTCCCCTCGTGTTGCTTCATCTTCTTCTCTCGTGAACAACTACGAATGGAATGTCAACTAGCCTTCGATGATCTTCATCGTCAGCCACACAATCTTATTTTTCTTTTTCTTCTTTCTTCATTGGGTCTATGATTCGGCCACCTCAGCCTTGCCGGTGATATCGCCAAAATACCCACATTTGTTTGGTTCCAAACATGTCATCTCTCAAGTTGCTTCATGATGCTCACTTTCCGTGTTTATTGCAAGTGTACGGATCAAGTTATAATATAAAACGGTTAAGTTTTGAATATCGTTCCACTGAGGATCCAATTGTGAAGGTTCAAGTTACTTAGCTATTTTAGAATTGAATCAATTTTATTTGAGGATTCGATCTTAAGTTGTCATTTTGGAAAAAACTAAAAAGGAAAGCAAGTAAATAAGAAACACAAGAGCCAAAGAGAGTTCTAGGCTAATGAATCCTTGTTTACTTCATATGTAATATTCTAGGGTTCATGAATTTTATTGCAATTCATATGTATATCTAGTAACATCAATCCAAGTTATTTTCTTTCAAAAACAACATTTTCTCATGCAACTTAATTGATTACTAATTTCTTGAAACCAATACAAATTACATGACATTAAGAATAGTCTTTAGCAACTTTCATTGTTAACCTAAATATTTTCATGATAGATTAACAACAATTCATTGTTATAGATCTAGTTAGACATATAATTATCTCAACCATACATCTAATCTAACTTTCAATCATGGCCATTCAACAAGAGTTTAAGCACAATAACAATGAAAAACATATTCATTATAACAAAACCATGAAGAGTCTACAATATCAACATAACTTCATAAACAATTCATCAATACCCTAAAACTAAAAAGTTTAGCCACTCATAGCTTTAAGCAACATGTTGACAGACAATATGAGCAAAGAAAGAGTGTAAAGAAAAGGAAACTCTACTGAAAAGAAGCTCTTGATTGAGGAGGAACCGCCAAGATGTCCTTCGTCTTCACGTTAGAAATCGAACGACATCGAAATTCTCTCTCAAACTCTTTTCTATCTTCCTTGCAGCTAACTCACTCTTTGGGACTCTCTAATGTATTTTCTCTGAATTCTTTTCTTCTTGTGTCTCTTTGTGTGTTTAGGGTTGCTGGAAACCTTCCAATTTATAGAGTTGGTAGCCCAAAATTCTTTAAAAAAATGTAGATTTTTCAAATAAGGAAAGATGGTGCCGCTGCGCTATCCGACATCAAAAGGTGGTGCTGCCGCGTTGTAGGATGGCATCGCAGCGCTGTGCGTCATAAAATCCTACCCTCAGCGCCGTGCCGCAACAATGCGTCGGTGCTGCTGCGCTGAGGTCGTTTGATGCTCTCGAGAAAAAGCGCTGCGGCAGCGTCGAACTGGCGCTGTCTTGTTTTTGGCAGTTTGGTGATTTTCTTCTTTTTTTCACTTGATTTTAGCTCGGTTCAGTTCTTTTGGCTTTCAATTCTTATTTTCTTTATTTTGACCTGAAAACACTAGCAAACAAGTGAAATCTATATAAACTACCTTAACTTAAGAGCATAAAAAGCACTTTTCAAGCGCTTTTCACCACCCTAAACTTAGAGATTTGCTAGTCCCGAGCAAAGAGTAGAATAAAATAAAGGGAGTTTAGATGAAGAAGTGTGTTATCGACTCATGTCTTAGAGAATAGCATTTAAGAGCTTAAGTAGAAACATGCAAGCATATCTATATTGGTATAATAATTCAAGGCCAAATCTCCTACCTCCCATGTGTGTGTGCGCAAGCCTCATTTAATTCAAAATGCTAAAACTCAAATTGGGACTTAAGAGGGTGAAAAGCACTTGAAAAGTGTTTTCTATTATCTCAAATCAAGGGAGTTTATATTAGATTTCATTTGTTTATTAGTGGTTTTCAGGTCAAAATAAAGAAAATCAAAAGTGAAGATCAAAAGATTAAAATCGAGCCAGAATACGGTGAAATAGTGAAGGAAACGCCAAAACTGCCAAAAAATAGGGTAGCGTCGCGGTGCTTTTTTCGGGAGAGCAAAAGTCGCCTCAGCGAAGTGCCACTGCCGCGATGCTGCGACACGACGATTGAGGGTGGCTTTCCATGACGGTTAGTGCGGCGGTGTCAGTTAGTAGTGTAACAGCACCAACTTTCCATATTGGTTAACGCCGCAACGCCAGCTTTCCATAATTGAAGATTTTGTATTTTTGGAAAGAAATTTAGGTGGCTAACTCGATAAATAAAATGGTTTCCAACAGCCCTACTCACCAATCTATAGTCCAAAAGAGACACAAGAAGGAGAGAATTGAGTGAAAGTTTGTTAGAGAGTTCAAAGAGTGAGTTAGCTGCAAGGAAGAGGAAAAGAGTTCGAGAGAGAGTCGTAGTGCCGTTCGAGTTCTGATATGAAAGCCAAGGAGATCGTGACGGTGTTTTCTCAATCAAGAGCCTCTTTTCAGTAAAGTTCCCTTTCTTTATACTCTTTCTTTGTTTATATTGTTTGAATATATTGCGTCAAGGTATGAGTGGCTAAACTCTTTAGTTTTAGGGTTTTGATGAATTGTTTACGAATTCATGTGGAAATTGTAGACTCCTCATGGTTTTTTTATAATGACTTTTCTTTGTTATTGTGCTTAAATTCTTATTGAATGGCCATGTTTGAATGTTAGGTTAGATATATGATTGAAAGATTTTATGTTTAACTAGATCTATAACAAAGATATGTTGTTAATCTATCATGAAAATAGTTAGGTTAACAATGAAAGTTGCTAAAGACTATTCTTAATGCCATGTAATTTGTATTGATTTTAAGAGATTAGTAATCAATTGAGTTACATGAGAAAAAGTTGTTTTTGAGAGAAAATAACTTGGATTTAAGTGTCTAGATTTAAGAATAAGAATAGTAATAAAATCCATGAACCCTAGAATATTGCATGATGAGGTAAACAAGGATTCATTACCCTAGAACTCTCTTTGACTCTTGTGTTTCTTATTTTATTTGCTTTCCTTATTTAGTTTATATTTTCCAAAATTCACAACTTCAATTCTAATCCTCAAATAAAATTGATTTAATTCTTGAATAGCTAAGTAACATAGACCTTCACAATTGGATCCTCAGTGGAACAATATTAGGACTTCACCGTCTTATATTATAACTTGACCCGTACACTTGCGGTTAACACTTAAAGTGCACATCATGTTTTTGGTTTCATTGTCGGGAATCCAAAAAATGGTTTTTGTTATTTAATATTCATTAGAATTGATAGATCTGAATTTGAGGTGTATATTATTATTTAGTTTATTATCTTGTCGGTTGATGCCTTGTGATAATACTAACCTTCTCCTTCATGATCCCGAGATTGATAGGATCTATAGAAGGAATCTAAAGGCTCAACACAATCAAACCGAGGAGATGGCGGAGGAGATACCAAAGGCAATTCGAGACTAATTCCAACCAATATTACCGGTAAATCAACCCGGAATAATGAATGTCCCCATCAATGCAACTTTGAGTTGAAACCGGGTTGATTCAAATTGCTAAAGAGCTAGCCTTTAGAGAAAGAACGAATGAAGATCCTCATAAGCACCTACTGCCTTTCTTAGATATATGCAGGGTGGTAAAGATGAATAGTGCCTCTAACAATGCAATTAAACTAAGACTTTTCCCTTTCTCTTTACAGGAACGAGCAAAGGATTGGTTGGAAACCATCCCTCCGGATAGCATCACAATGTGGGAGATCTTAGCTCAAGCTTTCTTGAACAAATATTTTCCATTGGCTAAATCTCAAGGGTTAAGGATGGAGATAGGGACATTCCGCCAACTTGAGGATGAACAATTGTATGAGGCTAGGGAGAGGTACACGGATCTCTTGAGGAGGTGCCCTTAACATGGGTATCGGATTGGTTGCAAATTTAACTCTTCTACAATGGATTGTCAAGCTCAACCAAATCCATCTTAAATGCCACAGTCGGAGTGTCAATCTTCTCCGAGAATGCTCAAGAGGCCTATACCATATTAGGAGACTTGGCCACTACATATTATAACTGGCCATGTGAGAGGTCTTCTCCAATCATCGCAAAAGCCGCCGGATTGTATGAGGTGGATGAGGTAAATTCTCTTAAAGGCAAAATGGCTTCCCTTACTAATGCTCTTTCTAAATTGACTGCAGGGAGCCAAGCTCAAGCAAGTCCACCATTATAGCCTCCCTTGCCGCCTTGGCATCGGAGATAGCCACACGAAAGGAGTTGGAACAAGGAGATAATGCGACGGCCAACTATGTTGGTAGAGGACATTATAGAGGCCACCAACAACAACAACTTCCAACTCATTTCCATCCTAACTTGAGGAACCATGAAAACTTTTCTTATGCTAACAACAGAAATGTTTTGCCAGATCCTCCAGGTTTTTCCAATGTAGGTCCATCACACACTGAGAAGAAGTCCAACTTAGAAGACTTGATGGTGGAGTTCATAAAAGAATCAAGAGGAAGGACCACCACATTATAAAGCACCGTACAAAGTCATGGTAAGACCATTCATAACATTGAGATACAAATTAGCCAAATTGCCACTTCACTCCAAATAATGCAAAAGGGCAAATTTCCTAGTTGCCTCAAAAGAAATCCAAAGGAGAAGCGAAAGGCCATGACTTTGAGGAGTGGGAAAAAGCTGTCCACTCCCTTGATCAATGATGAGGATGATGAGCAAGAGGTAGGTGAGAACATCCAAGAACCTATCTTAGAAGATGAACCAAAAAAGATCTTAAAAAATGAGGTAAAGGTAAATGAGTCAACATCCTCAAATAAGTCAGCTAACCCTCTACCTTTTGCACCTAATACCTTGCCATATCCTCAACGTTTTAAAAAGAAAGAATTAGACTCTCAATTTGCCAAATTTATTGAGTTATTTAGAAAGCTTTATATTAATATCTCATTTGCTGAGGCTTTAGAGCAAATGCCCAACTATGCTAAATTCATGAAAGATGTCTTATCTAAAAAGAAAAAGTTTAGGCAATATGAGATGATTAGCATGACTGAATAATGCAGTGCTGTGTTGCAAAATAAGCTACCACAAAAATTGAAAGATCCAGGGAGTTTTACTATACCTTGCACTATTGGTTCTTTGAGGGTGTATTAGTTAACATTGACAAATTTATCTTCCCTGCAGACTTTGTAGTTTTGGACATGGAGGAGGACTCTGAGATTCCTATCATACTAGGAAGGCCATTCCTAGCAACTAGGAAGGCTATCATAGATGTCCAACAAGGGAAGTTGACTCTAAGGGTAAATGATGAGAATGCTGCCTTTAATATTTATAAGTCCTTGAGTTATCATGATGAGGGTAGTATGTTGGGGATCTTTATTATGAATCTTTATTAAACTTGTTATGCGTTCAACATGCCTAATAATATACGTTAGTAATCTATCAAGTTTTCCTATTGTTCACCCAAGAATAAGCAAAGAATGAGGTTTTCTCGGTGAGGCCGAGATCGAACACAGGGGCTATGCAAATTCTATAATTAGTTGGATTATTTGAATCATGCGTTTAAAGAAAAGTAAAAATAGGTGATGCGTTTGACTAACTACAAAGCAGTAAAAACTATCCTAAGGTGGTTGGATGGAGAGGTATGCGACAGAGCAAAGTCAGCTTATTGAATTATATGAATAGTAAACGCAGGGCTGGAGTTGGTTATCATTTAAAGTAAAAAACGCATAGTGAGGTCTATTTCATACCAGCGACTCTTCTCTTGGTTGTCAGTCGCTATGCATTATATGTTTATAACGCATAGGAGAGTGTTAAATGCCAAGGTTATTCCTATGTCTAGGTAACACTTCTTAGCCTTGTCAATTGAGTTCCACAATCACTTACTCCGTCGAGCAGTTTGATTATTACTACTTATATCGATTAGCTAGATGGACATAAGCATTAGATTAAAAGTACAATTGACAAGATGGAATAGTCTTCTACGGTTCTTATTGAGATGATAACGCAACCCGTGACCCTTGAGAGAGTTAGTTACTCATGGATGATAAACAGCAAATGGAAAGTGATAAGAAATGAATAGCCATGGAAGATGTATAGATTAATGAACGGAATAAATGTTTTAGAGAATACAATGTCTTGCTAATAAACTAAAACATAAGAAGAAAAAGATAGAAAGCATGGAATGGCTTCTTAATGTCTTGAGCTCGCCCGGATGGTAGCGTGAGTTCTGCTGTGAAGTGGTCAGGCAGAGGGAAGACTCTTCTCATTCGAGCTATTTGTCTCTGGTTGTTGTCTGGAGAGAACTCTGCTGTCACTTAGGAATTCTTCTGAGAGGTTCAACAACCTTTTAGCCTTCAGGTCTGCCGTTTTATAGATGTGCGTTGCAATCGCTGGGACATCTGCATGATTGGAGGCCGAATTTCTGCCTTGCATCCATCTCGCCTAATATATCTCAATTAAGGGATGACCCATATTTCAGTTGAGGGACGACCCAGACGCAGAGGGCAACAGGCTCATTGAATCAACAACGCTTGAATACATGTAAGACGTTCTGCGAGTCATGGCCAAGCTAAGGTCAAAATGGGACGTATCACCCACAGGCATCTGAACCTTGTTTGCTAGCAGCCTCTTGCCTGAGGCCAACCTGTGGGTGTACTTTGTTAATAAGCGGCTCATCCCGACAACGCATGACAAGACAGTATCAAGGGATCGAGTGGTGGCAACATATTGCATTATGCAGGGAATCCATCTGAACATTGGACGCATAATAGCAGCTCAAATCAGAGGTGTCTTCAGTAAGCCAAGGGGGCAGCTATTTTCCCTTGGCTAATTATGAGCTTATGTGCTAATGTTGCCATCAGAAGTGATAAGGAATTGTTAGACGCAGATTAGATGATGGAGGTGAATAGTGTTATCGCCAACAAAACTCTACGTCGGCTGATGAAAGGATCACAACATCAACTAGAGCCCACTAAGGCCACCAAAGGATCCCATCAGCCAACACAACCAGTTGAATCACTTCCAAAGCCATCAAAGAGGAAAGAAAAGGGGAAGTCATCTAAGCTGAAACGCATGACTGTGGCAAGTCCTGATGCCACTGTTCGAGTTTCCCCTTCATCCAGCCCTTTACCTCCACTCCCATTGACCGCCAGAGAGCCAATGCCTCCTCCACCTCCTCTAGAAACGCAACCTCAACCATCCACTTTCCCATCAATCCAAACTTCTTCTTCTTCCTTTTTCCAACGAGTTGATGACTCACACTATGCAGATTTTGGCGCGACTACTGTGCGTCCATCATCCCCTGCGTTTGACGAAACTTCATCAATCTCTCGCCCCCAGCCAAACCGTCCTCACCCACAACCGTAGCCTCAACCTCAAGAAGCCCAACTCGACCTCAACTGGGAGACAGTGCAAACATACCTACAACAATCAACCTGCGTCCAATGATGCATTCAATGAATATGTTAGCACGTCGGCAGACGGAGCAGTTTCACTTCATATTGAATTTTATTCATCAACTGTTTTTGGTTCGACCGGAAGTCCCGGCCCCTAACATTCCTCAACGCCTACAACATACGCTTGTCTTCCCAATGCCGTAATGCCCTGTACCTGAGCAGAAACGCAAACTTGATGAAGGCAAGTCGGATAGTTAAAATTTAGGGGTGTAGTTAGAGTTGTATCTTCTTTATAGCTTTCCTTGCAATTATCTTCATCTCCAACTGTATGCATTTGTGGGATAAGAAATTAATTGAATGATAATTTCTGTGCCACATTGAATGTCTATTTACCTCTTTGCGTTTCTTCTTGTTTTAATTTTATTTTGAGTACATTTAATTATTCTCAACTTTTATCTTTGCATTGAAAAATTAGTCACTATGATGATAATCATGCTTACACCCTTTGGCCACTCTTAAGTTAGATTACTTTCAATGCGTCTGCATACTATTCCTTAGAAACGCAAATCTACTTTGCATGCATGCAAGCTGCCAATTCAAACCTCTTTTACAAAAATTTTCAACATAATCTTTGTTTACAATTTAAGCAATGAGGACCTTGCTACTCTAAAGTTTGGGGTGGAAAAGGTTTAAACTGTCAAAGATAAAAATATGAGGAACTTATTTGTTAAAAAAAAAAAAAATTTGTTAACGCAAAACTCCGCTGACAAGACTAATACAATTATCTTGTTAAGAGTTTAGCTGAAAACGACACCTGATCGTAGTTGCCTGCCTCCATGCACCTCATAGTTGGTGTGTCAAAATGAAGGTGGGTAATCGTAATCAGCGACACATAGATAAATAACAAACTCCAATGTTTAGTGAGAAAACCGATCTTAGATAAGAGTTTAGTCGAGAAGGGCACGTGCTCGTAGTTTGCTGCCTCCATGCACCCCATAGTTGGTATGTCAGAACAAAGGTGGGTAACCCTACTCGACGCATAGTCACCTAATATAGAAATAATAAAACAAATGAAAGAAAAAGAAACTTTATATCTTCATTTTTTCAGACTTAGTGTTAAAAGAAGAAACAAAAATTTTGTGGATAATGAGTAAAGAATTTTAAAAAGAAAGCTTGCCGCATACAAATTAGACCCGTTTCTAAAGAAAAAAATATAGAGGTAGAAAAGTAATGTAACTAACGGATAGTTAAAATTTAGGGGTGTAGTTAGAGTTGTATCTTCTTTATAGCTTTCCTTGCAATTATCTTCATCTCCAACTGTATGCATTTGTGGGATAAGAAATTAATTGAATGAAAATTTCTGTGCCACATTGAATGTCTATTTACCTCTTTGCGTTTCTTCTTGTTTTAATTTTATTCTGAGTACATTTAATTATTCTCAACTTTTATCTTTGCATTGAAAAGTTAGTCACTATGATGATAATCATGCTTACACCCTTTGGCCACTCTTAAGTTAGATTACTTTCAATGCGTCTGCATACTATTCCTTAGAAACGCAAATCTACTTTGCATGCATGCAAGCTGCCAATTCAAACCTCTTTTACAAAAATTTTCAACATAATCTTTGTTTACAATTTAAGCAATGAGGACCTTGCTACTCTAAAGTTTGGGGTGGAAAAGGTTTAAACTGTCAAAGATAAAAATATGAGGAACTTATTTGTTAAAAAAAAAAAATTTGTTAACGCAAAACTCCGCTGACAAGACTAATACAATTATCTTGTTAAGAGTTTAGCTGAAAACGACACCTGATCGTAGTTGCCTGCCTCCATGCACCCCATAGTTGGTGTGTCAAAACGAAGGTGGGTAATCGTAATCAGCGACGCATAGATAAATAACAAACTCCAATGTTTAGTGAGAAAACCGATCTTAGATAAGAGTTTAGTCGAGAAGGGCACGTGCTCGTAGTTTGCTGCCTCCATGCACCCCATAGTTGGTATGTCAGAACAAAGGTGGGTAACCCTACTCGACGCATAGTCACCTAATATAGAAATAATAAAACAAATGAAAGAAAAAGAAACTTTATATCTTCATTTTTTCAGACTTAGTGTTAAAAGAAGAAACAAAAATTTTGTGGATAATGAGTAAAGAATTTTAAAAAGAAAGCTTGCCGCATACAAATTAGACCCGTTTCTAAAGAAAAAAATATAGAGGTAGAAAAGTAATGTAACTAACGGGTAGTTGATTGAGTATAGTATTCTGAGAGACTAGTCAATGCGTTGAGAAAATTTTAGGGTTGGTTGAAGTTTCTTAGATAGAGGTTATGCTTGAGGACAAGCATTTTTCTAAGTTTGGGGGTGTGATAACTTGTACAAATACAAGTTATTATATGTCTTTCTCCTAGAAAAATAGAGCTTAAATAGAGAATCATGCAGTAGTCAGTGTTAAATTCTATTGATAAATCTTCCTATGCACTCTACTCTTGTAAATTGATGAAGGTGATTATTTTATAGCTTATTGAATCTAAAACACATGTTTTAATGCAGGAATGCGAGCAACTTGTAGATGCGTTGGCAACTCTTCAACGCAGGTTGATGCGTTAGCAATCCATGGATGCGTTGACATACTTGAATGCATGAACCCAAAGTTATCCGTGGACGCATATCAATAAGGTAGCGGATAATCAGATAATAATCTTGAGAGATTGTCGGGAGATTGATATGCTTGATATGTGGCGAGAGTGGTAGATCGAAATTAAACCGAAAATCACGCGATTAGGTGAGATAGATGCAAAGCAGAAATTAAGCCTCCAATCAGGCAAATTTGCCAGCGATTGCAACGCAACATCTATAAAAGGGCAGACCTGAAGACGAAAATGTTGTTGGACCTCTCGGAAGAATTCCTAAGTGACAGCCGAGTTCTCTCCAGACGACAACCGGAGACAAATAGCTCGAAAGAGAAGAGTCTTCGCTCAACTAGACCACTTCACAGCAAAATTCATGCTACCATCTTGGGAGCTCAAGCCATTGAGAAGCCTTTCCATGCTTTCTATCTCTTTTCTTACTTTTGTTTTAGTTTATTTGCAAGGAATTGTATTTTCTAAAACAATTATTCTGTTCATCAATCTATACATCTTCCATGGTTATTCATTTCTTATCACTTTCCATTTGCTGTTTATCATCCATGTATAACTAACTCTCTCAAGGGTCACGGGTTGCGTTATCATCTAAATAAAGAACCGTAGAAGACTATTTCATCTTGCCAAATGTATTTTCAATCAAATGCTTATGTCCATCTAGCTAATCGATATAAGAGCAATAATTAGACTGCTCGGGAGGGTAAGTGATTGCGGAACTTAGTTGACAAGGCTAAGAAGTGTTACCTAAGGATAGGAATAACCTTGGTACTTGACACTCTCCTATGCGTTTCCGACTTTAGATGATAACCAACCCCAGCCCTGCGGTTTACTATTCATACAATTCAACTAGCTGCTTTTGCTGTGTCGCATACCTCTCCATTAACCACTTTAGCTTAGGTTTATTGCTTCCTAGTTAGTTAGACGCATCACTTCTCATCTCCTTCTTGAAACGCATGACTCAAATAATCCAATTAATCATAGAATCTACATAGTCCCTGTGTTCGACCTCGGACTCACCGAGAAAACTTCATTCTTTGTTTATACTTGGGTGAAGGATACGAAAATTTGATAGATCAATAACGCATAGTATTAAGCATGTTAAACGCATAATATGTTAAACGCATAGTAGTAAGCTTAATAATAAATAAACCAACAACAAGTTTTTGGACTTTAGCATTTCAAACCAACAACAATAGGAAGTTGAATAAGGTTACTAAAAAATATCATGTTCCTCTTCCTTTTGTAAATCAAATGCTTGATAGACTTGCAGGCTATTCTCATTATTGCTTCCTTGATAGATATTCAGGATACAATCAAATTGTCATTGCTCCTGAAGATCAAGAAAAGATCACATTTTACTTGTTCCTATGGGACATTTGCTTTTAGGAGAATGCCGTTTGGTTTGTGTAATGCCCCTGCTACTTTTCAACGTTGTATGATGTCTATTTTTCAGGGGCTCATTGAAGACATAATGGAGGTTTTCATGGATGATTTTTCTGTATTTGGGTCTTCATTTGATTCTTGTCTTACTAATCTTAGTCGTGTTTTGAAGAGGTGCCAAGATGCTAACCTTGTGTTGAATTGGGAAAAGTCCTACTTCATGGTAAAGGAGGGCATCGTTTTGAGGCACAAGGTCTCACAAAGAGGATTGGAGGTGGAAAGGACTAAAATTACCGCCATTGAACAATCTTCTCCTCCCAATAATGTGAAAGGAGTTAGAAGCTTCCTAGGGCATGCAGGGTTTTACAGGGGCTCTTTGATGTCTAGGGTATTGACTTTATGGGGCCTTTTCCTATGTCTTCTGATGGCTACCTATATATTCTAGTTGCAGTCGATTATGTATCTAAGTGGGTAGAAGTCATAGCTACTAGGACCAATGATGCTCGCATTGTTTTCAAATTCTTGCATACAAATATCTTTACACGTTTTGGTACACCTAAAACTATTATTAGTCATGAGGGTTCTCACTTTTGCAATAAATTATTTGAATCCATGATGCAAAAATATAATGTCAATCATAAAATTGCTACAGCTTATCATGCTCAAACTAATGGGCTTGCTGAGTTATCTAATAGAAAAATCAAGCAGGTTTTGGAAAAGATCGTCAAGATCAATAGGGAGGATTAGGCCCTTAAGCTCGACGATGCTTTTTGGGCCTACCGTATAGCTTTCAAAATCCCAATAGGTACTTCATCGTACAAGTTGGTGTTTGGAAGGGCTTGTCACTTACTAGTAGAGTTCAAGCATAGAGCTTATTGGGTCATCAAGAAGCTGAACATGGATTTTGAGAAGGCCAAAGAGAAGCGCCTCTTGGAACTCAATGACATGGAAGACTTCCGCTCCCAGGCGTATGAGAAAGCCAAACTCTACAAGGAGCGCACTGCTAGATGGCATGACAAGAAAATCACCCCACGGACCTTTTTTTCTGGACAAAGAGTATTACTTTCAACTGAGGTTTACATTTGTTTCCAGGTAGGCTTAGGACATGATGGTCAGGACCCTTTGTCATTGTAAAGGTGTCCCCACATGGAGCCGTAGAGTTGCAAAGCGACAATGGAACAACCTTCAAAGTAAATGGTCAATGTTTGAAGCACTACATCGGCAATGAAGAATGCCGAATTAAGAACCTTGCTTCCATAGAACGATCCATTGGTCTGGTCTAGCTAAGAGACCTTAAACCAAATGCTTGTTGGGAGGCAACCCAATTCCATTGCTTTCTTTATATATTTTTTTCTTTCTTTTTATTTTATTTTCAATAATCTTTGAGTCACTCATATGCTTTCTTATTTTTCAGGATCTTGGTTCACCATAAAAAGTACTCCTTACATCAAGCCTGTTTGGTCGCTTCCCGTTTGCTCCCAGGCTTCTTTCTTCTTTGTTTGATGCTCATATGCATTGGGGACAATGCATGATTCTAAGTTTGGAGTAGGAGGTGTCACTCATACTTTTGTGTTTTTTCTCATCCTGCTATGCATGTTTGTGAGATTTTAATGATCATATGCATGTTAATGAAATTTTGAAACAAAATTTGAAAACTTTTGGAGCTTTCAAAGTTAATGAGATTGTTTTTATGGTTGTGTGCTTTGAAGTTGATTGTCCATGATGAGATTCGAATTTTCATGATAAATGACTTATTGTGGAAATAGAATAGCATTATCTTGAGTTCAATTCATTTAAGTCCCTCTTAAAATCTCCCATATTCTTGAGCATGTAACCACTTTAATTTAGAATCTTTAACTGAAAAAAGGATTAGGTTGGGTGTATTTGGTTGTCGGCTCCACCAGTTAGAGAGTTGAAATGCATGATGGTTTGTAATCTTAGACTAAGGAAAAAGAAAAGAGTATACATACCTTTGAGAAAAAAAGAAGTGTACACAAAAAAATATATGAGCTTTACATGTCTATCCTTTTAAATGTTAAACTTGTAATGAGTTTGCATGGATAGGGGTAAAAAGACTTGCCTTTGCTGTGATCAGTAAGGACGCCTGGGAATTGACTAGGTATGAGTTGCTACAGTGAATGTGTAAAAGCTAGTGCCCTGAGGTAAAAGAATGCAAGTTTAGGGCCCATGAAAAATTTGATTGAATGACACCTTAGTGGACATATTACTAACTTGAAATGTGTGGATGATTGAAAATTGGTGCATGAGCTAGAGTAGGGGGAAAACTAAGGAAGCTCTCTTAAGTCCCAATTTTTGTTTTAGCATTTTGAATTCAATGAGGCTTGCACACACACACATGGGAGATAGCAAGATTTGGCCTTGAATGATTATACCACTATAGATATGTTTGCATGTTTCTACTTAAGCTTTTAAATGTTATTCTCTGAGATATGAGTGATTGCGTCACTTTATGTGTTAACTGCAAGTGTATGGGTCAAGTTATAATATAAGACGATAAAGTTTGAATATCGTTCCACTAAGGATCCTATTGTGAAGGTTTAAGTTACTTAGCTATTATAGAACCGAATCGATTTTATTTGAGCATTGGAATTGAAGTTGTAAATTATGGAAAATATAAACTAAATAAGGAAAGCAAATAAAGTAAGAAACACAAGAGTCAAAGAGAGTTCTAGGGTAATGAATCCTTGTTTATTTCATCATGCAATATTCTAGGGTTCATTGAGTTTATTGTAATTTATATGCCTATGTCTAGAAACTTAATTCCAAGTTATTTTCTCTAAAAAACAACTTTTTCTCATGCAATTCAATTGATTACTAATTTCTTAAAACCAATACAAATTACATGGCATTAAGAATAGTCTTTAACAACTTTTATTGTCAACCTAACTACTCTCGTGATAGATTAACAACAATTCATTATTATAGATCAAGTTAAACATACAATCTCTTAATCATACATCTAACCCAACATGCGAATATGGCCAATCCACAAGAATTAAACACAATAACAATGAAAAGCATAATCATTCCAACAAAATCATGAAAGTCTACAATATCAACATGAATTCATAAACAATTCATCAAAACCCTAAAACTAAAGAGTTTAGACACTCACAGCTTGAAGCAACGTGTTCAAACAATATAAACAAAGAAAGAGTATAAAGAAAGGGAAACTCTACTGAAAAGAGGCTTTTGATTGAGGTAGCATCGTCACGATCTCCTTGGCTCTCACGTTAGAACTCGAACGGCACCATGACTCTCTCGAACTCTTTTCTTCTTCCTTGCAACTAGCTCACTCTTTGAACTCTTTTATGAACTCTCACTCAATTCTTTCCTTCTTGTGACTCTTTTGATCTGTAATTTTGTGCTTTGATTGATGATTAGGGTTGCTGGGAACCCCCAAATTTATAGAGTATTCCGCCCAAGAAAACTTTCCAAAAATACATTTTTTTCAAATATGAAAACTGGGGCCACGACGCTGGTCTATAGCACAGCGGTGCTGCGAAATATGGAAAGAGGGCGCCGCGGCGACTGTGATGCGCAGACCTGCTTTCGGGTTTTAGCGTCACGACAGCGCCATCCTGGCGCCGCGCCACTATGCCAATTTTGGCAACTTTGTTATTTTCTGCTCTTTTTCACCGTATTCTTGCTCGGTTTTGATCTTTTGGTCTTTTCTTCTAATTTTCTGCATTTTAACCGAAACACCACCAGCAAATAAGTGAAATCTAATATAAACTCTCTTAATTTGAGAGAATAGAAGCACTTTTCAAGCGCTTTTCACCACTTCAAACTTAGAGATTTGCTAGTCCCGAACAAAGAATAAAATCAAATAATAGGGAGTTTAGATGAAGCAGTGTGCAATTGACTCATGTCTAGAGCATAGCTGTTGTTGACAGATAAAATAAAATAAGTCCCCGACAACGACGCCGAAAACTTGTTGTGCAGTAGATTTGAAGTGCAAAAACTTACTGCTGCGTCTATCTTTATTATTAAGCTTCCTATGCGTTTAACATACTATGCGTTGAACATGCTTAATGTTATGCGTTTCTAATCTGTCAAGTTTTCCTATTCTTAACCCAGATATAAGCAAAAAAATAGGTTTACTTCGTGAGTCCGAGGTCGAACACAGGGACTATGCTGGTTCTGTAATTAATTGGATTATTAGAGTTGGAGTTGTAACCAAAAATTGTTGAGAAGGATGCGTCTAACTAAAGAAAGCGAAAACATGTACACTATATTAAAATGTGGTAAATGGTAAGGTATGCGATACAACAAAGTCAACTAATTGAATTGTATGAATGGGTAAAAACAGGGTTCGAGTTGGTTAACATCTAAAATCAGAAACACATGGTGATAGTCTATTCATACTTGCGACTGTTCTCCCGGTTGTCAGCCGCTATGCGTTATATGCCTATACCGCATAGGAGAGTGTTAACTACCAAGGTTATTCCTATAGACAGGTAACACTTCTTGGCCTTGTCAATTGAGTTCCACAATCACTTACCCTCTCAAGCAATCTGATTATTACTACTTATATCGATTAGCTAGATGGACATAAGCATCTGATTAAGATTACAATTGGCAAGATGCAATAGTTATACTATGGTTCTTATTTAGATGCTAACACAACCCGTGACCCTTGAAAGATTAGCTACTCATGGATTCAAAGTAATAATCGGAAAGTGTAGAGAAATGGATAGACATGAAAGAATTGTAGATTAATGAATGAAATACAATTTTAGACAGCTCAATGTCTTGACACAAATCTAAAATCAAAGCTAGAAAAAGATAGAAAGCAGGACAGGCGTCAATGTCTTGAGTCGCCAGAATGGAAGCATGAGGTTCTGCTGTGAAGTGGTCAGGCGAAAGGAAGATTCTTTTCTCTCGAGCTATTCGTCTCCGGTTGTCTTCTAGAGAGAACTCTGCTGTCACTTAGGAATTCTTCCGAGAATCAACAACAACTTTTTGCTTGCAGGTCTGCCCTTTTATAGAGGTTGCGTTCGTAATCAGTGCAAATCTGCATGATTGGAGGAAATTGATGTCGTGCGTCTATCTCGCCTAATTGCTTAATTCTCGATTCAATTTAGATCCATCACTTTAGCCATAGATTAACATGTCAATCTTCCGACAATCTCTCAAGATTCTGATCTGATTATCCGTTGTTTTGCGTTTCTGGTCATTATGCGTCCATGGAGAACTTGGGTTCATGCGTTCGTACATGTCGACGCATCCATATGTTCTAACGCATTATCCTGCGTTGAGCGGTTGTTAGCGCATCCATGGGTTCCTTGCATTTCTTCATTAAAACATGCATTTTAGGCTAAAAAAGCTCTAAAATAATTATCTTCATCAATTTACAAGAGTAGAACGCATAGAAAGATTTATCAATGGAATTTACATCAACTACCGCATGATTCTCTATTTAATCTCTATTTTTCTAAGAGAAAGGCTGTAATAACTTGTATTTCTACAAGTTGTCAATAGCATTTAGAGCTATTTTTATAATCATTCAGGGCCAAATCTTGCTATCTCCTATGTGTGTGTGTGCAAGCCTCCTTCAATTTAAAATGCTAGAACTCAAATTAGGACTTAGTTTCTTTAGTTTTCCCCCTACACTAGCTCATGCACCAATCTTCAAGCTTTCATACATTTCAAGTGAGTAATATGTCCACTAAGGTGTCTTTCAATCATATTTTTTTTCATGGGCCCTAAACTTGCATTCTTTTACCTAGAGGCACTAGCTTTCGTACATTCACTGTAGGGACTCGTACCTAGTCAATTCCAAGGCATTCTTACTAATCACAACAAAGGTAGCTCTTTTTACTCCCATCCATGCATACTCATTATAAGTTTAACATTTAAAAAGATAGACAATAAAGCTCATACATTTTGTGTACACTTTTTCTTTTCTCAAGGCATGTATACCCTTTTCTTTTTTCTTGAGTCTAAGATTACAAAGTATCATGCATTTCCACTTTCTAACCGATGGGGCCTTTCGAAGTGACAATCAAATACATCCAACTTAATTTTTTTTTTCAATTAAAGATTCTAAATTAAAGTGGCTACATGCTCAAGAATATGGGAGACTTTAAGAGGGACTTAAATGAATTTAACTCAAGATAGTGCTATTCTATTTCCACAATGAGTCATCTATCATGCAACTTGGAATCTCATCATGGGCAATCAACATCAAAGCACACCACCAAAAACAACATTCCCATTAACTTTGAAAGCTCCAAAATTTTCAAATTTTTTTTCAAAATTAACATGCATATGATCATTAAAACCTTCACTAACATGCATAGCAGGATAAGAAAACACACAAAAGTACGAGTGACACCTCCCACCCTAAACTTAAAATCATGCATTGTCCCCAATGCATAAGAGCATCTAACAAATAAAGAACAAGCCTGGGGGCAAGCGGGAAGCCACCAAACAGGCTTGGTGTAAGGATTACTTTGTGTGATAAACCAAGATCCTGAGAGATAAAGCATATGAGTGACCCAAAGATTTATTGAAAAGAAAATAAAAAGAAAAAAAAGCAAACTAAAAAAAGCAATAAAATTGGGTTACCTCCCAACAAGCGCTTGGTTTAACATCTTCTAGCTAGACGATGCTCGCGAGTCACGGCGGATCCCAAGGTGCCTTCTTCCTTCCATGCTTTGGATCACCTACAAGTTTTAGTTTTCGCCCACATTGACACTCACAAACATATTCACTTGTATTTAGTGAGTTGGTCAACAAATCATTATAAAGTCAGACATCATCTTTACTAATGTAGTCAAGAATCATTAAAGAGTCATTCTTATTAGATTTTACTGGACTCATCACTTCATTTTTAACATGCTTCTCCATGATTTGTTCATAATTCATTATAGGTTTGGGAGACATTCAAGAAGAACTAAGAGAATTATCACAACAAGAAACACGCTTCATAGGATTTTCTAATTTAACATTAAGCATTCCATTAGTCTTACCATTCAAAGGAGGCTCATCATGCATAGAGTTCTAACTAGAAGAGAGGGGCAATGTTACCTTTGTGCTTGGCTCATGATGCTCATACCTTTCTACATCTGGATGCTTAGGGGTTTTATAAATGTCGAATGTTACCTCCTCATCCTTAAGGTGGAATGTGAGCTTTTCATCTTACACATCGACGAGGGCCCTCCCGCTGGCCACGAATGGTCTCCCAAGGATTATGGGGACTTCGACATCTTCCTCTATGTCTAATATCAGAATGTCCGCCGGGAAGATAAACTTGTCTACCTTGACCAAGACGTCCTCCACAATGCCATAGGGGTGAACAAATGATCGATCGGCCAAAAGCAAGGATATGGTAGTTGGTTGCACCTCTCCATTATTGAGCTTCCTACATGGATAAAGGTATTAAATTAATGGAAGCTCCAAGATCACAGAGTGCTTTAGTAACCTTAAACATGGATAAAGGTATTAAATTAATGGAAGCTCCCTGGATCCTTTAGTTTTGGAGGCAATTTCCTTTTTAATGTCGCACTACATTCTTCGGTTAGTGCAACCATTTCATAGTCTCCATACCTTTTTTCTTAGACAACACATCCTTCATGAATTTGGCAGACTTAGGCATTTGTTTTAATGCCTTTGCAAAAGTAAGATTAATTTCCAACTTTTTGAATATGTCTAAGAACTTTGAAAATTGAGCATCAATCTTTTTCTTTTGAAATTTTTAAGGAAAAGGTAAAGTGTTAGGAATAAAAGAAGTAGAGTTAGAAGTACTCCCTATGTTTGACTTTGATTTCTCCTTTTTCTTAGATGCACTCTCTTTTAGTGGAACATCCTCTTCTTGTGGAGGTTCATCATCTTCTTGTGGAGGCTCATCATCTTCATCATTGATCAAAGGAGTGGATAGCTTTTTCCCACTCCTCAAAGTCAGGGCCTTGTACCCCTCCCTTGGGTTTCTCTCGGGGCAACTAGGGAACTTACCCTTTTGCATTGTTTGGAGGGAAGTTGTCATTTGACTAAGTTGAACCTCCAAGATTTGAATTGTCTTACCTTGGCTTTGAACGGTGCTTGAAATGGCTTGGACTGAATTCTCCAATGTGGTTGCTCTTGATCTTGACTCTTTGACAAAGTTAAGCATTATGTCCTCTAGTGATGATGTCTTTGCATTCCCCGCTCCATTGAATCCTTGAGGTACTTGCAACACATTCTTGTTGTTAGCATATGAAAAATTCTCATGATTCCTCAAGTTGGGATGATAGTGAGTTGGAAGATGTTGTTGACCTCGATATTGTCCTCTATCCACATAATTGGCTACTTCTAACTCACTACGCTCTTGTTGATTTGCTATGGCTGCAAGGGAAGCTATTGATGGTGGACTTGCTTGAGCTTGGCTTCCTTAAGACAATTTAGATAAAGCATTAGTGAGAGAAGCCAATTGAGCTTTTAAAGAACTTACCTCGTTCATCTCATATCGTTTAGTGGCTTTTGGGATGATTGGAGAAGACCGTTCACATGGCCAATTGTACGATGTAGTGGTCAAGTCTTCTAGTATGGTATAGGCCTCTTGAGCATTCTTTGAAAAATTGAGCCTCCGGCGGTTGCATCTAGAATAGATTTGGTTGAGCTTCATAATCCATTGTAGAAGAGTTGAATTTGTAGCCAATCTGGATAGCCATGTTGAGTGGATCTTCTCAAGAGATCCTTGTACCTCTCCCAAGCCTTATAAAGTTGTTCATCCTCAAGTTGGCGGAATGTTCCAATCTTCGTTCTTAGTCTTTGAGATTTAGCTGAGGGAAAATATTTGTTCAAGAAAGCTTAAGCTAAGATCTCCCACGTTGTGATGCTATCCGGAGGTATGGTTTCCAACCAAACCTTAGCACCGTCCTGTAAAGAGAAAGGAAAAAGTCTTAGTTTAATTTCATCGTTAGAAACACCATTCATCTTTACCTTCCTGTATATTTCTAAGAAAGACCGTAGGTGCTTGTGGGGATCTTCATTGGTACTTCCTGTAAAGGCTAGCTCTCTAGCCATGTGGATCAACCCCGGTTTCAACTCAAAGTTGTTGACGTTGATGGGCACATTTATGATGCCGGGTTGATTTGCAGGTAATGTCGGTTGGAAGTAGTCATGACTTGCCTTTGGTATCTCTTCCATCATCTCCTCGATGTGATTGTGTTGAACCCTTAGATTCCTTCTACATGTCCTTTCAATCTTGGGATCAAGAGGGAGAACATTAGTATTATCTCGAGACATAAATCGGCAAATAAAATAAAAGAAAATAAAATATAAAAGAAAAAATATAAAATGCAATAAAATAAATAAATAAATAAATAAATAAATAATCAACCAAATAATATACACCTCAAATTAAAATCTATCAATTCTAATGAATATTAAATAACAAAAACCATTTTTTGGATCCCCGACAACGGCGCCAAAAACTTGATTGCGCCACTTTAAGTGTTAACCGCAAGTGTAAGGGTCAAGTTATAATATAAAACGGTGAAGTCCGAATATCGTTCCATTGGAGATCCAATCGTGAAGGTTTAAGTTACTTAGCTATTCTAGAGTTGAATCAATTTTATTTGAGGATTGGAATTAATATTGTGAGTTAAGGAAAATATAAACCAAATAAGGAAAGTAATAAAGTGAGAAACACAAGAGTGCAAGAGAGTTCTAGGATAATGAATCCTTGTTTATTTCATCATGGAATATTATAGATTTCATAGATTTTATTGTTATTCATATGCCTAAGTCTAGAAACTTAATTCCAAGTTATTTTCTCTCATAAACAACTCTTTCTCATGCAATTCAATTGATTACTAATCTCTTGAAACCAATACAAATTACATGGCATCAAGAATAGTCTTTAGCGACTTTTATTGTCAACCTAACTACTCTTGTGATAGATTAACAATAATTCATTGTTATAGATTAAGTTAACATACAATCTCTCAATCATACATCTAACCTAACATGCAAATATGGCCAATCCACAAGAATTAAACACAATAACAATGAAAAGCATAATCATTCCAACAAAACCATGAAAGTCTACAATATCAACATGAATTCATAAACAATTCATCAAAACCCTAAACCTAAAGAATTTAGCCACTCACAGCTTGAAGCAACATGTTCTATCACACCCCCTCCCTGATAACCTACTTATCCTGAAAGAAGATGTGAGGACAGCATACGTCACCCCTCTTGTGACGTATACCATCCATTTCTACAAACTGATCCTGTGAGTTCACAACGTACATATTGCTCCTTCATACATCCAAAACCACAACATATAGAAAGTTATATACATATTGATAATTCAAACTTTCAACTCATCCACAAGGCACTTATACAAAACCCTATTTCAATTCCCAGCAAATGTACAATTAGGTCTACATGCCACCTATATAGTTTTACATACATATAACTTTTCAAACAGGACAAATTTCTGCAAAACTCGAAGCTTAAGCAGGGCGAGTTGGAGTAGGCAAAGCACCAGGAACGTCCTTGCTACCTGGTGGGAAAAGAAAACTTGAAAACATAAGCTAACAGCCTAGTGAGTGACTAATTTTTAACAAACAAATTTTAGTTCGAAAATTATCAGGATTTAAACTAATTCTGACAGCATGAGTAAAACATAAAATCATCTCATACTCATTGATTAAATCATGTTTAAATGCCCTTATCAAATCACACATGGTTTTTCAGCAATTCATAAATAAATCATTATGGTTACAATACTTCTCTTTAGTTGAGGCGGAGCAAAACTCAACACTCCAACGTCGAAAACAAATAAGGCTCGATGCGGAGCAGAACTCAACGCACCAGCATATAACCTCTATGTGCACATAGGAACATGGCGGGTTGCCCAAGTACCTTCTCCATGTCCTTCAGTATTGGGTCCCGGGAAAACTCACATGCCTTCTCCATGTCCATCAGCACTGAGTCTCCTCTAAAACATTTTCCTTTAAGGAAAGAAATACTTTATACAAACAGTTCATATACAAATCTTTCATGAGAAAACAGGGCAATTCATAAATCAATAACATTTCATAAACATACTTTTCAATACCGTTTAACAAACATAAACTATGCTTTGTAAATTGATTAATCAAAAAATCATAAATAAATTAGAAAAACCAAACTAACATGTACAACGAAATCATTGAAACAAGAAAAGTGTCGCTCACAGCTCTTTTTAGGCCTTGAGTGGATTATACGCCTTCCCTATCTCCTCTTGCCCTAAAATAAACATTTTTCCTTACAGTACGCTTCTTTTTACTTGATTGTTTAGTTTGCATAATTAAACCCAAATCATGATTCATCACCGAGCCTCCCCTTTTTCCAAAGTAAACCTAATAAGCAAGATTACTAATGAAAATCCCACATTTCCAGCGAGATTACTAGCGAAACTACCCAACAGGACAACAATACTATCGACACTAGGATAAACGAGACTAGCGAGATTACCTGAGGACCGATACCTAGCAAGAGTCAGTGAGATTTGTGAGACAAAAAGCTCTTCTGCACCACCAGCGAGATTTGTCTCGCTACCTACTCTCCAATTCTCAGTGACACCAGCTTCCTAGCGACACCCAACAGCAGAGTTTCCTCCTTTCCTTTTGTTCTCACTTATGTCAGTTAAAAGTCATATTTCCAGCCAAATTTAGAACTTCTTTCCTTCTATAAACTTGTAGGGAAATATGTTTTCTAGCTTACCCCAAATTTTTGTGGCTTAACTCGTCCTTGTTCGTCAGATATTGCAAGATTTCTTCGCACTTTTCCAGATTGAACAGAAATTCCTTATCAGTAAATTTCAGCTAAAGGTTTACATATTTCTATTCCATTTCAACTCAAGCATCCTTCATAAAAGTTGTTCAGAATTGAGTTAACTTACTAACTTTAAAATTTTAGCCTTAGACTCGATCTCCTTGATTCGTTTTGCTCCAAACATTAGAGACTGTCCAGTTTGTATGTCCACAAATAACATTCTGTTCCAGCTTAGGTTTCAACACCAAAACGAGTAGGCTTCTATCCAAAAATCCATAAAAACACCTTCTTTTACCTTTCCTTGTAGTTTATCTGAAAATGGAACCGACTTAAGCTCGCGAAAATGTCCAAAAATGATAAAATATTCAATTTACTTACCTATATATATATTGCCGACTTAACTCTCTTAGGCTGGCTGGCGCACAGGGTTCCTTTCTCAATTCAATGTAAGGCACTCAATGCAGCCTACCATCAACACCTTCAGCAGATAACCACCCTCAACGCATGGTGCCCTCAACGCCTCCTACCTTCAACGCTTACAACTCAATCAATTATACCCGTCTTCAACGCATGGTGACCTTAACGCATGACAACCTTACCAACGCATGGTAGATCAAAACATTTTTTGTTTTTTTCCCGCTAATGATCAACTTCTCTTCTAATGCAAGTGACTGCTTCAGCTCATCACTCTTCGTGATTTCACCTTCAACGCATGGCCACTCAAAAGAAAAATGTTCTCTTCTCTGCTTTGATCGACGCATAATCTTAGCCAATGCTTAGCTCTTACACTCTCGGTTACTTTTCCTCTAGCAACGCATAGCCACCATTTCACATGCCTTTTCCCAACACTTAGTATTATAAGGCAGTGCTTACGTGTTCAAACAATATAAACAAAGAAAGAGTGTAAAGAAAGGGAAACTCTACTAAAAAGAGGCTTTTGATTGAGGTAGCACCATCACGATCTCCTTGACTCTCATGTCGGAACTCGAGCGGCACCACGACTCTCTCGATTTCTTTTTGTCTTCCTTGCAACTAACTCAATCTTTAAACTCTTTTATGAACTCTCACTCAATTCTCTCCTTCTTGTGATTCTTTTGATCTGTAATTTCGTGCTTTAATTGATGATTAGGGCTGCTGGAAACCCCGAAATTTATAGAGCATTCCGCCCAAATAAACTTTCTAAAAGTACATTGTTTTCAAATATGGAAACTAGTGTCGCGGCGCTGCCAAATATGGAAGGAGAGCACCGCGGCACTACAACTATGATGCGCAGACCTGCTCTCGAGTTTTAGCGCCGCAGCAGCTTCGTCCTGGCACCTCGGCGCTACCCCAATTTTGGCAACTTTGTTATTTTCTTCTCCTTTCTATTGTATTCTTGCTCGGTTTTGATCTTTTGGTCTTTTCTTCTAATTTTCCTCATTTTAACTTGAAAACCACTAGCAAACAAATGAAATCTAATATAAACTCTTTTAATTCGAGAGAACAGAAAGCACTTTTCACATGCATATGATCATTACAACCCCACAAACATGCATAGCAGGATAAAGAAACACACAAAAGTACAAGTGACACCTCTCATCCCAATGCATAAGAGCATCTAACAAAGAAAGAACAAGCCTGGGAGCAAGCGGGAAGCCACCAAACAGGCTTGGTGTAAAGAGTACTTTGTGTGATAAACCAAGATCCTGAAAGATGAGAAAGCATATGAGTGACTCAAAGATTATTAAAAAGAAAATAAAAAAAAAAAAGTAAAGAAAGCAATAAAATTGGGTTGCCTCCCAACAAGCTCTTGGTTTAACGTCTTTTAGCTAGATGGGGCTCGAGTCATGGCGGATCCCAAGGCAGTTTCTTCCTTACATGCATTGGATCGCCTAACAACTTTTAGTTTTCGCCCACATTGACACTCACAAACATATTCATTAACATTTAGTGACTTGGTTAACAAATCATTGTCAAGTTGGACATCAGTTTTTCTAATTTAGTCAAGTATCATTAAGGAGTCATCATTCTTAGATTTTACCGGACTCACTACTTCATTTTTAACATACTTCTCCATGATTTTTTCATAATTCATTATAGGTTTTGGAGGCATGCAAGAAGAACAAGGAGACTTAGCACAACTAGAAACATGCTTCATAGGATTTTATGATTTAACATCAAGCATGCTGTTAGTCTTACCATCCAAAGGAGGCTAATCATGCATAGATTTCTTACTAGAAGAGAGAGGCTGTAACACCCTCAACCTAGATATTTATTTATCTCTATATTCTTTTCTAGGAGTGAGTGTTACCTAATCTGTAATCTGCTAAACATCGCTATTCATATACATTCTATATCATAACTAGCTAATAGAATGTTTAACCTTTACAATAGTTATGCAAATTTTCCTAATAAGATAGCATTAAAAGTAAAAGTTAAGAGACTCTGTGAAAAGTTTACAGGTGTGCCAGGTGACCTACTCAAATCCCCTTCAAATATAAACAACTTTTACATAGGAATAGAGTTCACAAGTTCCACCTAAACAAAATTCTAATTTATCTCAGACAAATCTAGAGGATAGGCTAGGTACCGCGATCACGCTTGCTACCTGGAAGGAAAACAACAAAAAAACATTATGAGCTACAATGCTCAGTGAGTGACTAATTAAAGAAATAACTCAATAACATATAACTACAATCATTTTATAACCTGTTTAACCATGCTTCACATTCCATTCATAAACTTGTAATTAACCATGATTGAAAGGTATTAGCATTACATAAATAGATATCTTCCTATTGAACCTTTGTTAGGGCAGAGCAAACTCAACGCACCTAACGTCAATAAGCCTTAGCTGTGTGGAGTAATCGCAACACAACAGCGTCAAATGCTCTTTTATTCTGCTTATAAATCTGTCTGTTCTCGGGCTGCCCGTGTACCTTCTCATGTCCTTTGGTACTAGGGTCCCAGGGAAAGTACTCAATCACCGTCTTTATATCCTTAGGTGAGAGCTTAAAAGAGATGCTAGGGCTGCCCATATGCCTTCTCATGTCCTTCAGCATTGGGTCCCATTCAAATAATTCTAGTACACAACCATACATAATATGTTTCTCCGCATTAACTATAATCATGATATCTTAGCTTCCCAGAACATTATGTAGCAACTAGCTTGATGAGATTTAGCACATTATTTAATACATTATCAATCTCTATCACACGTTTAAGAAATATGCTAGTTTCATACATAGTAACACATCTCATCTCATAAATCAGAGGTATCATTAAGCATATAGGAGATATTAACATTCAAGTTAACTTATACTAAACCATAAAGTCACTCACAACTTCTTTCAGACGCCAAGTGGATTATATGCTTTCCTTAGCTCCTCTTGACCTTAAAGTTTCAAAGCTTAACTCCTTATCGTTCTCCAGTTATGCCAAAATTACTCCACGTTGCTCCAGCTTGCATAGCAGTTCTGTAGCTGCTGCTTTTACCTCCAAATTTCAGTCCTAAACTCGACTTCCTCGAGTCGTTTTACTCTAAACATCGACCAGTGCTCAATCTGTCTGCAAATCAATCTTCTGTTCCAGCTCTGTTTTCATCACCAAAACGAGTGAAATTTCGTTTAAAAACTATAAGAACTCCTTTCCTCTATCTTCTCTTGTGTTTCCTCTGAAAGATGGAACCGACTTAAGCTCTCGAAATGTCCGAAAGTGATTAAACTCACCTATATATGCTACCGACTTAAGCATCACAAGTACCGAGATGATAATGTTAACTTACTCATCTGTAGGCTGGTGCTGATCTTCTCCTCGACGCAGGGTACTTATGTCCGTATTCCCTTCAGCGCCTTCAGCAACCAGCCACGCTCAACGCATGATGCTCTCAGCGCCTTCAACTGTCAACGCATACAACATAGTCTCCCGCCACTTACTTCATCGCGTCAAGACCATTCTGTCTTGGACGCAAGATAACTTCCTTCCAGCGCCTCGTGGCTTCCAACATATTCTCAACGCGTAATCTTACTAACGCATGGTTAGCACTTGGCCACTTTTGCTCCCATAATACTCAGCCAACTCAATCACTGCACATTTCATATTTCATTCTTAACTTGCCAACTCCCAAATGTCGGGTAGAAGCTTACAGCATTTCTCTACCACATACTACTCGGCATTATAGTCTCAAATGTTTACTTCTATGCGTTTGTTCCTTCGTCTCTACCATGCGCCCAACATGGTATTTCCAGCTTAGTATACATCCAACTTCGCTTACTTCTAAGCTTAAAATCATGGTTGCGTTCTCTTAATCCGTTTATCCTACATTAGAATTCTTAACTTTAAAACTTACTCTGATTCCAAGATTCAAAATTTACTCAACGCAACCTTTCTATCAAATCCTTTTTCTTCAAGTTTCTTTTACAGCCTAAGTAATCCAACCCTTGTGTACAACTACTCTTGTCCCATTTCTCCTTTTCATAGACTCTTTCACGAAAGTCTTAGAAAAAGGGTGTCACAGAGGCGATAGCTAAGTATGTAGTAAGATGTCTAGCCTATCAGTAGGTAAAGCCTAAATGAGAGAAACCAGCAGGGTTGTTGAATACTCCCTATTCTTGAGTGGAAATTGGGACATGTTACGATGAATTTTCTGTTTAGTTTGCCAAGAACTCCAGCAAGTGTTGATGAAATAAGGGTGATTGTCGATAGATCAACCAAGACAGCTGGTTTCTTCCCAATTAAAATAACTTATACGTTGGATATATTGGCACACATGTATGTGGATAAAATTGTAAGCCAGTACGGAGTTCCAGTGGATATTGTGTCGGACAGAGATCCTAGGTTTACTTCTAAATTCTGGATGAGTTTGCAACAAGCTTTAGGAACCAAGTTGCAGTTCAGTACCGCTTTTCATCCTTAGACTGATGGACAGTCAGAAAGGACAATCTAGACTTTAGAAGAGATGCTTGAGCCTCTGCGTTCAAGTTCAAGGGTAGCTAGGATGTACATTTGTCTTTAATGGAATTTGCCTACAATAACAGCTACCAGTCAAGTATAGGTAGCGCTCCGTACGAGGCACTATATGGTAGACCGTGCAGAACACTAGTTTGTTAAGAAGAGGTTGGAAAACGGAAGTTGGTTGGACTAGAGATTGTTCAAATTACAACAGAGAAGGTAGAAATTGAAGAAAGGGTGGTAAGGTTTTAAGCAAGTGATGCGCCACTTTGAGTGTTAACCGCAAGTGTACGGGTCAAGTTATAATATAAAATGGTGTAGTCCGAATATCGTTCCACTAGAGATCCAATCGTGAAGGTTTAAGTTACTTAGCTATTCTAGAGTTGAATCAATTTTATTTGAGGATTGAAATTAATATTGTAAGTTAAGGAAAATATAAACCAAATAAGGAAAGTAATAAAGTGAGAAACACAAGAGTCAAAGAGAGTTTTAGGGTAATGAATCCTTATTTCATCATGCAATGTTATAGATTTCATGGATTTTATTGTCATTCATATGCCTAAGTCTAGAAACTTAATTCTAAGTTATTTTCTCTAAAAAACAACTGCCAAAAACTTGATGCGCCACTTTAAATGTTAACCGCAAGTGTACGGTTCAAGTTATAATATAAGACGGTGAAGTCCGAATATCGTTCCACTAGAGATCATATTGTGAAGGTTTAAGTTACTTAGCTATTCTAGAGTTGAATCAATTTTATTTGAGGTTTGGAATTAATATTGTGAGTTAAGGAAAATATAAACTAAATAAGAAAAGTAATAAAGTGAGAAACATAAGAGTCCAAGAGAGTTCTAGGGTAATGAATCCTTGTTCATTTCATCATGCAATATTATAGATTTCATGGATTTTATTGTCATTCATATGCCTAAGTCTAGAAACTTAATTCCAAGTTATTTTCTCTAAAAAACAACTCTTTCTCATGCAATTCAATTGATTACTAATCTAATGAAACCAATACAAATTACATGGCATTAACAATAGTCTTTATCAACTTTTATTGTCAACCTAACTACTCTCGTGTAGATTACCAACAATTCATTGTTATAGATCAAGTTAAACATACAATCTCTCAATCATACATCTAACCTAACATGTGAAGATGGCCAATCCACAAGAATTAAACACAATAACAATGAAAAGCATAATCATAAACAAATCATCAAAACCCTAAAACTAAAGAGTTTAGTCATTCATAGCTTGAAGCAACATGTTTAAACAAAACAAACAAAGAACGAGTGTAAAGAAAGGGAAACTCTACTGAAAAGAGGCTCTTGATTGAGGTAGCACCGTCACGATCTCCTTGGCTCTCAGGTTGGAATTCGAATGGCACCACGACTATCTCGAAATCTTTTCGTTTTCCTTGCAACTAACTCACTATTTGAACTCTCTTATGAACTCTCACTCAATTCTCTCCTTCTTGTGACTCTTTTAGTCTGTAATTTTGTTCTCTGCATGATGATTAAGTTCGTTGAAAAATCCTAAATTTATAAAGTTTGCTGCCCAAAAAATCTTTCAAAAAATAAATATTTTTCAAAAAAGGAAACTGGTCCATAGCGCCGCGGCGCTATGACTGTGTTTCGCATATTTGCTCTCAGGTTTTACCTGCGACACTCGGCACCGTGTCACTGCCTCAATTGTGGCAACTTTAAGTTTTTCTTCTTGTTTTTACCGTATTCTTGCTCATATTTGATATTTTGGTCTTTTCTTCTAATTTTCCTCATTTTAACCTGCAAACCACTAGCAAACAAGTGAAATCTAATATAAACTCCCTTAATTTGAGAGGATAGGAAGCACTTTTCACGTGCTTATCAGCAAGCTTGTTCATAACAGTGTTGCTATGGAATTGAAGAAAACTCTTCGGAAGAATTTCTTGAATAAAGCTAACCTGACTGTCTTCGTCTATCATTGCCCCATTCATCTTGACCACGTTGAGGTGTACCATCATGCTGAGAACACGTTCTCTAACAGATGGTTCTTCGTTCATCTGTGAGTTAAAGATGAATTTGAGAGCATTGTGCTTGATTTGAGAGGAAAGTTGTCCAAACATACCATGCAACGAATCCACTATCTCCCTAGCAGAGACCATGTTCTCATACTTTTTTAGCTAATATATCAGACATGCTAGACAAAATATATGCATGGGCCTTTTCATTGGCCTTAATCCATCTCTCATATGCTTCACGAACATTTCGTGATGCATTTAGGGCAGCAGCTTGAGGACATTCTCCAATCAAAACAAACTTTCGGTTGTCTATTACTACCAAAATATTTATAGTGTTTTTCCAGGTTGTGTAATTAATCACAACATTAGTCATAGTTTTGTCGAAATAAACAAGTTTCTATTTTAGTTAGAAAAATGCATAACTCTTTAAAAAAAACCAATCCAGTTTTAGCAAATAAATAATGAAAGAACCTTTAAAGTTCTTTTAATTTGCAATTGATACTTCAGTGATTTAGAACTTAAAGCTACCGAAGGGTAGACAGTTATTCCTTCATTGAATTAAGATATTCTTAACCAAACAATACACCAAAATAACTCCTATTCCTATAATGTTTAGCTACCATTATCTTGGTCAAGAAAATATTAACTTAATTAATGAGTTCTTGTAAGTGTGACCCTTCATCTTTTAGGTTCCAAAATCCTGCCCTATTAAGCCTAACGAAGGGAATAGCAATATTGATGCAAAAATTGAGGCACCCTAGCTATTTCTACAGTTTGCTCTAATATTGACTTCATACAAACACCTTTCGAAGGGAGGATGCGCCTAGGGCACCATGAGACCGAGTATGAAATCTCACTTTGCAAACTAATGAAGGAGATTGTAGGAATGTTGACACATAACCTTCTCCCACTTATTATAGTTAATTTCATTAAATTAGAATTCATTACTTAGGTAAATTTACGCTAAGTCATGTATCTAAGTGATTTTTCTATTTCTCCAATATAACATTTATATTGGATATCTGAACAACATATGATTCGATTGTTAAACATTTTAATAAAACTTAATCATTTATTGCATGCTTATAAATTGCTGATTAACTCACCTTCTAGGTCGGTTCCCAGGTAGAGGTGTTCGCTTACGGTCATCTTAAATAGCCCAATCCAAGACACAACCTTCCTTGACAAAGGTCCATTATAGTCAATATTTTATAAATTTAATCTTTTATTGTCGCATTTTAATCCTATTAAAACAAATAACAGATCACCCTATTTTTAATCCTATTAGAAATATCCTAACATAGAATTTCAATTTTAAAAAGAAAAAACTTATATTAGCATGCAATAACTTAACTTATTATAGATTTAAATTTTATTTGATATAACTCTTATATAAAAAGAAATTAAAAAAAAAATACATTTAATGACATTGTTTATATAACATTTAGATTATTCAATGTACTGTCATTATCAATGCACCATTTATCTTCATTAAAAGCCAAAATATAACTCTTATATCAATATAAATGAAAATAACACTAAAATACTATATATAGTAAACATGGATTTAATCATGCATTAAACTATACAATATAACGTTTATATTATAATAATGCATATTAATTATCATGTTCATACTTTGGAAATAAAATTCTAAACTTTTTAAATATAACAATTATATTTAAATGTGATGCATGATTGTACATGACCTAAGGTGAGATTTTAAACTATATGACATGCAATATGTAATATAGCAATAGTATAATTAAACATACATTACTTGCATATAAAACTATAATTAAAGCATCAATAGACCAACATTTGCACCTTAAAGAAATTTTAAAATAATATAACTCAATTATATTAATAAAAAAAAAACACCAACGCACGATCAAATGCATCATGCACAAACAAAGGTTGGAGCGTCGCAAGGTAATAAGGAGCGTCGCTACGCTCTAACAAAGTAGTCGTACTGCATGTTAAAGCGTAGCAACGCGATGCTCTACACTGGCTAGAGCGTCGCTTCGCTTATGAATAACGTCACTACGCTCTAGCTTTTGTGTCGTAGCATAACGTAGAGCATCGTGACGCTCTGCTCTACGCTCTAGTACAAAATGCATTTTTCTACTTCGATTCACTTTGTTTTGCTTTGTTCTTGACCTCCTTCCACTGCAAATCTTGCCAAAACTTGAGACACGGACTTACACACTCGACTACTCAGTTAAATGCCCAAAAAACAATGAGCCGTTACATGAATGATTAAAGTAAAATGACAATAATCTATAGTGCCAATATTGTAAACATCTATTATTCAAACTTTGATTCAAATACCAAATGTATATTAAAATAACCCACCTTCTTATTTAATACAATTTCAGAATAACATTGGAAGCAAAAATTTGTTCTGAACCAATTGAAGGAATAGAATCCTCTAGGCGGAAGTGTTTAATCGTTTTGCTCCTATGTAATTCTATGGATTTGGGAAAAAAAAATGTATGTACTGAAACACATTAAATGATTTAAAGGGAAAAATAAATACCTTTGAAGATCTAATTCTCAAGGTATCAACCTTTGATTCTCCAAGAACACCACCAAGAAATCTTCTCTGGTTAACTTTTGGGACAAGGAGGTTTGTGGGAACCTTGGTGGAAAAAAAGGAAAAATAGAGAGTTTAAGAGTTGAGAGTGAGGGAGAGCTTTCAGAGATTTCACATTCCTTTTTTCTTTTTCTTTTTTCACAACTGAGATCTCATCTCAATTTAATACGAATCATATTCACATTCCTATAGCATTAATACGAATCACATTCATATTAATTTTAACTTATTGTTTATGTATGAATCACATTCATATAATTAATATTTGAATCACATTCAAATATTTATTTCTCTAAAAAAAACCTTTATATTATAATGTAACACATACATTTTATTAATTGTATCTAATCCAATTAAATACCTTTAATTAATTTAAACAATTCAAACTAATCAAAATTAATTTGATTCTAATTATTCTTTATTAAGCTAACGAGGGGACCTTGTAAACCTATAGATTGAAGCTCCAATGATACGAGATTATGTAAACCCTACTTTTATTGGTAAGTACTAAATTTAAGTACGTAGTATCGTTGTGAACTTATTTGCTTTCTCTCGTGTAGATAAAGGAAGAAGTGAAGGAAAGCCGAGAATATTTTTGATAAGTTGATTTCTAAGTTATTATGAGATAAATAGAACTTGGAACCTACTTTGATATAACGCCATTCAAACCAAAATTGAGGGTTATTTTAACTATTTGTGTTACTACTACTATTGATGTATTGAAGTAAATGGGGAAAAACATTACATATTAGTTTGTGGATAAAATATATATATATATATATATATATATAAAGCACATTGAGTTTAAGTTGAGAATTAATGAAGGTTAAAGAAAGAAGAGGAAGAAAGAAAGTGGAGGAAAAACAAAGAAAAGAAAAAGAAAAAGAAAAGAAAATGAAAATTTGATTGTCAGTTATAGTGTTTATCAAGTTAACCGGATGTACAGCCAACATTTTTCATCTTCCAAATCTCAAACCGACTTGACCTTTCAGCTTGGCATCAAGGAGAGGAAGAAGAAGACAACCAGTGCAAATTAGTGTGGAATTCTGGAAGAAATCGTGGTGAAATTGAAGCTGAAACCGAGACTGGTATGGTGTTTGAGCAATCTGAGCAAGGTCTAGAATTTTGAAAATAGCAAGCTGTAGAGATCAATTTTAGGGCTGCAAAGTTGAGGTTAGTGAGTTATTTCATTTATTAATAGCTTTTGTGAAGGATGGTTGAGCTAAATGTGAAGAGAAATAGGTTTAATTATAGGTGGAAGTGACTAGTGCGGATTTCTTGAGTGATCTGGAGTAGGGTGAAGTACAATTATAATATCGGACGACCGAAGGATAGACCCTAAAATTTTGAGGTAAGTTAGAAAACGCATTTCTCTACAAGTTTGTAGAAGGAAAGAAATGCTAATTTGGGCTAGAAATGCTACTTTTAGCAGTTAAAAGTGAAAACAGAAGCTGTGTGAGACAGGTCTCGCTGGGAAAGAACGACACTGGGGTGTGGAGCGAGACGAATCTCGCTAGTATCGCTGGTTACTTTTTGTCTCACAAATCTCGCTAGGTCTCGTAGGTCTCGCTAGTTTCTCTAGTCAGGTAAATCTTACTAGTCACAGTCTTGCTGGTATAGTTTCGCTGGTTTCATCAGTCTAGTCTCGTTGGTGGCTTGAATCTCGCTAGTTAATGAATTTTCTTATAAAGTTTGGTCTGGGTGGTGAACAAACATCAATGTTTAAGACTTGTTTGCTACGTTAAGGGGAATTTTAAGGAAATTTAACAAAGGAAAATTTGTCATTTCGGGCCGAGAGGAGCTAGGAAAGGCATATAATTTTTTAAGGGCCCGGGACAAGTAGTGAATGACAACTTTATTTAAAATGAGCTTACTTTAGACAAAGTTTTCATGACATATGATTATGTTTAGAAAAATGTTTATATGTTTATGTGTTTTTATGAGTTTAAATGTACTACGATGACTATTTGTTTGAAAGAAAGCATGTGTTTCCATGTAAATGCATATTATGGTTTTGCATTGAAAATATTTGAAGCATGCTAGTTGTTAACCGAGGTTTATGAAAGGCATGCTATTTATTAATCTATGGTTTGATAGAAGCATGATGATTGTTGATGGATTTGTGAAAGTTTTAGATGTTATAAGCTCGTGTATTTTTATTATGTTATTTTCAAAGCATGTTGCTTTTGAATTATGTTTTTGAAAAGGTTCTCAATATTGAAGGACTCAGAGAAGGCATGTAGGTGGCCTAAATCGTCTATATGGGACCCAATACTAGAGGACTCTATAAGGTATATGGGCAACCGAGGATATGATATCTATGTGCACATAAAGGTATGATTGACACTGTTGTGTGGAGATTACTCCACACAACTAAGGATATTCGATGTTTGGTGTGTTGAGATTACTCCACCCCAACTAAGGATATTCGATGTTTGGTGTGTTGAGATTACTCCACCCCCAACTAAGGATGTTTTCGACGTTGAATAGCGTTAAGCTCTGCTCTGCCTCAACTAAGGAAAATGTTTCTGAATGTGTTGTATTTTCATGGTTTTTTGAAAATGAAATGTATATAGTTCGATAACATTTTTTTAGCATGATTTGCTTGAACATGGAAATGAATTATTTATTGTTTATTAATTATCATATTTTGAACACAGTTTGATTTATTTCTAAGCTCGAAAAGGTTTTTCGGACTTGTCACTCACTAGGCAACCTAGCTCATGTTTTCCTTGTTTTTCTATTTTCCAAGTAGCGGGAGAATCCAGGGTGCTTAGCCTACACAGCAACTCGTATGGGCCTACCACCAGTGTCTGTGAACTTTGAACATTGTAAATATTTGATCTTAAACATATATTGTACATATAGAGGGTCAAGGAGCAGAAGTTAGTGAACTTAAGTAACTTTTAAGTTTGAATGTGAGCCAGTATTTCTATGATAGTTTAACCCTAGTAAAAGATTGATGTTCTATCATGGTTTATATCTGCTTATTAGGTGTTTGGTCATAGTTTAAGGTTGAATAAGTTGAAAATAGATGCCGTAGGAGGATCGATGTCTGCTATCCTCACACTTTCTCCTAGGTTAAAAGGGTACCTGGGAGGGGGTGTGACATATTAATCAATTAAACTCTTTAATTAAATTAATCTCCATTCATTAACTGTTGGTGACTCAACTAAAGACCGACAGTTGCACTCTTCACACTATATATGTATTTTTGTGTGCATTGGATATAACGAATCAACAATGCATTCACCCTTCAGAAATTGCTCGTAAATACAACTAGGTCAAAATTACCATTTTACCCTTGTAGTTACATCTAACTCTTTAAGTACCACTGATTTCTCTAATAAACAATTAGTTACAGTCCAACTATAACCAAGCCCCACTAGGGCCAGGAGAGGGTGTGGCACCACATTGTTCAAGCCTCATAATAAACTATTAGGGGAATAATTTCTCTACTTTCCCTAATGGTAGGGAATGAGTAAATTTCTTCTTGTGTAATTGCGTTTCCAACTCCCCAATCAGACGAATCCCAAAAATGGTAGGCATATTGAGTAAGCAAACTGGCCACTCTCACCCATACAAATCAAAGGATCACCCTCATAGGCAGGAGTTTACAACTCTCTCGTGATTTAGGTCAAGCCACCTATGGTCATCTTGATGAAATGTAAGTCCCTTCTAGTAACGGTGTTATAAAGAGAGAGTTACATTACGTAGTCCAGTCTTATATGAATCTTTGTATAGAATACCCACGTTCACATGTCTTCACATGAATGATTAGGATCAAAACATTTGTAGCACTTTATAACACTCGTAACAACTACAAAGCGGGTCATATTCACAATGTCACTAGGATAAGGTACACAACCTTATCCATTTACTACAGACCATTTAGGTTATTACTTAAACATGATCCACCTGTATATCTCTATATACATCTTTAAGTTACAGGTAATAACCTTGGAACTTAGTTTTTTGGTTTTAGGTTAATGCAACTAAATGTCGATAAAATAACATTTATTTTATTAAATAAATGATTTGTTTATACAAATAAAACTTAAAAACTACAAGACCACAAAATTTAGGGCATCAACCTCAACAATCTCCCACTTGTCCTAAATCTAGTGGGGTGTGCAAATACACAGTAAAGTTACAAGGTACAGTACAAAAAAAAAAAAAAAAAAAGAAAAAAAAAAGCAATAAACTAAGTTATACAATATGCACCCAGTAATTCCTCCAACTTGCCCTAGACTAGATGAGGCCTGTCATGTAGACCTAGACTCTTTAGGTGTCATCAAACATTTTAGCCATGAGCGTCTTTGTAAACGGATCAACAACATTGTACTTTGAAGTGATCTTCGTGACGACCACGTCCCCTCGAAGCACAATCTCCCTATTGAGATGGTACTTGTACTCTATATGCTTAGCACATTTATGGCTCCTAGGCTCCCTGGAATTCGCCACAGTACCACTATTATCACAATAAATGGTGATGGACATTGACATGTCTAGCATAGCTTCTAGATCACTCAAAAACTTCCTAAGCTATACAACCTCTTTAGACGCTTCACAAGCTGTTACATACTTTACATCCATAGTAGAGTCAACTATGAAATCTTGCTTTATGCTTCTCTAAACTATAGCTCCTATGTTAAGTGTAAACACTGATCTTGATGTGGATTTCCTAGAATCCCTATCAATTTGAAAGTAAGAGTCAGTATATCCAATAAGGATCAAATCCTTAGACCTATATACAAGCATGTAGTCGCTCGTTCTCCTAAGATACTTGAGGATGGTTTAACTAATGTCCAGTGATCTAATCCTGGATTAGACTGATATCTATTGGCTATCCCCACTGCATAGCAGATGTTAGATCTAGTACATAACATTGCATACATTAGGCTACCAACAACCGATGCATAAGGGATACGTCTCATTTCCTCAACTTCTTGAGGAGTCTTAGGACACTGTTCCTTAGACAAGACAATTCCATGTTTGAAAGGTAATAAACCTTTTTTGGAGTTTGCATCGAATATCTGACAAGCATCTTGTCAATATATGATGCTTGAGACAAGGCTAGCGTTTTGTTCTTATGATCCTTGAAGATTTGAATCCCTACAACAAACTGTGCCTCTCCCAAATCTTTCATTTGGCATTAGGCTACTAACCATTGTTTCACATCTATCAATAGATCTATAACATTCCCAATTAGTAGGATATCGTCCATGTACAACAATAAGAAAGCTACTGAACTGTTGATGATTTTCTTATAAACACAAGGTTCATCAACATTCTGGTCAAAGCCATAAGTTTTGATCGCATTGAACCTTATATTCCAAGATTGAGATACTTGTTTCAACCCATAAATGGATCTATTAAGCTTGCAAACCTTTTGTTCTTGATGTTTGGAAATGAATCTCTCTTGTTGTTGCATATAGATGGTCTCCTCAAGATTACCACTAAAAAAGGTAGTCTTGACGTTCATTTGTCATATCTCATAGTCATATTATGCAGCAATGGACACGAGTGTTTGGATAGACTTTAGCATGGCAACAAGTGAGAAAGTTTCCTGATAGTTCACTCCCTCAACCTGGGTAGAACCCTTTGCCACTAGTATAGCCTTAAAGGTCTGCACCTTACCATCAGCACCCCTTTTTCTCTTGTAGATTAATTTGCAACCTATAGGTTTTACCCCATCAAGTTGATCTACAAGATCCCAGACCGAATTGAAGTACATAGACTGTTGGGTTTTATGCCCTAAAACTCATAGATTGTAAATGTAATTATTTGACTGTCATTAAATCATTAATAAAGAGTTATTGATGTGTTATTTCAATAAGTGGTATTGATTGTTTTTTGTTTGTTTTGTCTTAATAACCCTAAATCTAATAAACTAAATTCTTAGGTTATTTTATGAGTCTTGAATTGTATGTGGGGACATACGGAGATTAATGTTCAAGATACAGTTTAAAGGGTTTATCGTATAGGGATAAACCTGTGTACCTTATCCTAGTAACACTATGGATACGACCCACTTTGTATTTGATACAAACGCAATGGTCTAATGCATTCGTGTAGATGACATGCGAGTGAGAGTATCTTATGCAATGAGTTTGCATAAGATCGGACCACTAAATAGTGATCACTAGATGTAACTCCGTTGACTAGTTAGGATTGTATTTGAATAAGATGACCAAGGCAACTTAGTCTTAATCTTGAGTATGTTATGAACTTCTGTTCACAATGGATTGTCATTTGATTTTTATGGGTGAGAATGGCCATTTTCCAACTCAATATGTCAACCATCTTGGGGATAAGATCGAGTGGAAAGCTGGGGACAAAATTAAACAAGATGAAATTCACTCATTCCCATCTTTAGGATAAGTAGATAAGTGTTCCCTTAAGTTGTGCCTCCGGGGCTTGAACAAAAAGCCCTACCATCTCACTAGCCCGAGTGGGGTTTCTATTTAATGGTTGGACCATAAAAATGTTGTTCATTAGAGGAGCACTGGTAGTTAAGGATAGAAGTAACCTAGGGGTAAAATGGTAATTTGACCCAGCTAGTGTTACTAACACTTGTGAAAGACTAATTTTCTTTTATTGGTCTATATTCACAGACAAAGAAATATATCCGCAATGAGAATAGTGCAGCTGTGGGTCTTTAATGGAGTATACCTACAATTAACAAATATTGATTAGTGTGGTTAATGAGTTTAGCCAATTAATTTTATATTGTTGGAGCTTCTGATCTGTAGGTTCATTTGGTCCCCTTCCTAGCTCGTAAAGGGTGATGAAGTATTTATGTCTTGAATAAAATTTGAAATGTTCAAATTTACTTAAGAAAATAATATAATGTATGATGATACATTATAATATAATGTTTATTTTGAACTTTATAACTAATTTTTGAGAGAATTAAATATTTGAAGGAGTTCAAATATTAATATGAATTATATTCATATTAAAATTGTAGGTTAAAATGAATGTGTATTAGATGCACATTAAAACTATAAGTTATAAGAGAATAACAATTGAATATGATTCAAATGTAGGTTAAATTAAATATTAGATATTTAATTTGGCAATTAACTAATTAAAGAACTAATTTTCTTAATCAGTTTTAATTAAAATTGATTTAATTGAATTAAATGAATTAAAACTATAGGTTATATGGGAGATGCTCATTTAAATATGATTTCAACCCTGATCCATTCAACAAGCTGGAATAGCTCTGTTGGTTAAAGCGTGTGGCCCTTAACCACAAGGTCGGAGGTTCAAGCCCTCTTTCTAGTGCTTCAACTCCTAGTACCTAAGTCCATTAGGTCTCTTACTAGCTCACTAAGGGTAAAACAAGGAGAGGGAAATACATTTAAATATGATTCAAATGTAATGTTAAATTAACTTCCTTTTCTCTATAATTTTTTAGGAGAATTTGATTTTGTGTTAAGAACACAAAACTTTCTTTACTCTCAATTCTATCTCAATCTCTCATCACTCTTAAGTTTACAAACAAAAGATTTTTGTGTAAAAACATTTCCCAATTTCCAAAAGAGGTTCCCACATACCTATTCCTTGTTGGAGAATAGCAAGAAAGGCTTAGTTGAGGTGTCCTATTCGATGCCAAAGAAGAATTACTAAGATTGTGATCAGAGTGAATATTTGGGGAAGATCGAAGAGTTGTATTTGAATGTTTTTTCGTTATCCTTGAATTTTTTTTTTAGTAAAGCATGCTTAATTAAAATGTTTAATTCTCTCAATGTTTTGTAAATTCAAAATATAAATTAAAATCACACGTGTTCACGCGCTTCTGCTAAGGAATTTGATTCCTTTAATTGGTATCAGAGCCAAATCGTGCTTTCAGTTCTGTTTTACATTTAAAAAAATTGAGAAAAAGTTGGTTGTTTTCTGCATAATGTATGTAGGTCTGCATAATAGATGTTTACAAGTATTGGCACTTAGTTTTTTAACTCTTTATATTGATTTGGTTAATGTAAGAGCCTGTTATTTTGGGCATTTGTTCTTAAATTGAGCCTATAAGTTCGGGTCATTCGTGGTGAAGTTTTTGCTATAAAAAAGATCAGAAATGGAGGTGAAAGACGGATTTTGGAGTACAAACCTGAAGAATTTGTGTCCTAAATCTTGTAGTCTGTGTAAATTTGTAAATAAATAAATAAAGTATTTTTTTAACTGATATTTGTTTGCATAGCTCAAGATCCAATAAACTAGAGTCCTAGGTTATCTAATATATCTTGAACGACATGTGGTTGACGTATCAGTGGATCATGTTCAAAAAATAACAAAAAAGGTCTATAGTATATGGGTGAGGGGGTGTCTCATCCTGGTAACACTATGGATATGGCTCACTTTGTAAGTGTTATAAACGGTTTGATTCAAATCGTTCATGTAATGACATATAGGTGGGGGTATATTATACAGTGAATCTGTATAAGACTGGACCACGAAATTAAATCTCTATTTATAACTCTGTTAATTGAAGAGTTTTATATTCCAAATGAGAACCATATAACATGATCTCAATCCTAAGTGAATTATGAACTCCTGTTCATGAGAATCGTTCTTTGATTTGTATGAGTGAGAGTGGCCTTAGCTGTCGACTCAATATGTCTACCATTTTGAGAATGATTTCGAGTGAGAAGCTGGGAACATAAGTTCACAAGATGGAATTCACTCCTTCCTTAATCTAGGGAAAGTAGATAGGTTCTTCCCTTAAGTGCTTATTTCAGGACTTGAACAATGAGGCCTCACCCTCTCACTGATTTGAGAGAGACTTTGTTTATGATTAGATCATAAACAATATTGTTCATTAGAGGATTAGTGCTACTTAAGGTGTAAGAGGTAATTATAAGGGTAAAATGGTAATTTGACCTAGCTGTAATTACGAACACCCTATGAAGGATTGACTTACATTGTATGGTTATTCAATGGACAAACAAATATACTGCAGTTGGTTAGTTTTGGTTCGTTGGAGGTTGATGGATGGAATTCGTCGCCCAATTCCGTGCCAAATAAAGGTAACCAAAGAGGTATTTTGAGAAACGGTTGATTGCAAGAAACTTAAATTGCATTGAAGTAAATTGCGCGAAGTACAAAGAGTTAAAATTCAATTGGAGAAAGCTCTAGCTTGGGTTACGCGGGATTTCCTTTGTTCGAAGTTCTTATCATTGGTTCGTCATTACTAAATTCATTGAAGCTAGCACCTAATCAATTCAACTAGAAATGCTAGAATTGAATTGTCCCAGTAAACAAGTTAGATTTAAGGCAAATCGATGAGAAGCATGCAAAATTTAACTAAACCTAACCGCATTAAGTTCAAAGGAAAATTAGGGGGAACATGCAACTGGAAAGACCTAGATTGCATGTCCTATCGATTTAGTTCTAGGTTGATTAGAACAATGTGCATCACCATCTAGATTTGCAAGCTAACCTAACCTATTACTTCCTATGATTGACATATAACAAATTGTCACGAATTGTAATACAATCAAAGCAATAATCAAAATAAATAACAGCGTTACAAATTGATCGTAATTCTTACAAACTCAGAATTAAATCATGCATACACTTGAATTAAGTTCGAAAACCTCAAAGGAACATCAATTACAAGGAAAATCCCTAATACCCAAGCCAGAAAAACATTACCTTAGCCAATAATCGGGGGTTCAAGTTCCTAGGTATGAAAAGAAGAAAAGAGGAGAGAATGAAGCAAAAAGTCAAACAAAATTTAGGTGCTATCAAACACCCCCAACTTAATTCTTGATCAAGCAAGGTAGAATAATACACATAGTCAAACAAAATTATGCTTAGTCAATCATGCAAGGTTCGTTACTCAATTCTCATAGTCAGTAGGATTTAATTTGCATTCACAATGAGGTCAGTTCATAATCAATCATGAAGCATAGATTAAAACTAATTCTAGACTAGTTCATGCAAGGGTGAGTTCAAAGCCCTTCTAATTAAGTTCCTCGCACCCTGGAATGGCATTAAATTGCTCTCAATTTGTTTTTACCTAATGGTGGCTTATGCACAAATCATTAAGTGTCCAAAAAAATCAAAGCGGCAATATTTCAACTGAGGTGCCTGAATTCAAACTCTAGGGTCCTAAACTTGCATTTATTTTACCTAGGGGCATTAGCTTTTACACACTTACTGCAGGGAACTGTACTCACTCTTTTCTCGCGAGTGTCCTAATTAATCACAACAAAGGGAGCTCTTTTTACCCCTAGTCATGCATATTATTACAAGTTTTCTTTTTCTTTTTCTTTCTTTTTCATGCTTTTTCTTTTTCTTTTGTGATATTTCTTTAAAGCACAACATTCTTTTTCAGCAAGCATATAAATATATTTTTTCTTTCTTAGTATTACATTACAACCCATAATAGAAGACACTATCCAATCAGTAGGGCCTATCGAGGTAACAACAAAAATACAAGCTAAGTAATACGATCCTAAGCATGCAGGACCTAATATAGGCAAACAAAGAACTTAAGTGTGCATGAAAAATCAGAAAAAGTTTTAAAAATGGCTGAAAATCATGATCAATCACTTCAAACATTGCATCATGCAAGAGAATAAAAAAGAGTGCGTCATCAACCAATCATCATAACTAGTTTTATGAAGCATGTAAAATTGATGCTTACTATTGAGAAATGATTTGATTTTCCATGAAACGATTTATGATGAACTGTTTGTGCAAGCCTTTCTTAATACGATGAGACTGGCGAGTTGTTTCTAGATGGTTGTTCTACGAATCGGAGCCACTGGACATCACCACGGAACGAAGGGTTGAAGAACAAGGATATCGACTGCGATACTGCTTGAAGGAAGAAGATAGAAATTTAAAAAAAAATCTGAAGAAAGGGAGCTCGCGCTTAAATAGGCAAAAATGGCGTCGTCAGCATTAAATGCAGATACTCATTAACATTATATCCCACTGATCTAGGCGATTTCTTGAGCCTCATACCAGATGTGCATGGCAAAGGATATTGTGACGCAAAGAGGCACTCAAGTTCATTTGGGAATATGCGACCACTAACATATCCTGTGTGATTTAAGCACCACACTTCTAGAGATGCAGAGGTCTTCTATGGATAAACGCAAGAAGTATGTAATGAGAATAATTATGAACAATAATAAGCAGTTAATTTCGATAATCAGCAGCTACTCAGACCAAAGTTTCATACTGTACTACTTACACTACTTCTACAAATGAAATTAAATAAAGCAAAGGTAAAAGAAAGCGTCCTTGGAAAATTAAGAGTTCAACAACGTAGGGACCTTCCAACGGAAGCTCATCAGTTTGGCTCACATAGGTCAATGGAGACTTTGTCTCTTGCAAATTCTATAGTATGATAGGGTTTCACCCTCTACCCCTTGACCTTGAAAGAGTTTGTTCCATATTCACTTATTTATTCAACTGCTCCATGCAGGAACACCTCTTTAATTATAAATGGACCAAACCAGCGAGACTTGAGCTTTCCTGGAAACAAACGCAACCTCGAGTTAAATAATAAAACCTTTTGGCCGACTTGGAGCATTCTCTTACTGATATTCTTGTCGTGCAGTCTTTTGGTTTTTTCCTTGTACAGTTTTGCGTTCTCATACGTTGTTAACCTCAACTCCATTAGCTCATTTAATTGATGCTTCCTTGCTTCTCCTGGTGTGTCCATGTCAAAATTCAGCTTCTTCAATGTCCACATGGCTTTATGTTCTAATTCCAGCGAGAGATGACATAGGCTTCAAAGACCAACGACTATGGAGACATGCCAATGGACGTTTTTTAAATGTTGTTTTGTACGCCAAGAGTACTTCATCTAGCCTCTGCGTCTAATCTTTCCTTGAAGTACTTACCACCTTCTTAAGAATGGACTTTATCTCCCAGTTCGAAATTTTAGCCTGGCCATTGGTTTGTGGGTGATTTGCTGTTGCAACCCTGTGTTTGACATTAAATTTGGTCAACAAACTAGCAACTATGCGATTTCTAAAGTGCGTACCTTCGTCACTGATGATAGCCTTTGATGTTCCAAAACGCGAAAAGATGTACTTCTTTAGAAATTTGGAGATCGTAATCACATCATTTTTTGCACACGCAATAGCTTTAACCCACTTGGATACATAGTCAACTGCTACCAGAATATATTGATTACCACATGATGGGAGAAATAGTCCCATGAAATTGATGCCTATACATAAAATAACTCCACTTCGAGGATAGAGTTTAATGGCATCTCATTTTTGTTAGAGATGTTCCCCGTTTGTTGGCATCGATCACATGCCATTGTGTATGCCCTTGCGTCTTTGAATAATGTTGGCCAAAATATCCACTATGAAGAACCTTTGCTGTAGTCTTTTGTCCACCAAAGTGTCCTCCATAAGGAGCTTCATGATAGCTAGCTAAAATACTATGCGTCTCATATTCTGGGACGTATCGACGCAAAATATGGTATGGACCTAATCTATACAGATAGGGTTCATCCCAACAGTAAAACTTTCTCTCATGCATTAACCTCTTCCTTTGTTGTGTGTTAAAATTTTCGGGCCACTGTCTATAGACTAAGTAATTTACTATGTCTGCATACCATGGTTCCTTTCCCTTTGCATTCATTAGCTGCTCATCAGGGAATGTTTCTTCAATATCACTCCAACCTACTTGGACCTCTTTGTTCTCTAGCCGAGAAAGGTGGTCCGCAACCTGATTCTCCATGCTCTTCCTATCTTTGATCTCAATGTCAAATTCTTGTAACAACGGAATCACCGTGACTGTTGATCCTACCAAATAAGCTCTAAACCTGTCCACTGCAAAGACTACGGCTAACATTTCTTTCTCAATAGTTGTATAGTTTTCTTGAGAATCGTTCAATGTTTTGCTGGCATAAAATATCAGATGCATAACTCTTTCCTTTCTTTGTCCCAATACAGCTCCCACTATGTAGTTGCTTGCGTCGCACATCAATTCGAATGGGCGAGACCAATCAGGAACAACTAAAATTGGAGTTGTGATCAATGCTTGCCTGAGCGATTCAAATGCATGTTGCCATGATTCATCAAAGTTATATTCTTTATTAGTGTCCAACAAAGCACTCAGTGGCCTAGAAATCTGTGAAAAACCCGAAATAAATCTTCTATAGAATCCTGCATAGCCTAAGAAGCTTCGCAGCGTCTTCATGTTTGTGAGGGCAGGCAACTTTGCAATGACGTCTATCTTAGCCTAATCAACTTCCAACCCAGCCTTAGAAATTTTATGCCCCAACACAACAACACAATGCCCTTAGTTACCATGAAATGGCATTTTCCCCAGTTGAGGACCAAATTTGTGTCTTCAGATCGTTTAAGTACACGTTCCAGATTGGCTAGGCATTCATCATACGAAACACCAAATACTGAGAAATTATCCACGGATTGTTCTAGATAATCTGAGAATGCGGCCATCATGCATCTTTGAAACATCCCTGGTGCGTTACATAACCCAAAGGGCATGCGTCTAAATGCAAAGGTGTCATATGGACATGTAAATGTCATTTTCTCTTGGTCTCCAGTGCTATCATGATTTGGTTGTATCCAAAATAACCATCTAGGAAGCAGAAGAACTTATTTCCTGCTAATTTGTCGAGCATTTGGTTGATGAACGGTAACCGGAAGTGATATTTCTTGATAGCCGCATTTAGTTTGCATCCATGCAAATACGCCATCCAGTGATTGTTCTTGTTGGGATCAATTCATTCTTACTGTTGGCTACCACCGTCATTCCCCCTTTTTTCGGTACACATTGAACTAGACTCACTCAGTTACTGTCAGAAATTGGATATATGGCTCTTGCATCGAGCCACTTAATTATTTCTTTCTTGACAACCTTCTGCATGGCTAGGTTGAGTCTACGTTGTCTTTCTATGGAACCTTCTTTCCCTTCCTCCATCTTTCCCTTCCTCCAGCCTGATTTTGTGCATACAGTAAGAGGGGTTGATTTTTCGGATGTTTGCAAGAGTTCATCCAATGACTTTCACGTATTTCTTTAAAATTTTTAGTAGTAATTTCTCATGTTCAGGACTTAATGCAGAGGATATGATTACGGGAAGTGTACTCTCCTCTCCCAATAATGCGTACTTTAGATGAGTTGGTAGGGTTTCTAGTTCTAATGTAGGCAGTTCTTCCAAGGATGACTTTGTTTTAGCTTGTTGCTCTATTGCTTAAGTCCAGTCGTTCAAAGACTTTGCAGAGATCATTTTAATTGTTGCCTTTTCAATTTCTTCATCCTCCACAATAGTCTCCTCATTCTCTATTTCTGCGTCTGTGGATGCAGTACCCTTATAGGTAATATCTTCTATCATTTGACAAGATTCAAATTCATCAGGATACTTTAATGCATTAAAAACATTAGATTGTACTTCTTGATCATCCACGCGAATCGTCAGCTCTCCCTCTTGGACGTCAATTAGTGCACGTCCAGTTGCTAGGAAGGGTCTTCCTAAGATGATTGGCACTTCTCTATCAGCTTCATAGTCTAAGATAATGAAGTCTACCGAAAATATGAACTTATCAACTTTAATTAGAACATCGTTTATCTTCCATTCAGGATGTTTGATAGATCGATTGGCAAGCTGCAGTATTACTGTTGTAGGCCTTGCTTCACCTATCCCCAATTTCTTGATGATAGATAACGACATTAAGTTGATGCTAGCCCCTAAATAGCATAGAGCTTGACCGACATCCATTCCCCCTATTGAATAAGGCAATGTGAAACTTCCAGGATCTTTCATTTTGGCAGGGATGTTCATTTTAAAGAACGCACTGCACTCCTGTGTTAATGCCACAGTCTCAAATTCCCCTAATCTCTTCTTTTTCGAAAGGATGTCTTTAAGGAATTTCACATAACTAGGCATTTGTTCAAGGGCCTCCACCAATGGAATGTTGATATGAAGCTGCTTGAGTACATCCAGAAATGTCTTTAATTGCCCCTCATCATTTGTCTTTCATAGACGCTGAGGAAAGGGTTGACGCACTGTCGGAGAGCTGTCGTTTGTCGAATCCTTATTTACAGACGTAGGTCAGCCTGTTTTGCTTTTTCTTTCTTTTCCTTATCTATACAAGTCTGATTTTGATTATGTGACTCAGAATTTGAAGACGAATGTGAATTTGAATTTGGTATTTGTAATGGACATAACAGTTGTTGTTGAAATGTTGGTAGAGATATAGAGGGCGGTAAGTTTCCTTGTTTCCTCTGGTCATGCATTTCGATGAGCAATACTTTCCCACTCCTCAATGTTACTACTTGACATTGTTCTTTTCGATTCCCTCTAGGAGCCTCTGTTGTGCTCGACAATGCTCCTTGCGGTCTATTCTTAAGCTCTTTTGCGATCTGGCCCATTTGAATTTCCAGATTCCTTATCGCAGTGGCTTGGCTTTGTAGCATTGCTCGTTCTTATTGATGTATCCTTTTAGTAGAGCTTCTATAGATCAAGATGATGATAATGGGGGTACCTGCTGAGATCGTTGTTGTTGATGCTGCTGACCATGATTATTCTGGTGAAAGCCAAGAGGATTTCCTCTTTGTGGCTGCGGCTCACTTCCCTAACCTGTTTGCTGTTGCTGATTTCCTCCCCATCCAAAATTGGGGTGATTCCTCCAACTTGGATTGTACGTTTTACCATAGAGGTGGTTCTGTACATAACACATGGATTCTGGGTTATAAGGACACATATCATACAGATGTGCCTCCCCACATTGCACACAGCTCATCGCTGCCACTTGGTTCAATGCATTTATTGAGGTGGTTGGACTAGTCATTCCACCTTGATTGTTCGAGGCAATAAATTTGAGCAAGGATATCATTGTTGCCATTTGTGCTGCAATACTAGTGGCAACATCAATCTCAATCATACTAGCTTGCGTTTTGCTCTTGTTTGTGGAGCGAGATCCATATCCATCGTTTGCCCACTCATCGGTGTTTCTAGAAATTCTGTCAAGAATATTCTTAGCTTGCGTGTAGGTTTTGTCCATCAATCCTCCTGCAGCGAAGGCTTCAGCCACTGATTGCAATGGTCTGTTAAGTCCTCCATAGAATAGTTTCATTTGGACGCAATCAGGAATTCCATTGTGTGGACAATTCCTCACCAGCCTTTTAAATCGAGTTCAAGCCACACTCAATGTCTTCGAGTCCTTTTGCCCGAAGGTTACAATATCATGTCTCCTTCTTGCGTTTACTGTTGGAAGGAAATACTTCTGCATGAATTTTTCCATCATTTGCTCCCAAGTGGTAATCTTGCTTGGCTCATGAAAAAGGCTTGAAAAGTGCTTTCTATTCTCTCAAATTAAGGGAGTTTATATTAGATTTCACTTGTTTGCTAGTGGTTTCCAAGTCAAAATAAAAAAAATTAGAAATGAAAGGCAAAAGAACAAAATCAAGTCAAAAAAAAGAGAAGAAAATGAACAAAACTGGAAAAAATAGTGCAGTAGCATCGTCACGACGTTGCGGCATGGCGTGGGTAGGCTATTCTGACACACAGTGTCGCAGCGCGGCAACACCGTCTTTCAATGACGGTCAGTGTAGCAGCGCTATTCTTCGGCGTCGTAGTGCCATCTTTCCATATTTAAAGATTCTACATTTTTTGAAAGAATTTTGGGCGGCTAACTCTATAAATTGGAGGGTTTTCAGTAGCCCTAAACACACCAAAAGACACGAAATCATCAAGAAATTAGAGAAAAACATACTAAGAGAGTCTCAAAGAGTGAGTTGGTTGCAAGGAAAAGAGAAGAGTTCGAGAGAGAGAGTTTGGTGTCGTTCGAATTCTCAACTTGAAGACCGAAGGACATCTTAGCGGTTCCTCCTCAATCAAGGGCTTCTTCCTAATATAGTTTTTCTTTCTTTACACCTTTTCTACGCTTAACTTTTTTGTGAACATGTTGCTTAAAGCTATGAGTGGCTACGCTCTTTAGTTTTAGGGTATTAATGAATTGTTTATGAAGTTATGTTGATATTGTAACTATTCATGGTTTTGTTGTAATAAGTATGTTTTTCATTGTTATTGTGCTTAATTCCTGTTGGTTGGCCATCCTTGAATGTTAGATTAGATGTATGGTTGAGATATTTTATGTCTAACTAGATCTATAACAATGAATTGTTGTTAATCTATCATGAAACTAGTTAGATTAACAATAAAAGTTACTAAAGACTAATCTTAATGTCGTGTAATTTGTATTGGTTTCAAGAAATTAGTAATCAATTGAGTTGCATGAGAAAATGTTGTTTTTTAGAGAAAATAACTTGGATTTATGTTTCTAGACTTAAGCATATGAATTGCAAAAAAATCCATGAACCCTAGAATATTGCATAGTGGAGTAAACAAGGATTCATTACCCTACAACTCTCTTTGACTCTTGTGTTTCTTATTTACTTGTTTTCCTTTTTAAGTCTTTCTAAAATCAAAACTCAAGATCAAATCCTCAAATAAAATTGATTTGATTCTAGAATAGCTAAGTAACTTAAACTTTCACAATTGGATCCTTAGTGGAACGATATTTGGACTTAACCGTCTTATATTATAACTTGACACTTGCAATTGATATGGAAAGTGCGCATCAGCTCGAATGAGTAAGCCCATTGCCTTGCCTCGTCTCTCAGGGAAAATGGGAAGAGAGACAGCCGGATACCATCCTGCGTTACTCCTGTAATTGTGAAAGTGTTATATATATCTCCATAAAACTTTTCAGATGTGCGTGCGGGTCTTCACCCAAAGCACCCCCGAATTGCCCTGCAACTTGCAACATCTGCAGCATGACGGGTTTCATCTCAAACCATCCATTTCCCTTAAAGGTGGGATGTAAGATTCCTAGTGAAAAGTCATACAAATTTGGCGATTCATACTCTCGCATCAACTTGTTTCTGTCATGTGCTAACAAAATAGGATTTGTTTGCTGGTCTATATTCGTGTTGTTTTGATTTTCACCTTGAGCATGGTTGTGTGGTTCAGCCATATTTCTGTCTGAGTTTCAGTTCGTCCTTCATCTGTTCTTCTTCTTTTGAAGGTCCTCTTAATCTAAGGGTCAATATCAAACTCTGGGTTAGTCCCGTCACTCATATATTATTTGAAGTTTTTTGGCAGGGAGAATCCACAATACTCCTTCAATTGAGGTATTCCTATAACCAAAATAATAAAGAAAATCAAATTAATATAATAATCCCTGACAAGGGTGCCAAAATTTGTTGTCTGTTTTAAACTATAATGCATGTGTTAATAATCAATCAAGTTTTCCTAATTTTCACCCAAGTATAAGTATAAATTAGGTTTCTCTGTGAGTCCGAGGTCGAATGTAGGGACTATGCAGATTTTAAATTCTCTTTAATTATTTGAGCTATATGCGTAATAAGAAAGTGTGAAACATTGTCACGTGTTTAAGTAAATAAGCGATAAAAGTCTAAACTAAGTTGGTGGAAATGAAAGATGATGCGACACAGCTACAATCAGCAAATATGTGAATGTGAATGAGAAAAAAAGAAGCAGGTTGGGGTTAGTTTTGCCTGAACTATTTCATATTATCAATTCTTAACGTGCACCTCTCGGTTGACAAAATGCATGCTCATATGTCTATGACGCATGTAAGAATAATGTATTCTAAGGTTACTTCTACGTCTAGAAATACTTCTTAGCTTTGTTTAATGATTTCCACAATCACTTACTTTCTCAAGCAATTGATTATTACTACTTATCTCGATTAGCTAGATGGAAATAAGCATCAGGTTCAAACACATTTAGCAATATGATATAATCCAAGCATTGGTTCTTAAATAGACAATAAGACAACCCCTAACCCTCAAGAATTTTAGCTACTCATGGATGTTAATAAACAAATGGTAAGGGATAAGAAGATGATAGACATGAAAGATGTGTAGACTAATGAACTGGATCAATTGTTTCAAAGATTACAATTCCTTGTTGCACTAAGAAAACATAAGAAATGACAAAAGCGAATAGAAAGCATGAAATAATTGGTGCATGTTCAATCTCTTGAATCCACCAACAATGGTTGTGTGATTGTTTCAGCTGTGATATGAATGATCAAAAGGACGACTTCTCTCTCGATTTGTTCGTCTCCAGTTATCTTCTGGAAAGAACTCTTCTGCCACTTAAGAATTTTCCAAGAGTTTCAACAATCTTTTTCAGCCTTCGAATCTGCCCTTTTATAAAGACTGCGTTGTAATGCTGGCAGATTTGCATCATTATAGGCTGATTTAACGCCTTGCGTCATTCTTGCTTGATGGTGATTTTTGGCGAAATTTGTAAACGTTACTGTAGCCCTTAATTTAATATTCATTAATGATGTAAATCTTTGAGTGAACCGAAATTTTCAAGTGTCGTTGCATTGTGACGCTGGCAAATTTGCATCATTATAGGTTGATAAAAAATTTGGATCCCCGGCAATGGCACTAAACACTTGATGTTCACTTTCCGTGTTAACCGCAAGTGTACGGATCAAGTTATAATGTAAGATGGTTAAGTTTCGAATATCGTTCTACTGAGGATCCAGTTGTGAAGGTTTAAGTTACTTAGCTATTCTAGAATTGAATCAATTTTATTTGAGGATTCAATCTCGAGTTGTGATTTTAGAAAGACTTAAAAAGAAAGCAAGTAAATAAGAAATACAAGAGTCAAAGACAATTCTAGGGTAATGAATCTTTGTTTACTTCATCATGCAATATTCTAGAGTTCATGGATTTTATTGCTATCCATATGCTTAAGTCTAGAAACATAAATCCAAATTATTTTCTCTAAAACACAACATTTTCTCATGCAACTCAATTGATTACTAATACAAATCACATGACATAAGAATAGTCTTTAGCAACTTTTATTGTTAACTTAACTAAGGTCGATACTTTCCAAGCGAAAAAAAAAAAGAAAGAGAGAATCACTCGATTCCCTCTTTCTGGATGACACAATCCCAATATAACAATAATATATTTCTATCGATCAGATATCACAAACCCTTTAATATTTTAAAATATACTAATAGAATTTTCATGATAGATTAAGTACAATTCATTGTTATAGATCTAATTAGACATACAAGTTTCTCAACCATACATCTAATCTAACATTCAAGGATGGTCAATCAACAATAATTAAGTACAATAACAATGAAAAACATACTCATTACAACAAAACCATGAAGAGTTTACAATATTAACATAACTTCATAAACAATTCATCAAAACCCCAAAACTAAAGAGTTTAGTCGGTCATAGCTTTAAGCAATATGTTCACAATAATATAAGTAAAAAAAGAGTGTAAAGAAAGAAAAACTCTACTAGGAAGAAGCCCTTGATTGAGGAGAAATCGCCAAGATGTCCTTTAATATTCACGTCGGGAACTCGAATGGCACCAAACTCTCTCCTAAACTCTCTTCTCTCTTTCATGCAAGTAACTCACTCTTTGGACTCTCTAATGAATTCTCGCTTAAATCTCTTCTTCTTGTGTCTCTTGGTGTGTAGATTGATCTTTAGGGCTACTGGAAACCTCCAATATATAGTGTTGGCTACCTAAAATTCTTTCCAAAAATGTAGATTTTTCAAATATGGAAAACTGGCACTGCAGTGCTAGTCAATAGCACCATTGCGCTGTCTATAATCAAAAGGTGGGGTTGCTACATTGTAGGATGGCGCTACCGCGCTGTTTGTCATGAAAGCCTACCCTCGGCGTCGTGATGGTGCTGCTGCACTGAAGGAAGATGCTACTCTCGGGAAAAAGGCAGTGATGCACACTTTAAGTGTTAACCAAAAGTGTACGGGTCAAGTTATAATATAAGACGGTAAAGTCCGAATATCGTTCCACTAAGGATTCAATTGTGAAGGTTAAAGTTACTTAGCTATTATAGAATCAAATCAATTTTATTTGAGGATTGGAATTGAAGTTGTGAATTTTGGAAATAAAACTAAGTAAGGAAAGCAATAAAATAAGAAACACAAGAATCAAAGAGAGTTTTAGTGTAAGCACCTAATTTGTATGCACGTTCAAAAGCTTTAAGTGAATTAGTATTAATAATCTCATATTGTAAATTAAAAAAAAAAAAAAAAAAAAAAAAA